>OZ010689.1:12933828-12969434 GCA_963932265.1 Thymelicus lineola
AGCAGGTGTGTTTTATGGAAATAGCTAGCAATAAAGCTGACGATCCACTTGATGGTAAGTAGCTATCGTCGCCAATGGACATCAGCAACGCCAAAGCATCACCGATACAGGTACTTGTGGAGATGAGCCCACGTAACAGACGTAACATGACGTAAACACAGCAAGCATTTCTCTACAATTAATTGCCCAGTTGCGTATTGCACTAATTACCGACATGTTCGTTTGACTTTGACCTACAATGGAACGATTAAGAATGACGAAACATTACGTATGCATTTACTTACTTTTAACATTAGAAATTGCATGCATTATGATATGACACAGAAAAATATTTTGTTTATAAATTTTGGAATAAAAAACAAATAAACCTTAATTGCTAGAAATAACGTAGAACCTTATTCCTACTATCTGTAACAAATTACAAATTAAATGTAGATAGAGCAATTTTAAGGCCACGAAATGTAATTCATAATGTTTCTTGTATTTTTACAAACATTAAGTATAATTTATTATTTTAATATCATGTTCAAATATCATATTAACATTCGTAGATAATAAATCACAAGAATTAGGTACTTCAGTATATCATTAATTTTCTTGTTTTATCTGATAGGTACTGTACAAAATAACTGTAAATAAAGCTAGGAACACGTACATTTTTAAAAGTGCTCACTAATCTAAAGGACATTATTTTAAAAGATTTAATTTATAATAATATAGAAGATTCAGAACATTCCCACCTACACCTTTGAGGAAACGGTTGTTAAGAAAACCGATGCGGAGGTGTGTGACAGTGCAAACAATAGATATAGTTCTTCCGACCAGCCTTCATACACTGTAATGGTAATTCAAATAGCTCACACACGAACGAGATGGCAATGTAGACCGAGGTCGCTCTTTATTGGGCTGTAACTCTTTCTATTCTACGTAACCATTAATCCGTTCACATTGCATCTTTAAAAACAAATGACGTCAAAATATATTTTAATTTAAATCCTGTGTAATATTGAGTCACCCTGTATTTAGATTTAGAAGGGGAATTAAAATACATTTTAATGTAAATCCTGTGTAATATTAAGTCACCCTATATTCAATTTAGAAGAAAAATCAGGTCAATGTTGTCAAATTTTAAAAACAGAAAACAAATTAGAGTATAAAATAAATAAATAATAGCGTCTGGAATTTATAGTTAAGTGATGAATTAAGTTTGATATTTCAACAAAAAAAAATAGAATTATAATACAATTAACTAGTTGTGGATGTAAAATAATTTAAACCTAGATTGAAGATTGGTCTTGTCGGTCTTGTCGATATGTCGCAAGCATATGGACAGAACAGCTCCCAGCTATCATAAATCAACAATTCAATGAGCCGCCAAAGTACTAATGGACAATGTATACGCAATGCGATAAATAGATTAACTCAACTAATTGTATCAATGTTTTATACAGAATGATGTCAAAACTGAGAAACTTTATTCAGGTAAGCATTTTTTTAGTTTTCTTGTCCTAAAAATTAAAACTATTGGGAAGATTTGCGTCTAATGGTCCAGACAACGTCCCCTGCACGGGGTACATCCTAAGTCCTAACCCTACTAAGATCTATATCACATACCTAGTATAGAGAAAATCCTATTTAATCCCCATACATTTTTCTAAACTGAAATAGAATCCTGAACTTTTTTGAATCATTTGGAGACCGTATTTGTAATGTTTGAGGCATAAATTAAAATAACATGAAATTAAATAAACGAAACATTCCAGTTAAATTAAAGTATGTACATTCCAGTTAAATCTTTATTTCCCGTGTCTCTATACTTAGATCTTTCGAACTAAGCAATGGGTTTTAATGCGGTTTTCATCAATAGAGTGATTCACGAGGAAGGTTTATATGCCACAGGGAGAAGGAGAGGGAGAGGAGGGAATTGTTAGGCGGTACGAAGTTCGCCGGGTCAGCCAGTTTTTTTATTATAAGAATAGTAGTAGGTACTGAATACTGAATGTGGCTATTATACACAAAAATACTTTTTTTCAATCGGACTGATTTGATTTAATTAGTACACAGTTTTAAGAACAAAGATTTGATTTGAAATATAATTTATCATAATATTTTATAAGATAAATTAATGAAGTTGTGTCAACTGAAATATGAAAATTTATATTGCAGACCTTAAAAATTTAACGAGTCATCCTCTAGTTACTTGGCAATGTACACTTACCATTCTTGAAATATTTACATCATCATATGAGAACACCATACAAGGTGCAAGACAAATTGTGAAATCTTAATTGGTAAGCACATTAATATACTTAATTACTGGCTAGTTCATAAGTGAACGAAGACACGCCCATTGTCGCCTCCGTTTATGGTCGAATCTTAACAAGTGTTTCTATGTAAGAATTGATTATGTTATTAAGTAATTATGAATGATAGAACAAGGACTTCAAGAAGAATTAACTAGTATAAATTTAAAAATTTAAAATAAATGAAAAAAAAACTATCATGATAATCTACCTTTTTGAAAATCTTATGATGAGCTCTATATTTTGATAACCATATTTTTTGTTACTTCAAACAATGGCATCTCGCAGCCACGATATTTTTTTATTTCACATATCTAATAACACTTTGTTTATCCAGACGAACCTAACGACATCTTAATCATGTAAATCAGTTCAGTGGTTTGGAAGATATGAGGAAATAAAGAATATTACCTATGTACATGCATACATACAAGATGTTGGCAGTCGGGTAAAAAGAGCTCGCTGAATATTTTACAACACGGATTCCTAGTGGGTCATTTCACCGAAAAATGTTTGAACAGTTTTCAATTTTCATTGTTTTATTTTTTTTTACTTCATTGATTCACGTCTGCCACTGTATCAGTTGACCTAATGATTTTTTCGTTACTACGATGTTTCATTTGGTCGAAAAACTTTACCGAAGTTACGCTTAGCCGAAATACTCGTAATATTTGTTCGAAGTATTATGTTTCCGAAGATTCATGATACCACTGTTTTAATTACCATATTTTCATTTCGCCAAACGCCTAGAAAGTTTGTGCCCATTATTTCATCACTTGTTTGCATACAAGCAGCATGCAAGCAGGCATGTAATATACAGCAAGCATTGTTTCTGTGATAGCAGCAGTGATAGCCTAGTGGTTAGAATGTTGGTCTCCCGAACGCGGGGGCCTGGGTTCAAATCCTGGCACGCACCTCTAATTTTCAAATATTATGTGCGTATTACAAGTTAATTATCACTTGCTTCGGTGAAGGAAAACATCGTGAGGAAACCTACACACCTGAGAGTTCTCCATAATGTTCTCAAAGGTGTGTGAAGTCTACCAATCCGCACTTGGCCAGCGTGGTAGACTATGGCCTGTACCCCTCACATTGTGAGAGGAGACCCCGAGCCCAGCAGTGGGACAATTGGGTTGTTGCTTTGCTTTGCTTTTTTATTGTTTCTGTAACGGCTCCAGCGCTGCGGGGCTCCGGCGATCCCATGCGAGCTTATCGTCACAGATGGTTTTAACGCTCGCCGTCGCGGATAAGGCCGGTCGACAAAGCCGGCCTGCAAGCCGAAGCTCCTGCTCCTCAGCTTGCAGGCCGACTCGCCCCTCCGCGCCTACGCGGGCTTACATTACACTCTAGGGGTAGGACAGACAACACTGCGTGAAGTCGGTTTTGCAGCGATTCTGGCACAAAATTTTTGTAGGTCAACATATTGACTTTAGGACACTATTTTTATTTAACATTGAAAATGCTACTAATTGAACCACTACTAATGTTACCAATTAAATTCAAACTAAAAAAATTCGGTACAATGAGGGTGCCCCCTAGTGGAGGCTATGTGAGTGTTAACGTTAAATCTAATTAATGCAATGTGCTAAAATAATTTTGGTATGTGATTCACCGAATAGCTTTGACCATTAATAATTTAGCCCCAGTTGTTTCAGGTGTGGCTGCTCTAGTTTTTTTAACTCATGTCGCCTGCGGCATTGCGGCTCGCGGTTTGTGATCGTCAGCTGCCGTCGACATTGACCGTCTTTTGAACAAAATATATATAATATCAAATTCGTTGCAATTTATCTGTAAGTAATTACATATAAGAAGATACATGTTAGCATGTGTACCTATTACGCAGTCCTTAAGTGTTAATTCTTATTGTGCTTAAAATACAAAAGTATTTTGCAGAATATGGTTGAAGTTTCTATGAGGATAAAGAAGCAATATCATGATGATATTATGATCAGCATTAAACAAATGCTCCAAATGCTACAGATAAATACTCACAATTACTGGTTTACCACTAAGAAGACTACTTTACTACTAAGAATAAATATGTATAATATTCAGAGATCTGATTTTGAAAATATGTAACATGAATACTGCCTAGTTCAGAATTATAAAATGTTTTATAAAAAAATATTTATGACTACATGCATATTAATATTTGTGGTAGCTTCTGTAGTTGTGTTTGTTTATTATTTTTATGTTAAGATCGTGTAAGAGCTAATCGCGAGACTACATGCAACATTGTGACATCACACCATTGTAATGCAAATTAGGCAACGAATTATTTCGAGCTACAAGAACCCGTTGTTTTACTTTGTCAGATTACGATGATTGACACGATTAGACTGTCATTTACTTTTAATATGAATTGATAGCTAATATTGATACTTATATCGTCACGAAATAAATTATAATTATCTTCTGTAATTAAGATTACTAATCTTGTATACCTACCTCATTGAAAGACGAAGACAGGAATTGGTAATTGCGTAGTGTTTATGGTAATATGCTGTAGATGAGCAGTTACCTGATGCTAAACGATCTTGGAAAGTCTGGTTCGGTTTGGTGAGCCCCTTTTTAACAATTTTATACGCTGGTCGGCCTACACAGATATAATTTAATGGTTAAAAGAACTTACCTGTAAGTGAATTACAACCGTGTCATCAGTGATCACTCAGGAAAAAAAATCTTTTGTATCAAATATCATGAAAATCATAGATTACGTGTTTAGAATCAGAATCAGATTTAACCCACATCAGATTTAACATTGGTTTTTTTTTTTTTTTACACAAATAAGTTAAGGTATAATTTCAAATGAAAATTAGAAAAAAATAATGCCTATGTCACCCGGGGATAGTGTAGCTTCCCAACAGCGAAAGAATTTTTCAAATCGGTTCGGTAGTTTCGGAGCATATTCAGTGCAAACAAACAATCAAATCTTTCCTCTTTATAATATTAGTATAGAGTATAGATTATTTAACTTATTTATCAGGTTGACGAATTCTGACGACGATGCTGCACACGAAAAACGAATGACATTTTAGTGCTGGGCATATACAACGGTGATGTGATGGCAACAACACAGACTAATTAATTGACACTTATTATTGTTTTATTTTCATATTCTCCAAATGTGTGGCGATGCAGTGTCTCGAAAGAACTACATGGTTATTTAAATCTTGAGGATGCAACATCGAAGTATAATAATTTGTTTTAATATTTGAACGAGCAAACGTTTTCAAATAACATTTCAAACGTTTTATGTAACTGCAATTATATTTTCAATACTAACATTTCAAAGTGTGACTTTAGATGCTGCTATCATTTTATAATTTCCTGTGAATACTTTGGACATCAATTTAACAATGCAATAGCAGTAACCATCTGTTGAAACTACGAGTATCATTCGTTCGGTAACATTGTTAACTCGAATTTTCAGCTTATTTTTGTTTTTTATTGGCCGATTTTCCGCAATCAGTTTGGGTAAGAGCATGTCTGAGTTAGGAAATCATTCAATGTACAAATGCTAGTCCGAAACCGTCCGTGTTGTGCAAGCTATCCAGCTATCGTCGCGTCATAGCAGAGTACCATCACCGAAACTTTTGTCAAGTCTTTTTACACGTTTTATATTAACATTGCTTCGATGCATCATTTTGTACTACTTATGTATATGTGGAGTAATACAATATTTCAATTTCTACAATATATGTTACATTAATAGGAATTTTGCATTTCTGTTAAATTAGCTATTACAATATTTTTAGTGATATATCTTGTGCAATACCACAAAATCTTGGTGAGTATTGAAGTTTACTAGAACAGAAAATAAGTGTTATAAAAAATGTGCACTAAACCATTTTATTTTTATTTTTAGATAGTTCGTGTTCAGTAGCCAATTTTACTCTCTCAGATATCCGTTTTAAATGCATAAATCATGTCCGGGCATTTGTTTAAAGGATAAATCCATATCCGGGCTAAAAACTATCCTAGAATGGACCTAGGTCCCCTGGTTTGTTTTGTGCGTTGTTACAGTTGCGGTAAATTAACGCGGCGATTTTTAGAATTTTTATTTTTATTTTAAGACGCTAAAGTTAAAAATGAAATAAAAAGATGTATGGCAGTTTGGCATTGTTCTTTAAAGAAATCATTGTACAAATAATATGTCTTATGTAAACCGATCTGTCAAACCTCTATACATAAACGAACATGTTATGATTAATCCCACAGACTTAAAAAAAGAACAGACGGAATGTCAACAACAAATTCAGTGAGGCACCAGTAATACCAACTCCTCTATTCGTACAAGTATCACACGCACACATCGACACCATGCTGTTATTAATCGCCCGCCATCGTCACTCTCGTAAGACAAGGTGACGTCTGGTTCTTTTTTTAAGTCTGTGGTTTAATCCATAGTTGGAAGTAATTTGCAAAGTAAAAGAGCTAAACTGTGTTACGCAATGTAAACAGTGCGTAACGCACACGACTTTAACCTTCTTAATCTGAGTCGTGGGAATGTAGTCCGGTGAATATAAAACTTTTATCAATCTGCTGTTACGGAAATTACGACATTTTACCGACTGTATTTCGTGTGTTACTATTGTGTAGCGGAAATATAATTCATATCGATTTATGTGAATAAAGTCAAGTATTAATTATTAATAATTGTACTATCTATAGACGACATTCAGAAGGCAGGACCGGTCAGAGTGCCGCAAGTTAGAGGAGGCCTATGTCCAGCTGTGGACCTCAAAGGGCTGATGGATGGATCATAAACGACATTGTAATCTCTGTATTTCAATTTCTTCTTCTCGTCTTGACTTGTGCGCGTAAGTTTATCAATGATAGAGCAGCTATTAATTCATGATTTTGAATTTGGATTTGAAGTTAACTCTCACGCTGGACATGCCTCGGTTGTGAGAAGTATATCTCACTTCAGAAAACTAAGCCAACCGGATTTCGTTAGAAATTACCTTCACCAATGATCTTAAAGTGGTAATAAATAAAATCTAATAATTACTTGCGACTTCATAAATTAAAGATGAGGCGGAATTGGTACATACTTCCGCTCTTTTTATGTCTTTAATAACAAAAGGTCAAAAGTCAAACTTAGACACCTATTTCAATCTTAGATATATTTCTTTTGCATTCCTACCAACACATATTATCGCAAGATTAAGTGACTAACGTGCCTATTACAAGTTACCAACAAAGCTTGGATTGCGCAATGGAATCCGTTACACTAACACGTACCCGAGCTTTGTGTCGGCATGTAAGTTGTTCTCAAATTGGAACCATACCTCTTGATCGTGATACAGAATTTCGCAAGGCGTACCCGGATTGATACTGTGATACTGTTTGCCGTGCGCCCGCGCCGCGCCGGTCAGGACCAAATGTCACAAAATAAATACACATAGAATGATATATCAGCGTATTCGAGTAACGCACACTTAGACCTCTTCACGGACACGAAATTTGTGACAGATCTGCTTAGTACTACTTCTATTTGAGCGCTTGTTCTTCGTGTTCGTAAACGGTGCCTATGTGTGCTGTGCGTTGCTGTGTATGGACATAAACTTCTGTTACTCTCTAATTTGTGCTTATATCTAGTTGCCTCGATTAAAGCAAGAATTCCTGGCATATGGCGATCGAATTTACACCCGCCGTCTACCTAGTTTTTGTACGACAAGCAGTTTTATTGACAACTTTTAACAAGTTATCTATCACCAGGCGTAGTATGTTCAATACTTTTTGCCGTATTTCTGAGCACTATATATGGGCAAAAGACGCAATCAAACCTACAATATTATCTTTGTCAATACTGAAGTATTTTTTACTTTAAACACCAATGTAATAATCTGTAAGTATGTGGTTTCACATTAAGTATAAAGAATATTAGTCGTAACAAAACAAAATACTTACATTTTAATGAATCTGCTAAAGTAATAGACGAAGCTGTTATTAATGAGCTTTAAATGTTGATAAAAGCGAATATACCACGAATATAAGTCATAACAATTTAAATAAACGACATTATTAGAAGCAACTTAGCACGTGCAAGCGTTCTTTTCAAAGTACCTGATAACTTCAAATTGGCAGCGTCTAAATTGGTTTATAGTTTAGGTGCAAGGCCATTATTCTTGGTACACACCCGGCGGCAACACAGCCTTGGAAACCCACACATAACACGACCTGCAGGAACTACATGTAGGACACCTGATCGTGGGCTTTGTAGATCTAAACTACTCCGACATGACACACGACATAACGTAATTTGGCTTGGGTACTGACAGTAGACGATCTTAACGATCTCAACTATCAAGAGTTTCTCGACCAACGTATGTAAATGATAATGTTTAGCCGTATTGGGGCGGCTTAGAATACTAACCCCAATCCCACGCTGGATGGGTGTCGTAAGAGGCGACTAAATCCAGTCCAAATTAATTGTGAATCAATACAATTTATTTATTTATTTATTTAAGCTTTATTGAACCATACAAAATGTATTAGTACAAAAGGCGGACTTAATGCTAAAAGCATTCTCTGCCAGTCAACCTTAGGGCAGTTGGACAGCAATGAAGGCGGTTGCAAAGAAAAAATTATTAAAAATGCATAAACTTATAACAATAAGTAAAAAAAAAAATACATAAGTAAACTAGGAAATTTAAAATATATACCCAAATATATACATATACTAATACATATATATATATATAATACATATACTAATATAAATATAATATAAATAAACTAATAATAGTACTCTATGAAGACGATGATGACTGTAAACCACTGCGATGATGAACCAAATTACGAAAATGAGCAAGAATTTTATTTTTGAACGAGTATTTGCTGGAAGCCCGCCTAAGCACAACGGCGATACAATGATTACTATTATTATTTCTCCATGGGGTTCGCCTGGATAGCTAGCCCTTGAGCTTGAGTGAACCGCCAAACGACTCGTCGTGTTCCAGCTGGGGGCTTGAGAGCCAGTTCTTTCTTTCTTTTTCTTCTTTCTATCTTGGCCGGCAATGCATCAGTGATCAGCTGATACTGTTGATTAAAATTTAAAATATGAGAAATGTTTCACGTTTCCAGCTAAACCAAGCAATAAACTTATTTTTGACGCGAAAATTCATAGCTGTTATCATTGAACTATTGTTACTAGCGTAGCTGTTGTAGTTTTTATCTAATAAGTAAATACTTCAAGGGAAATTTGCCTGTTTATTGAATTGGACTAGGTATATAGGTGTTATAAATTTAAAGATACATGCACAATAAATATACGAGTAAATCATTAT
The DNA here is from genome assembly GCA_963932265.1 of Thymelicus lineola. NCBI lineage: Eukaryota > Metazoa > Arthropoda > Insecta > Lepidoptera > Hesperiidae > Thymelicus > Thymelicus lineola. The sequence continues at coordinate 12,943,427 of OZ010689.1, forward strand.
AACCATTATTTTTAAGGCCATTCATATGTTTGGCCATTACATATTGATTTATGTAGACAATCGTTAAAACATATGTACTTGTATGCGAAATTACTTCAACATTACATTATAATAATATGTTTTTGGTATTAAAATTATTATTTCTGAGTATAGGGTTAAATAATTACATTTATACCTACCTAACTCAACATCTAAAATACATTAAAGCCAAATATGTCTTTTTGTCGCAATTTGTAATTTTAAAATAAGGCTAACACAAAATGAAAAGACATAATTATAATCGTTGAATGGCAAAACTAATTTCTGTTTACTTATAATTTTATTTTATTTTATTTCTTAACTCATAAATTATTTAAAATTCATATTTTAATAAAAAGTAGTGACAAGATTGCTTACCAAATAAAGGTCGCTGCATACGTAATGTGGACGAGACCCCTTCGGCGCATAATGTACAAAAAGCAAAATGAACACAACACGCAAAATGTACAAATCGCAAAATGTACAAAACGCAAAATGTACAAAACGCAGAATGAACACAACACGCAAAATGTACAAATCGCATAATGTGCAAGAAAGCCCACGTTCACATCGATCACGTGCATAAACGACACAAAATATTTTTTAAGCAAAACGATCTAACAAATTTATATTTCTACTAAGTATCTAAGTATTTATAATATTATTTCCCTATGTGGTGCCGGGTCCACTTAAGTAGAATAGCACCACTCCCACCTCTTCCTGGGATGTCGTAAAAGGCGACTAATAGGATATTCCAGGAGACGGGCAGCAGTGTATCTCTGAGTATTGTCATCACCAGATCCCCTACTGCGGTCACCAACACGAACTGGCCAAGCGTGGTAACTATTGGCTAAACCTCCTAATGACAGCCAAAACTAAGCCTCGGCTCCCAGTCCCCGTCAGTTCGACTATTCCTGGCGGTCATGGTAATGGTGGAGCAGAGGGTGCTAAGCAGTGTTGCCAAGTTAGCCAATTTTTGGCTAGATCTGATATTTAGCCACAATTTTTGCAACTCATGACTTGAAAAGCTAATAAAAAGTAATTATTAGCTTGTCAAGTCATGAGTTGCAAAAATTGTGGCTAAATATGTAGCCAGATCTAGCCAAAAAGTGGCTAACTTGGCAACACTGGTGCTAAGAACCGCCAGCAGAGATCGCGCATCAAACAATCATCAAAACAACTTCTGCACCTGGCAACATATCAGGACACTGAGGACCGACGACAAGATAAAAGAGTTGGAAGAAGAGATAGACAAATTAAACTGGAGTATTGTGGGATTATCTGAATCCGAAGACAGGGGGAGGACACGATAATACTCAAATCCGGAAACTTGCTCTATCACCGGAAGGGCGAACATCTGTTCCAAGGTGGTGTCGGGTTTCTCGTCCACAAGTCCCTCATCAATAACATTGTGCAGGTTGGGAGCGTGTCGGTCAGGATAGCATACCTTACACTCGGGATATCACAACGGTATTCATTGAAGGTCGTACATGTATATGCGCCGAATTCGACACATCTCGACGATAAGGTGGAGGTTATGTATGAGGAAATTAGTATAGCCATACATACCTCTAAAGCTCATTTCACAGTTGTAATGGGGGACTTTAACGCGAGACCAGGTACGCGAAATGACGCCGAGATAAAAGTTGGTCCCTTCAGATTTGGACGACGGAACCACCGAGGCTACTTACTGGCTAACGTTTTAGAGAAGGAAGATCTCTTTATGATGAACTCCATCTCCAGAAAACCACCCCAGCGTAAGTGGACTTGGACTGATGGTTCAACTACAAGTGAAATAGACTTCATTCTGGCAGACAATCTGCACATATTAATTTAATGATGTCTCTGTGATCAGCAGGTTTAAAACCGGAAGCGATCACCGTCTTGTAAGAGGCACATTAAATATCAACGTGAAGCTGGAACGTGTACGCCTGATGAAGTCTACGCATTTCGCGAGCCTGGAATCATGCGTTTCAGTTGACGAGTTTAACACAAAGATGGTAACAAACAGCTGTTCACGAGGTAGGGTCAAAGTTCTTTAAGACCCGACCCAGTGGAAGATCTCAGGTTCTCTCAGAACATACTCTCGTTCTAATGAGGGATCGGCGGTCTTCAACCTTACTTAATATCAAAAAGAGAAGCCCTTCAAAAAGTTGCGTGTCATCGTGAAAGAGGCCTTAGTCCTTGTTGCACATTTTGCGATTTGTACATTTTGCGTGTTGTGTTCATTCTGCGTTTTGTACATTTTGCGTTTTGTACATTTTGCGATTTGTACATTTTGCGTGCTGTGTTCATTTTGCGTTTTGTACATTATGCGCCGAAGGGGACGAGACGGGGACGGGACGTGGACGGTGCATCATTTTCTATGTTTTTTACACCTATAAAATATAAGTCGATCAGTCCTACTTTTTTTATTAAATCCGAGAATAAAATACGTAACATTAAAAGTATAGTATTGCCATGAACAATAATTGTGTTGCCGCTTAATTATATCTTTGAACGATAATTTTGAGTGGTACAAATGAATAATCAATTCTGATTATATATTTTTTTAATTCAGCGTATTTTTTTTATACCAAAATACGTCAAGGTACACAAGGTACATGTTCGGGCCACGGTTGTATGGAAGAAAAAATGGATCCTTTACGTGCGTGCCCCGTTCCCGTCCCGTCACGTCCTCCGTGGCGTATGCAATGCGTATCGTTTACATTTTCTAAAAACGATGTTTACAAAACACGTCCCGTCCCGTACGGGGTAAAAACACGTTACGTATGCATCGATCTTACGACTCGTCTAGAAAAATGGATAGGTATATTATGTAACAATGTACCGCCAAGTAAGTGTACACTGTTCATTGAATTCTGGGAATTCGCAGTTAGCCGAGTCTTTTTCGAGGTGTGTTGTAGTGAAGTGTTAAATAGTATCGAGTTAACTAGAAGTGTCATTGCTTTTTTTATGAAAATAGCCGGCAAACGAGCTGACGATCCACCTGATGGTAAGTGGCTATCGTCGCCCATGGACATCAGTAACACCAAAGGCATCACTGATGCGTTGCCGTTGTGCTTTGTTATAGGCCTCGAGAAAATATTTATTTTTGATCGATTGAGAATCTGTTCTATTTATGACATTACTTTGGTTTACTCGAACTGCTTAAAGCCCTTACTTTAATTTATTAAAAACAAACATAAATAGATGAAGCTAAATAATTATTAAATTTAATATTAAAATTAATTTTACATTTTTTTATTCTAATTTAGAATTGGGTTTTTATGTAGACTCGTCTTCTTAACCTTACACAAATTATGTAGAGTCATATGCTTTTCAAAAAGTACAGTAATATATGTACTTAATACCTAAAAATGTATAGCTTTGTATAAAAAGCAACCTCTTTGTTTACCATGTTAAACTATTTACTAAACTACTATTAAACTATTATGAAAATTATTTGTGTAGACATTTCCGATCCAAGCAGCTGGTGTGTCTCAATTGCTATCAAATTGCATTCACAGTTGTTGTAACTAAGCTTCAAGTTCTATTACTTAACCCAGTTTAACGGCGTTTAACTATAAATATTATATTGCACGTACCCCTATTACAATTATTCTAAACATTCATCATTAAAATTGGAATATTATACAAAGAAAATTGTGTCATCTGGCTCATTATGTCATAACAGCGTGTTATAAAATGTCATTTATAAGTATTTTGAGTTGATTTCACCTAAATGCCAACAGCATGACCGCAAAGTAAACCATTTACTTAGTTCAATCGATCTTGTTTCTCAATGTCCGCAAAAAGTCATCAGCTGTGGTAATGATTAAATTCTGTCTGACGAAAACGAGTAAGTACCTATTGAAGTTACATAAACTTCAATGATATAGATGTCTTTACAATTTGACAATGAATTTTGTTGATATTTAGTTAGAGTTCAGCAACCGAGGTAACTGTCTGTTCGACTGGAACATTAGGGCTAATATTGTGAGTTATTTTATTGATTTACTATTGTTTCATTGTTACTCAATAACAATGAAACACAAAGGTGACGGGTTTCGAAAGAAGATTGGTTTTAAATATTATAAACATCTTTTTAGGGTTCCGTAGTTCGAAGGACCCGTTGGGCAAGAAAGTTCCTCGAATGGCGCCCACACAATACAGTCATACTTATCTGGGTTTGATTTAAAACAACTTTTATGAAGTAGATAAATTAACGTACGGAACCCTCTCCACGCGATATTAACTCACACTTGATCGGTTTATTTGTAGCACGCGTTTACAAAATCGTTTAGGACTAGAAACACATTTACGAAACCTCTTTTTCAGATCGACTGTTCAAAACTTTTTCTTAAAGATATTAGGTATCATCTATTATATGTATTGTAAAAGGCACAAGTGTTGACTGATGTATCAATCAATGCACAAGCCAAACCTTTAGGGCTAGAAACTTAAAATTTCGCACACATATTCCTCGACGTATGCATCCACTAAGGAAGGATTTTTCAAAATTCAACCCCCAAGGGGGTGAAATAGGGGATGAATATGATAAGCATAATTTCCGCGTACGAAACTGCGGGCAACAGCTAGTTCGCTAGGTATAAATAATCACCGTCATAATTTAACTTAGTTTCTTATCTGGAAAATTAAGTTTATGTAGATACAAGATATTAAAATGTTAAAAACAAAATTGTACAGACATTCTTATCGCTATGCAGCGATTGCTTTCAATTTACTTTTGTAATCTTTACAAATTTTATGTGTCGACAAAAAAGTGGAGATTTCATTTTCAATACAAGCAATAAAAAACAGTAGGACAGAACAATCGGACCCTCCTACTTTAATAAGATACTAATAACCCTCTTAATATATAATATCTTTGCTAATAACACTATACTTATAGGTAGATAGTCCGTTTTTTACAAGAATCTTAATCGATAAACCATCTTGGCGTTACTTTTTATTACAATATTAAATAATATTAGTTTAAAACAATATTTACTAGTAAAAAAAATATTAAGTTAAATAGAAATTAGTTTTAGCATTAAAATATTATATAATTTATTCTTAAATTCTTATCATTTTGCGCTGCCTTATTTTAAACTTACAAAATACGACAAAGATTGTTACCTAAATAAGTGTAGTCAAAACCGGACTGTAATATAGTCTGTGTATCCACCTAAATTATTTTTGTGTAACAAGGTATACATTAATAAATAAACACCTCGTCTCGTTGATTCGCTGATGAGTTTATTGTTGTAATACGCTGTGATGTGATCATATGATGAAGGGCAGTGTGGGTGGGAGAACATCAAAAGTAGATCAGTATTCAGTAAGCAGCAGTCATGTGACTCTGAAGGCCATGCAGCTAGCGGGGATGCGCGAACCTCTCTCTCAGTCCACACTCGTAATATTTAATTTGCAAACTTCAATTAGCATTAAAATCGTATCAGCAAGCTTGGCGTTAATTATAGGTAAGTTATAATAGCTTTTGCCTGTCACTTCTTATGCATGGAATCTTGAATTTTTTGATATTTTGACTTTTAAGTGACGTATCAAGACGAAAAATACAAACTTTTGACTTCCAGCAATCTAGTTATGAAAACCGCATCCATTTTCTTCCAGTCGTTTTTGCGTGACAGACAAAAATTCCAAAAAATACTGAATTGGGTTATTAAAGAGCCGTTTAGATTCCTCTAAATATATGTATATCTGCTATGTACAGACGTATACCAGTTACAATGTTTGTATAAACTAGGAACTGTAAGTAAGAGCTTCCTTTCATAAGACCTTTTTTTAAAGGATAAATAAGACCTAACTCATGCTTACTATAATATGTATTTCAGTCAAAACCACCTCATATTCAAACAAAAATGTCTTGGTATTGGAAGGATTGATTGGTCCGGATTGTATTATTTGTATATTTGCCACGGCGCCGCATAAGAAATACTTTAAAACAAAATTCTATTAATGTTATAACCGTGAAAGTTTGTGAAGATGTTTGGATGTTTGTTCCTCAATCACGCCACAACTACTTAACCAATTTGGCTGAAATTTGTAATAAAGATAGCCTATACCTTGGAATAACACATATGCAATTTTTAATTATTTATTTATTTATTTATTTATTTAGTACACACAAATAATTTAAAGAATAATTACAAAAGTAAATTTAGTACTAGGGCACTGCTTATTCCATGGAGGAATCTCTTCCAGCAGACCCATAAAGAGGAGAATTGCATTAGTCAGGCAAACTCAGTGTGCACTTTGTAAATATTAAGTAATGTAAAAAGACAAAAAGAATTATATATTTTTTTTTTTTTTTTTTTGAAATTTTTATCCCGGAAAAGTTCAGGGTTCCCGTGGGATTTGTAAAAAATCGATATCCACGCGCGCGAAGCCATGGGAATCATCTGATATCTATTATTATGTATCCATCATTCTACTTATAGGTGCACTTTATTTTTATGTGGTTCTATAAATCTAAATTAGTTACTTAAATTTCGTTTCGAAAAAATAAAATAAATGTACTGAATAATCCGCGCCTTAACTGTGGATCCATATTTTACCCATTTGCTATTTTTTTCAACATGAGTATCATTAAATAAATCATTATTCAAATTTTACTTCCTAACTTTTACTTTTAATCTAGATTGTAGATATCAATCAACAATCTTCAGTAATAAAAGCTCTAAAATATAGCCGCTCGCCAAGTCGGATTCGATTACAAAAATATTCACAAAGCATAAAATAATATTTTTTAATTGACAATCCATGTTTAACGTTGTTAAGTGAGTTGATTATGATTCAATTATGTGTTTATTAGGATTATACGTGGCACATTCATTTATTGATTTCAAAACGACTGTCACGAGTTTGAAGCGAGCTTTATGACTCTAATTAAATGGCAAGTGCAATCATGGACCATCGTAGATTGCATTAAAATCATTGCAAATTCGCAAGCATCTGTATATCATCGATCTAACCTTGTACTAGTTGGGAACATCGTAAATTGCAACCTCTTACGGACACATTATGGGTTGCATGGATAAATCAATTAATTTAACATAACAAATCTAAGAACTACCAAGACGACAAGCTGGTAGATTAAAAAAATGATGACGTGCACAAGTGTATCAGTGATTCCTTTAAATGAATAAAATACTTTGACGTTGACTTTGACAGCAACGAGTATTTTCGCACCAAGAAAATGTTTTATCTTCATTTTCTATATTAATTATTAGGTCTATTCTGTTCATGTTATAATATCGAGGCTAATATAACGATAGCTGTTTTGAAAGGTATGTTATCTCTAATGGTGGCCATACACGATCAAGTATACCTATTTGTCAAGTTGGCAGCGGTCTTGACGCAGCATCCAGTAAACTTGCCGGTATATGGACACGGTATATCTGGCCATATAATAATAGTTATCTCATGCACCCTGGATGCCGCGTCAAGTCAAACGGCAAACTCGACAAGTACACTTGATCGTGTATGGCCTCCATAAAGCTAACAAATTGTCATTTCATACATTATAATTGTAGGTAGGTACATTACTGTTACTCTAGCTAGATGTTTACGGTTTTAAGAGTATCTATTAAACGCTTACAAATTCGCAACGGGGCTCTCTCACTTTAATTTTTTTGTTCGAATTTCATTTTACCGAAAACTATTGACCGACGTATTGTTATCTACACTAATATTATAAAGAGGTAACATTTGATTGTTTGCATTGAATAGGCTCCGAAACTACCGAACCGATTTGAAAAATTCTTTTACTGTTGGGAAGCTACACTATCCCCGGGTGACATATTATAATATTATAGGCTATATTTTTTTTACTATTTTTCCCACATTTTTCCTGAAGCGAAGCGAGGCCGATTTCCTAGTTTGACATATTTTAAGATCATCGAAGTGTCATAGGTAGGTATTATTGTATTAAACTATATTTCGCCGATTTACAAAATAACTTTTTACTATTGGCCGAAGCCTTTTTTGAACTTTTTTCATTTGCCAAATAATTTATTTGCCATATTTCCATCACACCGAAACAACATTCTATGGAATATAATATTCAAGCTGAAATATTTATTCGATTCTGACACAGAACAAGTGTGTTTGGATTGCTGGTCTAATTTATTGTACATGCGCGTATGGTCAAGTTGGTCGCATGCTTGTAACTTATAAGTATGTAATGCACATATGTAGTAGTGGGCGCGCCAGGCAAGCGGATTTGGTGCACATTACACAAGTTTGGGTCACGAGCGCCGCACTAGACTCAACCACCTCACAACTCACAAGGCTGCAACAAGTCTGATTAATTGACCGACATTGCTATCCACTTATTATAAATGACTACCGTAGATTGATGATGCCGTCGGAAAAAGCAGCCGTTTTGATGGAATGCTCTGAATGCAGTGAGAAATTGTTACATACTTTGTTCTTAGAAACATTCAGAGAGCGTGATGTAGCTATAAAATTCAATGACTGTTCAAAGCGGGTCGTTGAGTGTAAATGAAACTGTAAAATGTAACGAACGTATCCATATCCATGTACTTGTAAACGTGTAAAGGTATTCCTTAATTGCTAGTTTGCATCAGTAATCAATTTTACTTTACATAATATTTTACTGAATGCGTGTAATAAATCGTAAAGATTTTAGTCGCAAAAGCTCAGGTGGGATTGGGTAATATTTACTTATTCGTTTACATTGATTTATTTGGCTGAGCATTGCTTAGAACTTAATTGCTAAGTCGATTATTAAAGTATGTATGTGTCTATTTGCATATAATAATTATGAGGATATACCAGTGGTATGGGAGTTCGAACTACTTTACGACTTACTAGTAGATATTGTCGATACAATCTGCTCATGACTGCTCCATAATTGTAACTGTCAAAACTGACGCCGGTCATGGCCGCGACGTGTTGATCATTGATCTGATAAATCCGCTTTTTGACACGTGGGATAACTGATAGTCTTACAAAAAAATATGCATAAAAGCTCACGAATAAAACTTACAAGTATACTTAAGTATTGAATAGTTCGAGTGAAATTCCTTCATCCATCAGCCCTTGGAAGTCCACTGCTAGACATAGGCCTCCTCTAACTCTCGCTGCTGTAACCGGTTCTGAGCCTTCTGAACCCAGCGGATGCCAGCTATCTTCTTCAGGTCCTCAGTCCACCTGGTCCGGGGACGTTCTATACTCCATTTTCCGAGCGAGCATTCCGAGTGAGCGCCATTCGAGCATTGAAGTATAATGACATAGAACAGACATCTCGAACAAAATGTGTGTCCCGAAACCGCGATGACGCGTTCTTTTTTCAAACTCTAGAAGGTGATTTACACAGAGTAACTTTGTATAAGACACTTGCCGAACCACGACAAACAGTCAACGACTCTAAATCTTTAGCTCTTCCAAATGTTTGATTTAATGTTTAATTGAATTCACTGAGTAATGTAATACACATAATTTATTATTTACCAAAGAGTAGGTACTATAGTCATTCTTATCGGGCTTATTTATTTGTCCATTAACACGCTTACTTGCCAAGTGTGTAAGCCCGACTCATGATTTTTTCAATTCAATTCAATTGACTGACCTGAACTGACTGAACTGACTTGAATTGATTCAAGTCAATTTATTTGCATTTCATTCAAAAATGGCGGGAACATTCCACAATAATTGAAATAAATTCGTTTTAGTTGATTTAAGTTAATATTTTGTTTTCTTACTGATGCTATGTAATACCATTTTCTTTTTTGTATTTTTTTACGTGCAATTGTGACAGGTTCTCATCACGCAAGACGGCTTTTTTTCAGTTTGTTACTAAACAATTTTGGCATGCGGCCGCAATGAACGCAGGTGAGTGACAAGCAAGTGAGTGAATGAAGTGAGCCACCCTGGCCACAATGAATGCACCCGACTCAATGTTCGGGGTGTCTGTTCTATACGAAGTAATAGTACTTCAATGCATTCGAGGACCTTTCTTCCTCAACGTTTATCAGTCTCAGTCTGATCTCTGGAAATATAATGTTTTATCTGGGTCAATATGAGTCAACACTTTCAAAAATCTTTTGTTGAATTCGTGAGCGTTATGTTCCCAAAGGCTACAATGCACAAAGGTAAGTACTTACTATATGCAAACTACAAGTCAGACCTTTTACAGTAACGCATACCTTTGCGTGTGCATTTGTACATTGAAATTGCATCTTTGAAATGCTGCGCAACATCTCTCTAAACTATTATAAATGGCTAGACAAATCATCAGTGGTCTAAGTAACATTCCGAGTGTCAACTTAGAATATCTTAGTAGTATATAGCCTGGTACGTCAACACATCATTTAGCGAACTAAATGAATCATGACTAAAATATTCCACTCATTTCAAGTTTATGTCTAAATACCCTATTAGTGCTTATATTATTCTTGACCAAAATAAATCCGCGATGTTTTTAAGGCAGCAAAGTAGCATCCATTCGATGGAAAGTGGTCTCTTATGGTTATTAGTAGCAGTGGGCAACTAGCGGTAATACTTAAATGATAGCCGTGATAGCCTAGTGGTTAGAACGTTGGTCTCCCGAACGCGGGGGCCCGGGTTCAAATCCTGGCACGCACCTCTAATTTTCAAATATTATGTGCGTATTACAAGTTAATTATCACTTGCTTCGGTGAAGGAAAACATCGTGAGGAAACCTGCACACCTGAGAGTTCTCCATAATGTTCTCAAAGGTGTGTGAAGTCTACCAATCCGCACTTGGCCAGCGTGGTATATTATGGCCTGTACCCCTCACATTGTGAGAGGAGACCCCGAGCCCAGCAGTGGGACAATTATGGGTTGTTGCTTTGCTTTTTTTTTTACTTAAATGATGCAAAAAAAGGTGAACTCTCATGTAGACTGGATTCGCAAAACAACGAAAAACGTTAGATACATTTCACGGCTTGAGGAGTTGGTAAGTACAGATTCCGGAAAGTAACAAGAGAACCGGTGCCATGCCTTGGCAAATGGTCTTGCTCAAGGATAGGTGGAACCTTTACCTCGAGGTGTTAAAAATTAAACTGAAAGATAAACCATTCTAATGTGGATTAAAGTTTTAGAATCCTAATCCATTCAACACCATATTTACTCATACGAATGAACCGAACAATATTACTCGTATTGTTATTGCCGTGCGGTTTTGCAAATATGTAGGTTACCAAAAGCACACAATCGCGTCATGCGATATTAATAGCGCTCTGAAATAATACTCTACTAGAATAACACTCTGGTTGTTGTAAAACCAATGCATTGGTGAAATTGAAGTAGTTACCATAGTTTATAAATTACCGGATAAACAAAGCCCGTTTTCAATATTTAAACTTTAATGCTTTTATGTTCTTACAAGGTGTCTGTTTGTCTGTCCGGGCATCACATAAAAACCCTTGAACGGATTTCGATGAAAATTGGTAAAGTTGTTACTGATACCCTGGGTCATATTTTAGACAACTTTCATCCTGGAAAATTAAAATGTTTCCCGGGAAAACAGGATAAAAGTTTGAATAAGTTAAAACATAATTTCCGTATGCAAAGCTGCGGGCAACAGCTAGTTGATAATAATAATGACAATATTCTACTCAGAATCGGAGACGTTATATAAGACGCATGATCCACTTGGAAATCGTCAAGTTGCGACAAAGTGAAGTGGAATACACCATGCAATACTTATAATATCTAGAAGGGATCGTATTAGGTAGGGATTTGTCAGTCGACGTCTTAGGCAGCATTTTCTTACTATAAAATTATAGTTTCTGGTATGTGCGTTATGTGAAAGACAAATTAAGGTAAATGTAGAGATAGATACTATGCCTCAATTTGGACACTAAAAGAAACTGACAAAAGATCTAAGTAAATGTATACAACCTAATGTTAGTGAAACCTCAGAAGTAATCATTTTATAGAGTTATCAAATTAAATACTTACCATAACGACGCAGTGAATTCCAGATTAAAGTTGCTGATGTAAGATTTGATAGTTTGTGGTAATCTCTATAAAGGTCGTAAGCCCACTTCCCGAAATAACTATGTTAATAAACCAACAAATGAAGACAAAAACAATTGCCATGGGAATTTTTCCGACAGCTTACGATTTTACTTTCCTAAAGTTGAGAAAGCAACAGTCTACACCTCTAGCCAAGATAACCCTTTTAAAATTTCAAGTAAAAACATAAAAAATAACTTATTATGGAAGGTAATGCCATTAGGCATTAATTCCGCCCATTGTAATCTAGTTTGAAAGGAAAATGAATGAAAATGAAAATGATTTATTAGAAAAATGAGTTGTACAAGTACATAGGTTTATACACAGTTTATAGGTTTACAATAAAGAGTAAATAAAAAAAATAAAAAATAAAAGTATGAATTTTTGGCTTGGTAAAATAAATTATTAAGCAATTTTTATAAAGAATTTAACCGGTGTTCGGTTGTAGTACAAAGGTTGTACCAATTACGCATTCCTCCGAAGCGGTACGATAATTATATCTCAATATACAGTATGACTGATTTCAATAGATTATGAAAAAACTTTTCAAAGAATAGCATTTACAATCTGGAATTCATGTTGTACCTAAATAGCTAAATGCAATTAAGTCGCGTATGGAAAAGGCTTAATAATGCAGTAGATATGAATATTAATAAATTGTATTCAATAAAGCTTTTTATGCCTGTGCAATTAAGTAGTAAAGTTTACTCAATCAGGGCACCGCATTGCCGAAGAGTGACAACACAATCTTCGATTTAAACGCTTTTACTATAATTATGAAAGGGAAGGGAAGATACTGTTTCCACTACTAAGGTAAGATAAAGTTATCTTTTTGTTTCCGTATCGGTACGGTTTGTTAGTAACTAAAAATTATTGAACAATAAACTTAGATACGACAAGCGCTACAAAGTGTCAAAAAGATCTTCTGCTTTGTATGTAAGTAGCTAATGCATGTCATGATGCATGAATGTAGTCAAGGGCAATGATATTATATATTAAAAAGAGGCAGATATGTCATAAGCGCGCGCGTTGTGTGACTCAAAAAGTTCCCAATTGGGAACTCTTATTCAGGTGAAGAAAGAGATAGCGATGTAGTTTTGATGCGAGAGCGATAAAGACGTGCGATAAAGCAATAAAGCGTGCCTTGCGGACATCGGAACAGATTTTTCGGTTGATTTGTAAGGGCATAACGTATCTATATTTATTTAAACATCATTGGTCAAGGGACTGTTTTTAGGTTACGAGTAGAAGGTTTTGATGTTATTAGGTACGAATTACGATGGTAGGTACTTACATGACATAGATTTCTTTTATGGAACATGTTAGTGTAGAGTGAGGAGGCAAACATTGCGATTTACGAAAATCGTGAATTCAGTTGCATAGCCCAAGGCTGTGCTCCGCTCGACGGGGATTGATATCTGACATTAGTATCTGTACCTTACTAGGTACGTACTAAACACAGTACCTACATAATATTATGTCTTACAAAGTTAGATAGACTTCATCAATATTATTCTTCTTTCTTTGTAACTTCTTTTTTATACAGATAGGTCTAAATACTACATAGAAAAAGTTGTAGATAGAGAGTTGTAGAGAATTGTAGAGTTTAACTTTTGTAGAGTCAAGCCTTGTAGAGTTAAGGGTTAAGTTCTTTATGAGATCTGATAGCTTTTTATCTATTTTACTTAGTAATGCATAATGAAAGGTTTTGGGTGGAATTTCTTTAAAACATAAGGTATTATGGATAAAACTAGATTTATCTATTTACGTAAATAGGTAATTGTTTTGTAATATGTATTGCTTTCAATCATCCGAACTGCACAATTTGAGGGTCACTCTGAAAACCAGCGGCCGTGGTTTTTCCGCGACCATAATGCTGAGAGTGACCCCTTTTCACCTTACATTTAAGTATTATATTGTTTACTTGTTTAATTTTTAGAATTTAAGGTGAAATAAACATTTCTTTCTTTCTTTCTAATGTTACAAGCGGCAACAACATCTTTTTTCGAATGGGTTACGGACGTGAAAATAACACCGGACGTCACGGCGGCGGATTAATAACAGCATGGTGTCAATGTGTGCGTGTGATACTTGTACGAATAGAGGAGTTGGTATTACTATGGGTGCCTCACTGAATTTGTTGTTGACATTCAGTCTGTTCTTTTTTTAAGTCTGTGGAATGGGTAGTTGCTGTTGGCCCTAGTAACCTTTACAGCTTCACACGGACTTAGACAACATCTATTGCGATATATTTGCTGTCGAATATTAATTATGTATGTTATGTATATTGAGAAGCCAATTAACACTTTATGTACCTACCCATTATAATTGTACCAGTTGTGCGGTAATGCATCCGTGGGTAATAAATTTTTTACGAGTACCCGTCGGCGAGGTAGTTCGCTATCGACATATCCGCTCAAACTCGAAACACTTCGAAGGTCTGTGAGACTAGTTCAAACATTTCCAATAACTGCTTTATTTTATCGGCACTCCTTTGTCGAAACTGTCTTTATTATTAGGTACACTTACGCCCCAACTCAGAGTCACTAACGGTTATTTAAATCGCTCGCACAGAATTTGTATGGTGATTCTTTACTAAGGAGCGATTAAAGTAAGCGTTAGTGACTCTGAGTTGGGGCGTTATACACCTTGATAAAAACATGTGTCCAGTAACGCATGCAGCATGCTCCAATTACATTAATGCCTGTCTATCTACTTTATACTTACTGTCTCATTAAATTTACTGCATTACTTTATGCTAACGCAATGCAGTAAATAATAATGGTCAAGATCTGGTTACAAGCTAACCTATGGCACAAGGTAGGCTAGGCAGGCTCGGCTCGGCTTTAGTAATAGGATAATGGGGTATTGTAGGCCTGTAGTTAAGAAGCAAGTCTTACATAACAGGTCTATAACGCGACTCGCGTTATGTATTATTAGGTATGTATAATCGCACGCTCAGTGGAAAAAAGGCATAAGATGAAAATTGCAATTTTACAGGAGAGGACCTTTCCTTAGACTACTTACTGATATTTTAATATTTTAAACTGTTAAAATATTAGTACCTAAGTAGTCTAAGGAATTTACATTACGATTTCTTGCACAAAACCGTCAAGATTAATGATAAAAATTTGAAAAAAATTGAGTATGTGCAGCTTTTGTCCCTCTTTCCAATCATATTAATAACTAAAATTCAACGTAAGACGACTTATGCTTTTTTTCCACTGAGAGTGCGTAATATTACTTATTACTGGCTTATTTTATTTATTTACTTTATTATTACGTAGGTACCTAATAGTAAGTCGATCTCAACCATTGTCAATTTACTTAAATTAGGTAAATAATAATCCTTTACCGTAAAATTACCATTGAAAGTGACTTACGAAAATCCTATTACAACTAAGATTTATCTACAGGTACATTTTAAAGTAGATGAAACCACGATTTGGACCACAGAATCTCATCATTCAATACTGTAAATCGATTTGATTGTAAAACTGTTCAAGTTGAATGATCTTTACGCTCGCGTCGTATCGTTAGATGTTATCGATAACAGAATAACTTGCTTGGATTTTTTTGCACGAAGTGTAAAGCGAAACGCGATAGTTTACCATTATTAAGTCAGGCACACAAACACCTCCTGCCTGCACACTGCCTGCTTTCGGGTTTAATAGCGCAAAGTGCGTTTACTCTGGGCGCCAGGGCAAGGCAACAACAGACCTACTGACCCTAAAGGTCGTAGCTCATCTACACGACACCGCTCCCACCCAACCAAAGTATGAGAATTCAAATATAGACTTAAAATCGTGCTCTGTAGGTGCACTTTACAGTAACAACAAAAATTAGCAGCCCGCGCGCGGGAAGCAAGCTTACCGCAACCTTGCCACTCAATAGTTGCATCTACAGAGCACGAATTAAAGTTTATATTTGAATTCTCATACTTTGGTTGGGTGGGAGCGGTGTCGTTTAGATGAGCTACGACGTCAGCTTTTTAGCGAACCTCTATTACTTTTGAATTCTCGCACCTTCATAATATTTACTAGGACTGGATTTAAGAGCCATTGTAGACACTAAGTTTTTGGAACGAAGTTCCTTATCGCGCGTTGTGAAAGGGGGCTAGACGGAAAAATTCTTACGAAAACACTTTTTGAAGTGATTCAGTAATGAATCACACTGCTGAGCGCGTAAAACAATACTTAAATCGAAAGGATCTTCGTTCCATCCGGGTGTCCCTTGAAACCTTTTAATTTTATTTTTTTACTTAAACAAACAAGGGATAACTAATTTATTATTGCACATAAAAAAGTTATGGAAACCTAGGCCGTCGAACTAGAATAACGACGTTAGAACCAATAGGCTAGAATAACTATCATACTTAATAGTTTATCGTAAATCGCACCGCATACGCTCTACCAGTTGGACAAATGTGAAATGTCTTATTTCAACATCTTACAGTTTTGCAAGAACCGTAACTTCGCAAACGAGTCATTGTATTTTTGTTCGGATATTTGTTGTCATTGTTGACTTCTAAAATGCGATTCAATTTTTCACACTACTATTTTTTCTCAGCGTTTATGAAGAATCACTAAGTTACAGCACAATAGTGTCGTATGATGTTATAATATTTTTTCTATTTTTCCCGAAGCGAAGCGAGGGCGATTTCCTAGTATAAAATAAAAGAGGAAGTATTATCTCATTGTTCTTTATTAAATTATCATATTATTACAAACAAACTTAGGAACAAATAATATAGGTATATGATGAAATAAACAAATAATAGTTAACAAAACAAGAATAACTAATAAACTATTTTGGCTATACTTCTTTATTATATTATAAGATTTTTTTTATAATGCCGGTAAAAATTTTAACAAAAATGATCATGCTGGAAATAGATACTCATTTATTAGCGATGCGCATTCTTTCATTTTTGGACACAACAGACAATAGATATTTTCAATCGGATTTTTCCAAGTTTGTCTCCAAAAGCCGTATTGTTTTTATTTGCAATTTCATGGGATGCGCAGTCATGTAACCACCGTAGTCACGAAATCCGCCACAATGATTCTTTATTCTTATGGTTAATCTGATCATTTAAAACCCACTTATGATTAAATGATGTTATATCCAATTACACCATCATAATACCATAATATCGCGGTCAACCGCAACATAAAGTAAGTAGGTATACTGTACGTTTTACCTGTAATATTTCTCACACGTTCAGTGAACGTAAACCAAAGATAAAACGGCATATTATTATGCAGTTGCAACACTACACAATTTGTCGTCGGGAGGACCATTTTTCACCGACTTCAAAACAGGAGGTATTTAATTCGACTGTTTTTTTATGTTTCTTACCTCAGAACTTTCGACTGGGTGAAGACTGAACCGATTTTGATGATTCGTTTTTAAATGGAAAGCTGGTGCTTGTCTTGTGGTCCCACATAAATTTGAGCGAGATCTCTGACGAGTAGTTTTTCAGTTATCTCTAATTTTGAAATCGGTTATTTTTTGTCAAGAATTATTACAGTCAAAATTTGTAGCAACATCAAAGGAGCGGTTAATCCATTTAACTGGCAATTCGGTGATACGTACGTAAAACACATTTTTTTACTAATTGTCCGTTATGTACGAGAACCTCACTCACTTAAAAGAATAAAGAAATAATCTGCACGGCCAAAATTTTTTACATAAAATAAAATCATTTCAATACATTAATGTTGTACTTAAAACTACAAGGCCTTTGCAAATTGTGTAAGGTACATCTAAAGCACTAAGGATGTAGGTTCCTACGTATTACATATCGACGCTTGAAAGGAAAAACTGACTAAGCGACATTGAGCTAACTTTACAGGAGAGCAGTTTAAAGTTGGAATTTTTAGAAAAAAAATCATATATATTTTTTTGTAATCCTCCTACCGACGTTATTCTTACTGTTTTGGAATCCTTATTTTATCATCTATATTATGGCATATAGAACAACTTTTCTAAACTTACTTTTCATCTTTAAACTGCTCTCCTGTAAAATAAGCTCAGTGTCGCTTAGTCAATTTTTCCTTTCAAGCTTCGATATCAAAATAAAAATAATAAAATAGAATATTTATAAAAATAATTATCTACACTTTTAAGGCAATTTACAGAGTATGTAATATTGAATGTAAAATTTGAAGTTGGACTTGTAAGTTGTAATACCTACATAAACAAGAACCAAACCAAAGAGGATACTGCACAAATGTCGATAGTGCTGACTTTTTCACTCGAAGGACCACAATTGACCACATATATTATTTATATATGACTGCAATTAATTTAATTTTAAGTTAAATAATTGATATAATTTTTTATATACGTACACATACAAATATAAAACACAAAAAATGCTTATAAGGATGTCCTTTAGATATAGACTTTGAAACCATCCAACCGATATGCCCCAAAATAGTTTAATTTGAAAGGCAATAATGCGAAGATGATGTTGATGATGGTGCTGGTCAAGTGTGCGAAATGAGAAGGTGAGAAGTACGTACGTTGAATAAGCCGAATCGAAAAATACTGGGATAGTAGAATAAACAACGTAGGTTCGCGAAAAAAAGGGCGCATGCGCTTCCGGCTTTGGCATTTGGTCGACTTGACCAGTACCACCATCAACATAGTGGTCCAGCGAGCCGATCAAGTTAAAAATCGCGAAACATGCCGCTGTTTCAAACCCCGGCGCGAGTGAAAACCCGTGCACAAACGAAACTTGATACAATATTGAAAACGACGGAAGGACAAAAAGGACAAAACGGGATTATCGGAACAAAGCTGTATCGGACATCGGGCCGCCACGCGCTGTGAAAAAAGATGGCGGCTGCGTCTCAAGCACTCGCGAATCTTGCGCGTCGTCCTGTTCATCTGCCGCACGTCGACGACAATTGGAGTACATCGCGGCACAAAAAACCGCAGCAATAGAAATAAAGATGAAAGAAGCTGAGATGGAACTGCACTCCGAAACTGGTTCGCACAGAATATCAGTGCTGTGGTCCTTCATAGCAATTACTGAGTGCGATCCATTTCCTTAGTGCACAGCAGAGAGCTTAACTGTGTAATATTTTTGTTTTTATTTTACCCATACCTGTTATCTGTAGTAACTGTTGGAATAAAGTATTTCTTTCTTTCTTTCTTAGATGGCACTGTCAGCAAGTAAGGCTCGTATAGAGAAAGAATTAATCAAGAAGAAACTGGCGGCTGATTTGGCCTTGATAGAAAAGGGCTCACAGAAGTCAGAAGATTCATTTAATAGTAAAGTAGAAGAATGGTCGGAAAAGTCGGTAGCCGCCCTCGGGTCCTCATTGGAACAATCGATCAATCAGCATCCTTCAAACCAAGGGGCAAGCTTGGATACTGCTATCACCGCTCATACAACAGCATTACGAGATGCCATGGGCACCGCAAACTCAAGAGGCAACCAGAAACTGGTGACACGACTGGCCACTTCAAAGGACCTGTCACTTTACTTTGGAGACCCTATGGAATGGCTACAGTTTAAAGAAGCCTTCGAGTTCTCGTCGCGCCTGTGTGGCTACACTGACACGGAAAATCTATGGAGGCTGAGAAAATGCCAAGGAGACTACACCTGCACTGCTGATAAGCGCCCCGGCACCTCAGGACATAATGAATACCCTGGAACTGAAATTTGGACAACCAGAAGTCATAATGAATAAAATCACTACACAATTAAAGAAACTTCAACCATTACCTAGTGGGGTATCATCATGACCTGGTCAATTTTTCAATAAAATTAAAAAAACTGTGCGACGGCTACTTGGATGATAGACCAATTGGATTACTTGCGAAGCCCTGAATTGGTCACAATTGTTACAGCGAAGCTGCCCCCTACACTGGTCGCTAAATGGGTAGAATACCTGTTAACGACGGATAAACGGTCCTCCGGTTGAATACCTGAAACTAAAAACAGAAATAAATATAAAACAAAACATTTAAAATATATATCATATTTGTCTTTAAAAATGTATACCTACCTGTGTATGTGTATTAATAATAAAATAATATTAAGTTGTACCTACTTACCTCTGCTGCACCGTTGAACCTGTAAATTAATATAAAGAATTAATTAAGTTAATATTAGAACTACAATGTTACCTTTGTGTTTGTATTTTCATAATAAAAAGAAAGTACTAGCCGAAAAATGCTGAGTTGGAAAAACATACGTTACTCTGTGTCGCGATTCACGACGTCTGACGCTTGCTTGCTCTGTGGCCCTCACCCCTTACCGCCACACTAGTCGACCAATTGACAACCCCGGAAGCGCACGCGCCACGCGCCCTTTTATTCGCGAACCTACGTTGTAATTCCACGATCCCAGTATTTTTCGGTTCGGCTTATTCAACTTTATGTACTTGTGATGTCTAATATTGCATAGACGCGAACGTCACTTGCGGAGTGCGAGTTGTCATTACTCTGTGGGGAGTCCTAATCTATGCCGGAAAAAGGGCGCGTACGAGTCCCTCGCGATACTACCCAATACTACCCTAAAACAACTTACCCCAGTGTGATAAGACGTCACAGTACTTCTCGCCTTCTCATTTCGCACCCTTGACCAGCACCATCACCAACATAGTGGTCCTTCGGCCGGATCAAGTTAAAATCGCGAAACATGTCGCTATTTCAAACCCCGGCGCGAGTGAAAACCCGTGCACAAACGATATTTGATACAGTGACAAAAACGACGGAAGGCGATAAAACTGAATGCAAATCGGACAAAACGGGATTATCGGAACATAAAGCTTTATCGGACATCGGGCCGCCACACAGTGGGACGAAAATCAGCTTTCATAGACATAGGAATGTTAATTCTTAAATATCGCTGTTTCTGTTGGATATGGCTTTTGTTTACAGTAACTAAGCCTACATATGTAAAAAAAAGTAATTGGGCATTTATGCGAATGATTTATATTGTTTTCGAGAAAAAATTGTATAGAGCTTTCTTGAAAAATCCGATTTTCTACGGACCTGCAAGTCAAACCGTAATATCCTTCTAGGGAGTGTTACTACTAATTATTTGTAATTTTTTGACATATCACATACAACGGTTACAGCTGCAGAATTTTTTTTAAAAATCGTTAAGTATAATGTACATTTTTTATTTAGTTTAAAGCTTAATTTTTCGGCATCCACTCTAAATATTCTCTAAATGAGTGATAAAAATTGTGTATTATCATTTTGTAAGAGCATGCAACCCAGACACGTTGTAGAGTTAATAAGTTATGAGAAGTGAGGGCAGTAAATAATTATACTTTTGTTCATTTATAAATATCATATATTTATTGTTGCTAGCTTATTAAATTATTTAAATGAGCTTAAATATCAAATACTATGACAAAAAATATCAAAAACACTTGATTAAAAAAATGAAAAAATGTATACTATATAACATTTTCCTATATAATATTCAAATAAAAATAAAGAACTATTAATAAAAAATTAAACTCTCCTACTACACACTACTTATGTATGATAATACTATACAAAACAATACAAGAAATAAATAAATAAAAATGTCTATTTATCTCTACAAACAAGGCCTCTTAAAGACTAGAGTTACAAAAGAAAAAAATAACATTACTAACTAAAGTTTGTGGGAGGGGAGCTGATGCAAGTCAACAGACCCCATGTTTTGTGATCAGAAAAATTTGTACAGGGCAATAAAAAATTTCCTTAAATGATAAAAAAATGTATAAAAAATAAAATAAAAATACAACAAGCACTTATCCCCTCCGCTGTGAGCGCGCTCCTAGAGCGTGTCGTAATTTTAGCACCCAATGTGAACAAGCTCCAGGAGCTTGTTTACATTTGGTGGACTACTGTGCGTCACAGTATGCTTCTATCTTGCTCAAACTTATACAAAGTATAGGGAAAAGTACAATGAGGACAAACAAAAAATTTCAAGTCTATAGACCACACCCACAATGAGTATTGGACGTTTTAAGAGTCATTTTTGTGTCCCCCCTCCCCCCCGCAAATATTAAATGTTATTTTAATCGAATTTTTAGTTAATTTTGGTTTATTTTTATTCATTCATGTTAAACTATGGATATTTATGTAAATTAAACATAATAATTACGAAATAATGGTTGTTTCATTTAATTATGACGATTTTTTCTTTTTATTTATTTATTTATTTCGAATATTTTTTTTCGCATTAAAATTATGAATACAATAAAAAACAATACGGGACTAATATTTGTTTTAATGATTAGCTTGTTTCATAATGATTCCAACGACATAAGTATTACATATAGCTCTCATACTATAATTTTGAGATAGTCATATTATAAAGCGTTCCCGCGTACCGCTCCCCGCCCCCCGCCGCGGCGTCACAGATCCGCGTCAATCTTTAAAAGCGCGCGTCACAGTTGAGAGGTTATCTACTAATTAATCAAAATCGCTTTCATCTGATCCCAATTCAGAATCAGGTTCCAAATTGGACATATCTACAACTTCAAATGGAGATTCTGGAAACTTGATCAATTCTAAAGTTTCAGCGAAGAAATCCTTACCTTTCTTAGTTTCCAATTTCGGTCTTTGAGAAGAGATTAATGGATCAGACGAAAGAATCAGCATATTTAATATATCGGCATTTGAAGCTTGCCTGGACATTTTTCGCGAATTATGTTCCCGAAATCTCCTAAAGTCTTTGTTGCGGGCCTCTGAGGCTTCTTCTGAAAGCTTACCTATCGGAACAATGTTATTATTGGCGATTATGTCTGCACCATGTATCAGCAGCTTATGAACGGTCGATGACATATGGTACCAATCATATAACTCCACGTATCTTTCTGCAGTTTTACGTGCATATTCTTTAAATTTCATTAGCTCAATTACCTCTCCAGATGTTATTGCTTGAAGAATAACAGCAAATCTTCTGACTAGCTCTTCATCCAACCCAGTGATGGCTGCAGTTATATCGGGGAACTCGAAGAACCTTCTTGCTGTATTCCCGTCATTTGTTGTCCCTGAGCCTTGTTTCACAATATCAATCAATAGATTGAGTTCATCTTTGAATTTATTTTGAATTATTCTTTTTCGATTCTCTAGCAAATCCTTGTGCTCTTGTCCTCGTGCAGCCCACTTTTTGAAGTCCAGTCTGTATGCAATATGTAAAAGGCATTCCATCGTATTTATACGAGCGTGTAACGATGATAGTCCAAATTCGTATACATCACTGTTCACTGTTTTTGACGTTGCAATATCCAAGCGGTTCATCTCTGTAGGCTTAGCTAAGCAGAGATAACACGATGCATTCGATCTGGCTTCCGAAAGATACGTACAAATTTTAGCATCAATCATTGTCATCTTAAGTTGATGGCTCACCTTGTTTCTGTTGCAATCAGTGGGGATAAGCAACTTAATTTCGTCGTCCATTTGCTTTTTGTGACTGATGACCACTTCTTCACTTTCCTTAATAAATGTGAACTGCACTGGACGACAATATAACGCTGAGCATGGCTTGGGATTCAACCACAAAATTTCGTCTCCATCAGTCAGGCTTAATGGCACCAAGGACGTCATAAATATGCTTGAATCTTCTTGTTGTCCATCCATTTTCTGTTTATAACGACTTTGGTTCGAAGCACCATCAAAGCCCCACTTGGATATTAACTTTAAGTCCTTATTTTGCACACTTTCAGGAAGACTTTCCAGGATCCTCTTCACTGTGATGTCAAGCAATGCTTGAAGCGTAATTCTTGCTGATGAATCCGTTACAGTCACTGATTGCTTACTAGGGTAACACTGTTTTTTTACTTGCTGTACTTTATAATATGACGGATAAATGTCAGTTGCACCCTCTCGGATGGTAGTCTCTCTCAGCGTCATATATTGCCACTTTGACAATTTCAGCGAAAGAAGCAATCCTAGTGCTTTTTCTGGAGTAAAGATAACTTTTTTAACTGGTTTGTTAATCATTTCGTTAAATTTTGTTGCTGCTTCTGGATTCTTCAACATATATTCGATAACAGATGCGATATCTTCACGACCTTCTTCCTTTAAAAGAACTGCAGCGGAATATGCCAATTCATTTGGATTTTCATTTTTGTGATCATCAGACCTTCTCTTCTTTTGTTTGCTTCCAAGATCTTCAAATGCTTTCCTTGATGTTTTTGTCATTGTCCCAATAGATGATGTCGATGGTCCTGGACAGATTGAAAGTGCACTAGGTCCTGGCTGTTCTTCTTCACTGGATTGTGGCATGACCATACTGATTGGCACGCAACTTGGCCAATCGACATTAGACTGAAGCCAATTTTCGTACTGCTTTCTGAATGTATCCAGAATGCGGTGAGATTTCTGCCATCTTTGTGATGCAGCACGTGTGAATCTTCGACAAAATTCCTTAAGTGTCACCCGATCTTCGTCCGAAATGCTATCACCAAGTCGATTTACAACTGCACTAAACAATACTTCATAATCGAATGAAGTACCTTCCCTTCTCAGCACAACAAACAAGTCTAAATTGGTACGCAGACTTTCCATTTTAAATATTTCACAGTTCGGGATTACGATTTAATGTTAACAGCACAAAAGTTTGAAATAAACTGAATTATGTGTTAAAAATATTGTTCATTTATAGTTGTTATAGGACTGATTTTAAATGATTAGCAAATTGACGATTTCTTAATTACTCTCTTTAATAATAGTTAATTAGTGCTCATATCTTTACTTCTTTATTATTACTAGAATTCATTCCTAATTAGCCAATCACTTTTCAGAATAACCTACCTAATTACCTAATCACTTTTCAGAATAAAATAACAATAACAATTTTTTTTGGTATGTTCTATTAGAAAATATAATTGTTTACTTAGTTAATATCACTTATTCACACCAGAAAGGTAATAAAATGTAATTAGTACTTAGTGTTTAAAAAACTCAATGCAATAAAATTAAATAAAAAAAGGATCACACATATCGATTTTTAAAAAAAATTCTGCAGAAGTAACCGTTGTATGTGATATGTCAAAAAATTACAAATAATTAGTAGTAACACTCCCTAGAAGGATATTACGGTTTGACTTGCAGGTCCGTAGAAAATCGGATTTTTCAAGAAAGCTCCATACAATTTTTTCTCGAAAACAATATAAATCATTCGCATAAATGCCCAATTACTTTTTTTTACATATGTAGGCTTAGTTACTGTAAACAAAAGCCATATCCAACAAAAACAGCGATATTTATGAATTAACATTCCTATGTCTATGAAAGCTGATTTTCGTCCCACTGTGCGCCACGCGGTGTGAAAAAAGATGGCGGCCGCGTGTCAAGCACTCGCGAATCTTGCGCTTCGTCCAGTTCGTCTGCCGCACGTCGACGACAATTATAGTACATCGCGGCACAAAAAAGCGCAGCAATAGAAATTAAGATGAAAGAAGCTGAAATGGCACTGGCAGCAAGTAAAGCTCGTATAGAAAAAGAATTAATCAAGAAGAAACTGGCGGCTGATTTGGCCGTGATAGAAAAGAGTTCACGCAAGTCAGAAGATTCATTTAATAGTAAAGTAGAAGAATGGCTTGAAAAGTCGGTAGCCGCCCCCGGGTCCTCATTGGAACAATCAATCAATCAGCATCCTTCAAACCAAGGGGCAGGCTTGGATACTGCTATCACCGCTCTTACAACAGCATTACGAGATGCCATGGGCACCGCAAACTCAAGAGGCAACCAGGACCTGCTGACACGACTGGCCACTTCAAAGGACCTGCCGCTTTGGATACCCTATAGAGTGGCTACAGTTCAAAGAAGCCTTCGAGTCCTCGTCGCGCCTGTGTGGCTACACCGACAAGGAAAATCTATGGAGGCTGAGAAAATGCCTTCGAGGAGAAGCCAAGGTGGCTACAGCTGCACTGCTGATAAGCGCCCCGGCACCTCAGAACATAATGGATACCCTGGAACTGAAAGGACGACCAGAAGTCATAATGAA
>OZ010689.1:12969634-13451186 GCA_963932265.1 Thymelicus lineola
AATAGCACTGTATAACATTAAGAGTAAGAGTAGTTGGACTTACCACCGCTGATGTAAGCATGCGGCAGGTTTGGTTTGAGAAAGATGGCCTGCCCTGGGCGGAGTTCCATGTAATTCATAAAATATGGCGCCCAACATCCTATGTCACCAGGAAAATCGGCATGGAGTTTTTGTAATAAGGGATACAGAAGCATTGTTTGGACTGATGGATCTAGAAAGATTAATATAATATTGATCAATTTATTATTATTATATTTATAATTATAATTTTATTATTATGTCTAACTGTATAACTGTAACTTATAACTGTTAACTTATAACTATTAACTGTAACGTAATTGCTGTTTTAATGACAATTTGCCACCTGTTGCATAATGCTTTACAAAATAATTTCTTTCTTTCAATTTAACTACAAACATATTTTCAAATCAACATGCTAAGTATTAAACTATTTAGTTTTTGTTATTTATTATCAAACCTAATTACAGATTACGGATTGGAATCTAATAATAATATTTTAATAAGAAGATTAACAAATTAAAGATAATTTCTGATTTGAAGTTAGGTAACAAACACAAGGCAATTTAAATTCATCTATTGAACTGCATAATCTTTCTTAACCTTTAGATTATACAGGTCATGGGGATATGTTAAAATACTTTATTGTAACACAATATCGCACCCTCAGTGGAAAAAAAAGCATGTCATCTTACGTTGAATTTTAGTTATTAATATGATTGGAAAGAGGGACGAAAGATGCACATGCTGAATTTTTTTCAAAATTTTATCACAAATCTTGACAGTTTTATGTAAAAAAAAATTATGTAAATTCCTTAGACTACTTACTGATATTTTAAGAGTTTTTTTGCTCTCCTGTTGCTTAGAAATAGAAATAGAAATAGTCTTTATTGTTTCTGTTGGTACACATGATGTTATACATGGATGAATTATTCTCAATAGGGACCCATTACGGGTGTACAATATTCTTAATAATATTAATACTAAATTAATTTATCTTATCAATTACATTAACAATATTGCATTACATTATATTATTTTATCGCGTATTATTTTATTGCATTACATTATATTATCTTTGTCATCTTACCTATGCCTTTTTTCCACTGAGGGTGCGATATATATTAATCACTTTGGGAGTAGGGTTAAATATACTTTAAGAGAACTCACAAAATAGGTGTACATATTTTACCTTCTTTGCCTAACCTATCCATTAGGTTAAGTAAACCTTGTGATGACACTCCTTTTTCTAAAGTCATCAAGCTTTGGAATACTTGTTTAAGTAGTCCTTCAGTTCCAACCTGTCCCTCATGTGATAGCAAGTTTTGCACAATTTGTTCAGGTAGTAATTCGGTCAATTCTGGCAACTCTGAAAATTTTAAATCAAAATTTAATTGTTACATACCTACATAAAGGACCAATTTTTCATCATCACCAGGGTTGACTTGTAGAAAATGCCACTTGGCATTAAGTCCGCCCATTGTAATTCAGTGTATGAATGCAATAAAGTTTAAATAAATAAATAAATAAAGGATTTATTCAATTTAGCAACTTGCATGAGTTGCATGTCAACATGCAACTACTTTATGTGACAAATAGGTATAATTATATTATAAAAAAGACCACGCCAAATATGAATATTTATACTGCTGCCTACAATTTAATGTATTATGACCCAGACAAAAAAAAATGTTGTCTGCCGAATAAATGCACTCTGGCTAGTAATAATCAAACCAAACTTGATTACACAGCAGGTAG
The DNA here is from genome assembly GCA_963932265.1 of Thymelicus lineola. Classification (NCBI taxonomy): domain Eukaryota; kingdom Metazoa; phylum Arthropoda; class Insecta; order Lepidoptera; family Hesperiidae; genus Thymelicus; species Thymelicus lineola. The sequence continues at coordinate 12,971,411 of OZ010689.1, forward strand.
ACTCACCACCAAGTACAAACAAGTCAAAGGCAAAGTTTATGCTAACTTTGCCTTTGACTTGTATTCTTATCATTCTTATTCATAAACAGTGTTTTCAATATCCCATTCCATTCTATAATTTTAGTTTAAATTTCCACTTGCCTTCAACTTACTTTTCAAAAATTTCTTAATTTGTACAATAGGTCTAAAGCCACATAGAGCCTCGAACGGTGTCAAAGCTATTGCAAGTTCTGGTTTGTGATTGGGGTCTTTGTACATATCTGGAAAGCTTTTGTGAAGTTTTTCAGCATGTTCCTGAAATACAAAAGCACAGATTATTAAAAATATGTGTATCATGTTCTTTTTCCTCTAAATAATTTCATTCAATGTACATCGAAATTTGAAAAAAATTAAATAAATAAATATTTTTACCAAACAAGCTCAGAAAGGGCTTCCTTGAGTGAATGGAATTATTTCATAGATAATATTATTTGTCATTAATAATACGAACAGTATTTTGTAACATAACTTTTGAATGTAGTAAGATTATTCAATTAATTTATACTGTGGATTGATGTTAAAACTCTCTATGCTGTTTAATATTAGATATGAGATTAATGAGATCTGTATTGCATTGAGCATAAAGTAAATACTGGTTATAAACATTGTAAACTAGTACAATTCATTTTATGAGTGCAAATAAATTATAAAATCCCTTTACTATTGTAATTTTTTGAAGGCCATTTATTCACAAATTTTTATACAGTACATTCTTCTATTGGTGTGCAATAAAGTGTAATGTATTGTATTGTATTCATTAACAAATCCTGGCTGTATATTAATGTATAATTATGGTGACCATACATCCCGCTTTTAGGTTTTCTGTCCCACTGTCCCCCAAGAGAACAAAAAAGTCCCGCTTTGTACCAAATTTATAAACCCACTTACGTACATCCTATTCCTATTAATTTAAACGACGGGATTGCGCCCGATGAGATTTTTTTTTTTTGAGCACACATTAGGTTTAGGGGAAATCTATAACATTAGAGTAAACCAAGTTTACATACAATTTGAATTATGATAAGCAGAGTAACTATGCAGACGATAATATTTACACAATTGTTATTTTAGTGCTAATTCAAATACTTTACTTCGTGTACTACATGTAGGTACTAATTATCACACAGGATATAAAAACTAATTCATTGCTGATAAATCACACAGCAAACACTATAGATATGAATCGCGCATTTTATATCAATCATTTCAAAGTAGTAAAACTTGTTACCTTATTAGGATGGGCTTGAATGGACAATGCTTTCCGTACAGACAATATCTTCATCAAAAATGGTACTGTTACCCCAAATTTCTTTCTCACTTCAGGACCAATTGCATCAAGATTATCCTTTAGGTATTCAGATAGTAAGATTCCTCTTTCTATAATATGTGCTGGTCCATTTGGATGAGTTCCCATCCATAATTCAGCGTAGGGTTTATCAAATTCAATTGACATCTCTGGATTTCCGCTTGCTGACAATTTAGCAACTTTGCTATCACGACCCAATTTACCCCAATCATAGTTTTGGACTTTGCACTTTAACTCCATGGCTTCTGTAAATTACAAATAATAATTTTATTGCTGTTAATAAAACCTAACCTGTTTTTGTGAATAAAAACATTAACGAGTATAAAATAGACATCAAAATGTATGGTTCTCTTCTTTCCTATATACTGTAGAATATTAAACTATCACAGTTCACAGTTTCAGAATAAAGAATAAATTCACCATAATAACAAAACAGCGATACACAAGACTTTCGCTTTTTCTAACTGAATTCATACCTTGATTTTGGTTTCAATATGAATTCGTATATAAACGTCGTGTTACTTGGGTCGAATTATTTGTGCTATTGTAAGAGCGGTTTAAATTATTACACTAAACACTATAGCCTATTTAAAATTTAAAACTTATTAATACTCCTTGATTTACATTGATTGTACAGACTACAGAGTACTTAAATGTTATACACTACGTTTTATTTTATTTGATTGAATGAATTTGATTGCACACTTTGCACAGACTATTTATTCAATATGTTTGTTTGATTGAAGTTTCAGTTTTTTTTAATAATGAGTTTCAGTCACAGAGTACTTGAACACTATTTCAGTCACAGATACATAAACTTTACGTTTGTTTCAGTATTTAACAAAGTACTCTGTGGTAGTGTTAGGCTTGTCCATGGATATATTACTCTATCTGGATCACAGACTTTGTGAAGGTACCTACCTGACGTCCGATTAGAAAATTAGAACGACTATTCGACCAATCACAGGCCGGATTGAGGTTGTCCTTCACAATTGTAGGGTGCCCACACTTACTTAAAAAAATTGTGTCCTATTTGGATATGGTTCTTCAAAATGTTTTCTATTGGTAATTTTTCTGGTGGTAAAAATTATAATATTGAAATTTGAAATAATATATATAGTTTCTTCAAAATTACCGAATTTAATTTATTGCATTAAGAGTAAATTGAAAATTAAGGTACACAATTGCGGTACAATATTATAATTATATAGTATTCATCTTAGATGTTTTTATATCATTTTAAAAAATCACAATACTAAAATGGTCCTTACGATATGACGTCATCGGACTTCAGGTACCTCTACAAAGTTAGTGATCATGATAGAGTAATATATCCATGGGCTTGTCAGCCTGTCAGTCAGAGTCATGGATATATATTACTCTAACTGGATATATAGCTTCATAGAGGTATCTGAAGACGGATGATGTCACAACGGAATGACCATTTTTGTATTGTGTCCATGTTATTTAAAGTCCCAGGTATATCATTCAATTGTGTTAAAATATTTTTATAAGTGTTGTACACTTAAAATAAAAAATGTACCTTCATAAGTACCTAATATGTTTCGTTTCATCACCTTTCATAAAGATAATCATAATTATAAAACCAAAAAGAAATCCCAGAGAGCTAAGCTTCCTCAAGAAACGCCTTTGTTCTGAGGGACGTATGTTGTCGTTATATAAGTTATTAACTGTACTGAATCCGACGAAATGAGAATCCGACCTTTCACGAATCCGACGAAGTGTGAACAAACTGAGTTTAGTACATTACACTTCAGTGGAACGCTATATTAAATAACTTTTGATCATTACAATACGATTACATGCTTCAATTTAACCTGCGTTGTTTGTTTGTTAGTTTGCAAATACTAAACAAATGTACAGCTGATGAGTGGGCTCTTTAGCGGTTATCAATACATATCTACCTAATTACCTACAATTTTAAGTAGGTCCGTATTGGGCGTATTCAATTAAGGCTTCCCGCCCACGTCAGACTTTTTGTTGTAGGACCGATAATCGGGCCGATTTTTCCTCCGATTCTTATGACCGATTTTGTGGCCGACAGTCGGTGAGTCGGTCGGAGAACGCATACATTTCCAAACATTTTCATTTCATTTCACCTATATCGGTCGGAATGCACCGATTTTATTTCTGACCGACTTTTTGTAAGACGTGTGCGTTGCACCATTGCTATCAGTACGTTCTATTTTTCTCCTACAAAAAATCGGTCACCGATTATCGGACGTGGGCGGGAAGCCTTAGATAGCTTATTCTAAAATCAACCATAATCTGACTGCTAACTCCCTCCCAGGGTTGACTTCATTTATTAGAAACTTTTCAACGGTGAACGTGGTACTTTTTTCGCTTCAGTGCACTAACACTTAGGCCCGGTTTCCACCAAAGCGGAGAGAGGAGATATGTTTTGAATAACCAATCAGATTTCGATATTTCTACATCTCCTCTCCGTTTAGTTTCGGTGGGAATGGATCAAACGGAGAGAAGATAAGATGTCTCATTTTTCTACAGAATTTTGTATCGCGAGCTAGCAAGTGGCTCGGCAGAGCGGAGATGTGGGTAGTCGGTCGGCCGGGCGGCGCGGCGCCCGCGCCCTGACTGTTACATTTTATATGGTTTCTTTCTTATCCAAAATCTATGTTTCCGTCGCTGTTTTAAATATTGAAGAATTAATTTTGTTTTTTTCGATGTTTTGTGTGTTCTTTAACCTCTAATTCCTCTTCCTCAAGAAAATTAAGATAATATAACTTTTGTAATGACACGACGCACGACTTCCTTTCGTAGACAACACTTGACTGATTTCAAGCTCTTCACAGCACACAATGACATCTCCTCTCCGCTTTGGTGGCCAGCTTCGCAGCACATCTCTCGTCTCCTATTATCTCCGCTTTGATGGAAACCGAGCCTAATTATGTAGTTAGCTTGTTTTTAGTTTTTAATCTAGCTAATAATTTATTTTCTCGTTAACCCATATTGTGGAGTATCTTTGGATAGTACCTTTATATACGTTACTGGTTTGCCAAGGCCATTTTATTTATGAATACTTTTCGGAAATATTAAACTTTAAATTCCTACTTTTGAAAAAGTTAAAACTTTTTGGCATGTGAATATATAGAGCACATGTATTTTCTTTCATCTGAAAACGTAGGTAGGTATGTGTGCAAATGTCTATAACAATATCGTGTCTGTACGAATGTCTACCCTGCACAGTGCTAGTTGCACTCAACCGCCATCTACGGTCACACTACTAAACGCTAATGACGTCACACATTCCTGATGCACGTCCACGACTATTGAAAATGATAAGAAACTTCCTTTACGTCGCAAGAAAATACTTTCCAATGTTGAATATATTGACGGAAAAATACATAAGTAGGTATTACACGGGTATTGGATTGGAACACAACAAATGTCTCAAATTCTCAATAGTGAGACATCCGTGGGAAGCTTTAGAAATTGGAAGGTGTACTCAGGAACACGCAGCGAAAAAATATAGGAATAATCTCTCCCTGCACGACGCGTGACTTCCGGATTCGCATTAGACTAATACAATAGAGTCGCAGCCATATTATATCCTAGAAAAAAATCTTACCATCTAAGTAGCTCAATAGTCTTTGTTTGAGACTTTCTAGTTTATATTTATCTGGTTCTCTATCACGATGAATATTTTTAGATTTGGCAATTGTATTTTTAGGATCATGTTTGCTATTCAAATTTTTTTGTTTTAATGGCAGTACTGGTATAGCAAAACCAGAAAGTCCTCTGTTGCTGATCTCCACATTGAGTAAATCGTCTCTCTGTTCACAAATACCAGGATCGTTTTCAATGCCCAAACCAGATTCAAAAGACAAACTGTTCCTCACAGTTTTTCCTGACGGTCGGTATTTCATTTCTAATTCCTTTATATCTAAATATGGATATTTCTTCATTATTACCAGTTGCTCGTATTGTCGTAAATCTATATTTTTGATGATATTTTCAACACTTTTGGCTGCGTCATTCTGTTTGTTTTCTGTAGTTGAATGCTTCGTCTTTTTGCTACCCTTAAAATTAGCACTTATAGGACTTCTCTTCAAGCGTTGGTTTGTTTCATAGTTGTAGGTTTTAGGATTTTCACATTGATTATCTAAAAATTATAGCGAAATTCTTTTAATAGGTAGGTATACCTACGGATTTTACCAAAACTTTAGTATTCAGATTTCTTTAGTTATTTATAATATAGCTACTAACGATGACCATTATAATAAATTCCAAACGGAATAACGTCGGATGGTACTTTATGGATAGGAAAAGTATAATTCAAAGTAAGACACAGAAATACACAAACGATAACCAAAATTCTTGCATATCTCTGCATAGTGGAAATGTGCATTTCCAAGACAAAGCCAACTACGTAATAATGGCAAAAATTTGAAAAAATAAATTTCGTATACTTTTTATGAACATAATACAATTATTCTGACATTAATGACGTTTTTAACTTGTCTTGTTGGAAAACATATGTAGAGCACAGAGAAGGTAAGTAGGTAACCTAGTTTAAACACTACGTAGGTAATAGGTAGGTAAGGTAGGTATAGGTAGGTTACTTAAATACAAACGAGCTCTCAAAAAAGGTAGATAAAATAAAGAATCTAAGTACCTATTAGTTACAGCAGATGTAATTTTAATGAGTTTAGATTTAGCATGTCAAGAGGAATGAAGAAATAATAAAGTTGCTTCTATCCCGGTTCTCAAACGTTGCAATCGAAACATACCTAAAGCGCGTCACACATGGCGAAGATACTATAAAGCGCGTCACACATGGCGAAGATACTATAACATTTTAGCTTAACATAAAATATCGCTCACTATACATTTTGTATGAACCATCACACACGGCTAAGATACGATAATATTTTCATATTACGCATGTTAAGATATCGAGCGATATGGACATTTTATGTTAAGCGCGTCACACATAGCGAAGATACTATAACATTTTAGCTTAACATAAAATATCGCTCACTATACATTTTGTATGAACCATCACACACGGCTAAGATACGATAATATTTTCATATTACGCATGTTAAGATATCGAGCGATATGGACATTTTATGTTAAGATGCTTAATATATCGTAACATGCCATGTTAAGATCCAAAATATATCGTAAGCTCCTTACACAGAGTGTGCACAATATTCGATGCAAAATGGAATGAAATATATTAATTTTACTTCTTCTTAGCCGTGTTGGTGTTGGCGGTTTAGAATACTGACCCCAATCCCGCGCCGGATGGGTGTCGTAAGAGGCGACTTAATCCGGCCCGCTGGTGGTAGGGCCCTCGGAGGGATTATATTGGTAGTATTGATTTTAATTGTTTATTAATACCATTATTACTATTATAATTTCTCCAGGGGTTCGCCTGGATAGCTACCACCAGCATGAGTCAGCCGCCAAACGACTCGTCGTGTTCCGGCTGGGGGCTTGAGAGCCAGTTCTTTCTTTCTTTTTCTTCTTTCTTTCCTGGCCGGCAACGCATCAGTGATGCCTTTGGTGTTGCTGATACCCATGGGCGACGATAGCCACTTACCATCAGGTGGATCGTCAGCTCGTTTGCCGGATATTTCCATAAAAAAACCTATTCTCTCTGTTTTTGTTGTTGGAACGAAGTTCCTTATCGCGCGTTGTGAAAGGGGGCCAGACGGAAAATTTCGACACTTTTTAATTTTGCGAATGACGACACTTTTTTTGAAGTGATTCAGTTAGTTTTACAGAGATGGCGCTGTACAAACTGCGTAACTATATAAGGTAAATGAAACTAAGCATAGAGTAACTTATACATAGGGGAATAGATAGAGATATCAGTCGACTAAGTGACGCCTAACGCCATCTAACGCAAACTGACTGAACTAATGAAGAATCCTACGCATAGCACTATAATTATTTTGGGTATTTTTTTATTTTGTTCCTTCCCCCCCTAATTAATCGATATAGGAGCTGAAGCTGCATGTACATCGGAGAGTTCATTAAACCGTATACTATATTTCTTCTCTTAAAGAATCTACGAAGTACAAACGCTTGCGCGATTCAGCCGACTGGTCAGCGCCATCTAACGGTATATGACCGAACTATATATAAGAAGAAAAGCTTTGTATTAAGTGAAAAGACCCTGAAACTAAGTATCCATACTTCCATAGCGAATTCAAAAAATTTTTTTTTTTTTTTTTGATTCCCCTCACGGGAGGGAGGCAGTGAATGCATTTACGCATACGCAGCACAGCCGGTCTGTGCTGGTTATGTGTGGCTCAATCCCGAGTGGATAATACACACTAAACACTGCCTGAAATGGCTTTAGTCATACGACCTTTAAGCCTTCATCGGAAGCGACCCCGCTTGAAGAGACGGGGCGCTAGCGGCGCTCCCTAGGGAGCGTCCGCTGGGTGACTACACTGAGTGTTGTCGAAGGAAGATTACTTGTGCCATCATTAGGATGTGCACTATCTGGGATCGAATCGTCTGTGTCCTTGGAGGCGGCCAGGAGGCGTTCCAAGTCAGACGAGAGCTTATTGGGCGGGTCCGTGAGGACATTGCGCGGCCTTCGAATTTGATGGCCGGTGAGGGAGGGGGCGGTGTAATCCGCTGATTCCCTAATCATGGGGTTGGAGTGTGTTTCTGAGGATTTGAAGAATCTCTCAGAGAAGCTTTTCATGACTTGTTGCAATGTGGGGAGCTCTAAGTCTCGGTGCAGATCGGCGTTCCGAACGCACCAGTGTGCGTCGGTCGCCTTTCGACAGAATAAGTTTTGAACTACTTGGAGCTTATCAATAATATTGGGAGCCGCATGGGCGAAAACAGGGGCGGCATAGAGTAATACCGGTCGAATGCAAACCTTGAAGAGCGTTCGCTTGTTTCTGAGGGACATTTTACTTTTCCTACCCAACATAACGTTGAGTCGGCTCATGTAATAACGGGCTGTACTAGACACCTTGGTAATATGGGGCCTAAAGGTGAGTCTAGAGTCTAGGGTTACACCTAGATATTTTGTTTGGGTTTTCCAAGGGACTGGGATTCCCGAGAGGCGGATGTGAGGATCGCTCAAGCGTCGTCGCTTGTGCGAGAAGCGGATTGCGGCACTTTTGTCCGCATTGACTTCGATGCGCCATTTCTTAAACCAGTCTCCTAACTCGTTAACCGAGTTTTGGACTCTGTTAAGAACTGACGACATCACCTGTCCTTTAAGGTAAAGGGCCGTGTCATCGGCAAAGAGGGAGAGCTGTACCCCTTTCTTGGGTATTGGGATATCGTTAGTGAACGATATGAATAGTAAGGGGGCTAGCACTGAGCCCTGTGGGACCCCGGCCGTTATAAGGCGAGGGGAAGAGAGGACACCTTCGTGTCTGAAACGGAAGGTACGTTGGTCTAGGTAGGAAGCCACGAGTCGGACAATACGGTCTGGAAGGCCAAGGTAGTGAAGTTTATAGATAAGTCCGGCATGCCAGACCTTATCAAAGGCTTTGGCGACGTCGAAGAAGACAGCGACTGTCTTTTCGCGTCGCGGGTAGAATCCACTAAGTATGTATTCTACTATACGGTGGACTTGTTGGGGGCAAGAGTGCTTAGCACGAAAACCGAATTGGTGTGGAATGATCAGGGGTGGACCGTCCGATGGAAAGAGATGCTTTCTCATGCGGGACTGAATAATTCTTTCAAATACTTTACCCATAGCCTTGAGGAGGCTGATGGGTCGGTGGTTTGACGGGATATTAAGGGGTTTCCCGGGTTTGGGTATCCCTATTACTATTGCCTCTTTCCACGCAGTGGGAAAGTGGCAGTGTTCAAAGCAGGCGTTGAATAGAATGACTAGGAGGGTGATAACCTGCTTGGGGAGGTGTTTGAGCGCCAGGTTGGAAATACCGTCGGCTCCAGAAGCTTTACGGGGTTTCAGTCCATGTATGATGGACTTGACCTCGTCAGTAGTTGTTAGAATGGGATCAGCGGTGATAGGGAGTGAATTCCTCTGACGGACTTCATCCTCCACCGTTTGAACATGGGAGGGGGAATAGGGCTGAGTGCTGGGAGCACATTGCGAAGCAATACTGTCAGCAAAACATTCTGCTTTTTCATCGTCCTCGAAGGCTATAGTGCCGTCGGGACGGTTCAGTGGGGGGGTATCTAACTTGGCGTCTATTCGAAGGTTTTTAGCCATCTTATAGAACGCCTGGTGAGAAGGGGTTATATCGCTCATGAGGGAGTCCCAATTGGAGTTCCTCAGTTCGGAGAGTTGGGATCGAACTTGACGCTGTAAGGCGTTAGCTCTTCTGCGGTAAGTGGGAGTGGGGTATAATGCAGCTCGTCTGAGAGCTGCATTTTTCTTTTTAATTAGAAGCCTGACATCGAGCTGTAGTTTCCGGTTTGGAACCTTGACCACGCGCTCGTTGTCGTGAAGGGCTGTCTGAACTGATTTGGTGAGGTTGCTGACAGTATTGTCTATCGTAGCCGAGCTATCGAAGTAGTCGGCTGAGATAGCATAAGGAGAGTTAGGGGAGTCGAACTCGGCTGTAAGTGAGTTCTTGAAGCCTTCCCAGTTAGTGAAGGTTCTGGTGACAGTGAGTGGGGCATGGTCGATAGGCCCTAGCTCAAGGGAGACCGGGCGGTGATCGGAACCTAGGTCATCGAGAGTGTTTAGTGCTCTCAGGTTGAGGGAGATTCCCTTGGTTAGGGCTATATCCAGTATATCAGGTGAATGGTTCACCTGCTTGGGATAGTGAGTGGGAGAGGAGGGAGACAGAATGTCTATACCCAAGTCGGTAGTAAGCTTGAGGAGCTTCTTACCGTTTTGGTTGGTTTTATGGCACTTCCAGTCGGTGTGCTTGGAGTTGAAATCTCCGAATAGAATAATGGAGTCTCCGAGCGAGAGCAGTGCTTCTAAGTCGCTACGGAGAGGAGTTTTCTGAGGCGGGATATAAACTGAGGCTATGATCAGGGACGGATGTCCTGTCATGCCTAGTTTAACTAACGTGGCTTCCATGTTAATGAGTGGAGGGGTTTCAATTACAGAGCAATGTAGAGTTCTTTTGTAGTAGATGGCAGTGCCTCCGCCCTTGCGGCCGTCGGCTCTGTCATCCCGTACAAGAGAGTATTTGGGGATAGAAAAACCCCTTTTAAGAGAGGGTTTGAGGTGGGTTTCTTGAATTAGCAATAGGTCGATATCTCTATTGCGAATAAACTCTTTAATTTCTAATATGTTGGAGCGTAAACCGCGCGAATTGAAGGAGACAAGCGAGACGCCTTTAGGCCTCACTCGACCGGTAGAGAGGGAAGTTGCGTTAGTCGCGCTAGACATCTTTAAGCGAGTTAACTAACTCGCTATGTTCAACGAGCACCATGGCTCGCTCGATGGGACCAGTAGCTGCCAGGAGCTTACTGGTGAAGGCATGGATTTCATCCATGTTGATACTATTGATGAGGTCCCTCACCTTGGCTAAGTCCTCATAAGAGGGCATGCGGCCAATTTGGGACTGGGAGGGGCGCGGGAGGGCAGGAGGTGCCTTATAGGGCGCGGGCGCAGCCTTAGGTGCGGATGCAACCTTGGGTGCGGGTGCGGGGGCAGCCGTAGGGGCTGTGCGTCTCCACGGGTTAATGGATGGGGGCGGAGGCCCTGGACGGGCACTGGGAGTCCTCAATTGAGGGAAGTTAGCGTCCGTCATAGGAGGCGGAGCTTGTCTGGCTCTGTAAGGCTGTTTATTGCCAGCCTTAGGCAGAGGGGGGCGGGGGGCGCGTGGGCAACCGCGGTAGTTGGCTGGGTGGCCGGTCTGTTCACATAGGACACAAGCCGGGGGAGACTGGTCATCTTTAGTGCGCGAGCACTCTTTAGTGAAATGGGGGACTAGGCACTTAACGCACCTAGGGTTTGCGGAGCAGTTGGCCGCTGCGTGGCCGTAGAGCTGGCAGCGGTGGCACTGACCGGGGTACCCGCGTTTATGCGGGGGTTCAGCCCGGATTTCGGAGAGCCCACAAATGGTGAGACTCTCTTTGAAGATGTTGCGGGATGTAGGCGCGTTAGTCATAATGACTAAGGCCAATGGGATATGTTTTCCGGTACGGGTGTGCATCTTGTGCACAGCCTCGACTGGGTGGCCCTGGGACTTAAGGTCGTCAAGAATAGCCTCGTTGGCTAGCTCGTAAGGTACTCCTCGGAGTACGGCTTTTACTTTACGCTCTTCAGGGAGGGCGTAAGTATGATACGGGATTTTATTGAGCGTCAGGAGTCTAGTAAGGCTCCTGAAGTCATTGACATCCGGGACTTTCACCCGGATATTGTCGCCCATGTTGGTGGCGTGGGTGTAGTGAATTTTGTGCTGAGAGCACAGATCCACTACTGCGGTCCACTTAGATTTATCCCGCAGGAAGACTGGGGGAGGGGCCTTGATGGCAGGGATAGTGGGGGCGCAGCGCGAGGCTGGCTTGGAGGACTGCCTAGGGAGGTCAGCCTCGGGATTAATGTCTACAGACATTTTTGGTGTGGGCGCTGGTGCGGAGGGCTCATTGCCCGAAGAGGCTTTTGCGCGTGGCTTGCGCTTTTTGCGCGTGACGCGCTCAAAACCGTCATCTCCGGTGACGGTTGAGTCAGAACTGTCAGAGGAAGGGATCTTAGTCCGCTTCCTAGTACTAGCGACGGAGCTGGAGTCTGAAAACTCCGGGTCGCCTGAGCGGGGCCGTGAGGCGGCAGAGGGGGCGTGGCTAATGGACTCATTATCGTCCATAGGGGTCGTCGCGGGGGACGGGGTCGGGGGCGGGGGGGCTTGCTTAGCCCGAAATTGTTTCAGAAACCCGTCCTTATTAAAGGCCGGGGTGAGGTAAGGCGCTAACGCGTCTATAATGTATTCTAACGACGACGGACCCATCATGGATGGGTCCATCGCGGGAGCGGGGGGGAGGGACGTCAGTCGGTCGGGGATTGTCGGGGCGGGCAAAAGAAAAGTCAGTCGGTCGGGCGGTGGATATCCCTATTGGATTATTATCCACCAACCTTTCCCCTTGGGAGTTCCCAAGTGCAATGGGGTCCGGTCTGCCGGTTTCTCCCAGGCCAGGAGGCCGGGGAAGCGCACCGGGTCAACGCTGACTGGCTTAGTTGGCACGGTTACGTATCCACCAGTCCAAAGGCTTTATTCTCTGAAGGAGAATAAACAAAACAGAAACAAGAATCGCCTTTGCGTATGCAATGAAAATTGCGGACGCGCTAGCGGGGAGCGCTCCGGTATACGGGCAGAGACAGAGTGGGGGCAATAAATGCGACCGCTCTGCTCGGCGCGCAGAACGGAACTGAAAAAAAAAAAAAAAAATTTAATAGTTTCCTTGAACTTACGTATGTTACAAGTATAAGTTGATAGCGTGATTCAGAATTAATTTACTAACGCCATCTATCCGCAACTAACCAAACTAAATATCTTAAGTCTGAACAGGCGCTGTACAACAATACAATACTTAAATTGAAAGGAACTTCGTTCCATCCAGGTGTCCCTTGACACCTCTCATGTTTTTGTTTTTATTATTAGTACGCAAAATATTGGAAACTATTGGAAACTATAAACTTTCCTTTGACTTTTTAAAATATATTTGAAACATTTTCGATGAAAGGTCTTCGTAAAGATGAAACTCACCGGGGTCTTTCCTAAACTTTATATGATTAATTTCTACCCAAATTGTTCGGTAATGGCAACGTGCGGCAGAAATTTTTAAGTCATATTCGAAGTCAGAATCATCATCCGATGAGCTATCCAATAAATCTAATAGTAAGGCCGTATTATTAATATTAGACTATCCTGTATATAGATTGCGGGGAAATAACCCCAGTGTGACCCAGAGCTATTCGAGCGGATATAAATATTATCGTATCTTAGCCGTGTGCGATACCTTAAGATACTATAATATTTTATAGCAAGGCATCTTAACATAAAATATTATCGTATCTTCGCCGTATGTGACGCGCTTAAGACCAGTGAACGAATTATGTTATGTAATAGTTCATTGCCTAAGGTCAAAGCATTCAGCACTCTACTGCTGATTTTTGGTTTGGTGGTAGTTAAAGCAGCCTGGTACAAAATCTCGCTGCCCATCTACTTAGGTAGATGAACTAAGTTACTCGATGGGTGAGTTTAGTTCTAGTGGCTCTACAAAAAATAAAGAGAATCTGGAATAATAAGAATCTGATGCTACTGCGTTATGCATTTTCAAATAAAATCGTTATACTTAATTATCCGTATATTACCTAGGTAGGTATAGTTATCCTTTTCCCAGGATTCATTCTAAAGAATTTTATCGACGCGATCTATTGTCCATGTATGGGGACGATAGTTTTTTCAAGCTCTCTACACTGACTCTCTGATAGTTAAAGCACAGATACCTTACAGTACTGCTACTAAGCAGCTAAAGTGCATTAGAATGGAATAGATTACAACTTTTCACTGAAATAAAATAAGTACCTAGGTAGGTATGTACACACATCTTATAACAATAAATATTCTCATAAAAGTAGGTACTTACTTATAAAATTACTTTCACCGGATATTAAACACTATTTCCGTCCGCCAGTATTCAATTCATGTCCCTGCGACTAAAATAAAATATTCTTAAAAGTTTGCACTTTCCGGAAAATAAAACTAAACTGTTCCGTTTCAAAATCCCGCCTCGGGGGTTGGCTTTGCTCATGACGGACGCTGCCATTGGCCGGGTTTCACTCTTTCCACATTATTCCTGTTTCCGTAAGGGATGAGGAACGAAGGGGCGGGGCTTCGAAGTTCCCAGGGGTATTCGCGGCACCTGACACTGTCAATCCACGTGTCCCACGACATGAGATAATACGTGTTGTGACGTGGTTAAAGTTTGTCGTGATACGATTTTAATATTGTTGAAAATATAGTTTATTCACGGTATGAGTTAATGTTAATAAATGCCGTTAAATTTAATTCTTTTATAAAAATTCTGTTACAAATTTTAAATAGTTACAATAGCTGTAGATTTCGACCGCGAAAATGCAAAAATGCGATGAAATTAATATAACCGGGCAAGATCTTCAGAAGGGGGATAAAGTTACTTCGCTGCAGGCTCCTAGACCCTCGTCGCCTCGTAAATTTTTCGCGAGGATTTACGGCCATCTCGAGCAGTCATCGAAAACCGAAGAACCGAAAGAGACCGTGCAAGGGTCAGAAAGCGAATCGTCTTCAGACGTGGAGATAGGGGAGAATGAGTCGTTAGCTGGGGTCGCTGGCAGCTCGAGGGTTCCACCTATGTGGCCGCCGCCGCCGCCGCTGCCCCTGTGTCCTCGCCCCATACTGCTGCCCCACCAGCAACTGGCTTTCGGTGCGGGGCTTGCTGCTTTCTGTAAGTCGAACTATACTTAGTTACCTACCAATCTACTTACGCTTATATTTATTAGAGTAATGTTAGTACCTATTGTCGGAGTATAATAACTTTCGAACAGGCAAATATTGTTTAATCTTCGTATCTATAGTAATAATTATCAGTATTAAAATGAAAAGCCAAACCTGTCAAAATTTAATTGACCGGTTAAAGACTTGTGGTTGCGGCGGCCATAGATGCTATTCTCTCAATGGTTTCACTTACACTGCTCGGTATTCGACACTCGCTCGACAAATTTTGTTTTAAGAAAATAGGTAGGTACAATTTTTACAAATTATTTTAGGTATAATTTGTAAAAATTATACCTAATGAAAAATTGGAATGAATTGCCCGCGTCGGTGTTTCCGCTCCATTACAATGTAAGTGTCTTCAAGGCAAGAGTGAATAGGCTTTTACTAAGTTAAAATGCGTTTTACCACCCATGACTACATCGCCAATTCGCCACTTACCATGCTTGCATGCATGTTGGGATTGCAGTCAAGAATTAACTTATAAGATATAAAAAAATTGGAAATGTCTTACCTACTGCTTACGAGTTTTTTTTCCTATTATATCTTTTTATGAAATTCAAGTCCAAGCAGTCTTTAAAATATTCATCCAGATATTCTAGATTGTACTAGCCCTTGATTGATGATAAATGCTTGTTCATTTAGCCCTTGACATGAGTTTTAATTTTAAAATATGTCATTTCTCTTAATTCTAACGGAATTTTAAATTGTTACACATCTACCTATCTATTAACGAGCCATTTTATCCTTATTCTTAAATATTAATAATTGTGAAAATTTTATGGTTCTTCTTAAAACGTTAACAATAAAAGTATTGGGATACAACCAATGGTGTACCTAAATATTGAGTAGTTAATTCATCGATTATCAATTTTTTTTTTACTTTCACATTAAGTATTAAAATGTTTGCAGTTTTTAGTTTAGAGCGTTTTTAGTTTTAAACCTTTGTAGTTTAGAACGACCCATAGATTGTTCTACAAACTAAAGAATTTTCGATGTCCCAGATAAAAAATCATGAAAAACTTGATACTAACTTATTTAATTTTATAACATACTGTACAACAAACCTACATATTTCTAGTTCGACACTAAAAGTTATTTCGATTTGATATTATTTTCTTGACGTAGGTACCTATTCAAAGTGCCAAATTCTCAGGAACCTGCAATGTCCCTTGACCAAAATGTAATCAAAAGTGTTACGTAATTTATTTACAACATTCAGGCCATAAATTAAACGAAAATAAAGAAGTAGACAATTTTTTTCTTCTTGGAAGATATATTTTTATTTTGTTTCTCCAAAAATGTTATAAAATTATTTTCTACATTTTGTTCCCACTGTTTTGTATCAGTATCCTGTTAAATGTAAAATCAGCCATTGTTTATTATTTCATTTTTATACATAATTATTATTATGCCATACTGGGACGCGTTAGAATATCAGACCCTAGACCAGATTCAATTCCATGCCGGCATACAAGGGTGTCATAATAAGAATCAGAATCCAGCCCGCATGGTGCTAATGCTTCGTACGAGGAATAAATATTATCTTATCAATATTATTATTATTATTAGGTCATTAATATTTGAGCTATTTCCGTAGTAGTAGTTCTGCTGGGAGCAGGAGCCAGTCATTGAAGTATTTTATAATGTCATAGAACAGACATCTCGAACAAAATGTGTCCCGCCAATTGAAGTATTATTACTAGCTTAAAGAACCGACACCGCGAACACCATGTATGTCCCAATGCATTGGCGCCACGTGACTTCAATCTTCAATGGATTCGTTCGATTTTGAAAGGAGAACCGGGACTCAATTTTGAAAATCGAACCTCCCGGGCGGGACGCACATTTTGTTCGAGATGTCTGTTCTATGACATTATACTTCAATGGTCCCGCCGGGAGGTTCTATTTTCAAAATAGAGCCCCCGTTTTCCTTTCAAAATCGAACGATTCCATTGAAAATTAAAGCCCATGCCATTGGCGCCAATTCATTAGGATGTACTGTACACCGTGTTCGCGGTGTCGCACAGTGGGACGAAAATAGGGGTTTCATAGTCTTAGGATTTTTATGTTAAAATTTGTTTATTTCTTGTCGCAAACTGTAGAACCGTTTTAGAAGCCACAACGTTATCATATTTATGCACCACAGGCGACTATAACACGAAAAAAAATTTTTAAAATTAAATTTGTATGGAACACAACAGAAAAACCGATTTTATTCAAGACTGAGGAGAGTGCCCCTAATTCCCTGTGGTACGATTATTGCCACTATTTTTCTCTATTTTTTGACATATCGCACGTTGCGCGCACTCGATAGACTTTGGGTGAAAAAAAATGAAATATTTTTTTTTATTTTTTTTCACATTGTGCACGTTATTTTCTATGCTTAAGGGCCTTCAAGGCCCTATTTGGTACTTGACACGTTGTCTAAAACGAGCTACTGCAATGCCTTACCTATTTAATAACAGTTTACCGACTAACTTGCCCTTGCATAATAGGTTACATGGTTATTTAATCAGTTACTAATGACGATCCCTGTGTTCATCAATTTAGTCAATGAGCTCGACTTAATGTTGTCAGTACTCGGCTCATTTTTGTTACTATTTTAATTATTGCACCTACTTATCAACCTATTCCCTAATAGTCCCAGTCCCATTATGATGGGTAAAACAGGTATAAATACAGGGAGCACTGTATATTTACTTTAGTTAAATTTTAATTAATCTCTGTAAGACTGTGCCAGTATTAATTGTGAATATGGAAACTTCTATTTTAAAAACAAATTTGGACCTATATTTGATACTGAAGCAATCTGGAAAGCTTGGAAACTATTTAAGAATGTTTGAGACTATTCAGTCTCAGTTAAGTCTAAGTTTGTCAGAAGAAGATACAGACATTCACCAGGAATTCTGTCGAAGATTTAGCCAGTCTGTATTGAAGAAATGGAAGTTGGCGAAATTTAACACAGACTATTTCCGAAAACATTACGCAGATTGGTTGGAATAGAACATTGAATGGCCAATTTGCGTACGTGAAAATCTACGGCTACAGTGGTTTTTTACTGGACTTCAAGTAACGAGTGAACCCGGTTCTTGTCTACCTTCTAAAAGTGCATCAGTTGGAACACCAACTTTCAACTCTAAGTCCACGTAAACCTTTTACAGATATTGGAACGAAACAAGATACGAAGGATTGAAAATTTACAATATCAAGACCGAGAAGGCTTTGAATTGGCGTATGCCATTTGCTAAATTTAAAGAAGAAGGTAAGAATAATAAGGAAGGTAAGGTAAGGATAATTTGGCAGCAGCAATAGATATTCTTTTAAAAAACCAAAAGAGGCTGATAACATTGTTCAACAGACAAAAGGAACGAAGAAGTTTACACTTACTCCTGCGAAAGCATTCGGCATATTAATATCACTTAAATCATTTAGTAGTGGCAGTATATGACTTTGAGGGAATCTACTCTTCGTGAAGATATCACAGATAGATATCCTTCGCATTACAAAGTCTACCAAGCTAAGTTGGATTGTTACCCTCCAAAATAAGCAATAATGATAACAGACGTAATTGCCAAAGTGTCTCTTCAAGCACTTTTAGATTTAGATTACTGCTGCTGGAATTATACAAAGTTAACCACAAGAAACTAAAGGTTTTGATTTCAAAGTGGGTATAAACAAAAGATCGAAGGGGAAAAAAGCAGCAGTGACAGTGATTTACCAGTTTTTATGACAACTTTAGTTCCACTAAAACTTACTGTTGCGGAAGAAGTCATATGGGAAAACCCGGGACCCTGTTCGGCGTATTGCCGTCCAATACAGTTCCCCTTCTTAAAGAGTCTAAAGTTCTAGTGCAAGAACAGTTGGCCAAAATGGAAGATGAAATGAGGAGCCTTAAAGTTATCCAATACGACAATAATCAAATCACTCATAGTCACAATGACCACGATCGATGGGGAGGTATGCACCTATCATTCAGATGCTAAATCTCCTGCAACTTGTTATTTGTGCTTGGCAAAACCTTCCGAAATGAATGAATTGGAGACAGTTTCGCAAAGAAGTGCAAACTGATCTCTACAAATTTGAATTATCTTCTCTGCACGCTCGTGTCAATTGTGTGGAATGGCTGCTTCATATTTCATACAGACTATATTTGAAAACTTTGTCAACTCGTATAAGAGGAGAAAACCAGCTTATATTAGAGGCAAAGAAAAAGGAAGTTCAATCTAAATTCCGGGAAGAATTAGGTTTGCTGGTCGATAAAGCAAAACAAGGATCAGGAGCAACAAACGATGGGAACACAGCAAGAATTTTATTTTTTGAGTTTTCAAAAAAACTGCTGCCATTATTGGCTTAGATGAAGAGCTCATACGAAGATTTGCAGTAATTTTACAAGTGATAGCATTGGGCGAAATTATTGACAGAAAAATTCAAAGAATATACTCGAAAAACTACGGAAAGGTATATCGAGCTGTACAATTGGTACTATAATGACAGCAACGGTACATAAGATCCCACCAAAAACATAAATGTAAAAAAGGCGAGCCAAGTTCAATACAAAAAATATGCTTGGCTGTGGGCTTTGCCGCAAAAAGAATGGAGATCTAAATGAGTGCCAAGTTCTATGTAAAATCGAAATATGTATTTATAGGAACAAAACAACATTATTAACAAGTGTTAAACTCTATTTCTTTGCTTTGTTGGATACCTATAACAACTGCTGTTATTTAAAAAAGTGAGATCTTAAAGTAGGTTAGATTTGACTTGGCCAGTTTTCATTACATCAGTCATTTTATAAAGTTATTCAACATTTTAATTCTGATAAAAACTGGCCAAGTCAAATCTAACCTACTTTAAGATCTCACTTTTTTAAATAACAGCAGTTGTTATAGGTATCCAACAAAGCAAAGAAATAGAGTTTAACACTTGTTCATAATGTTGTTTTGTTCCTATAAATACATATTTCGATTTTACATAGAACTTGGCACTCATTTAGATCTCCATTCTTTTTGCGGCGAAGCCCACAGCCAAGCATATTTTTTGTATTGAACTTGGCTCGCCTTTTTTACATTTATGTTTTTGGTGGGATATCATTACTTTTTGTAAAGAAAAATATACCCTTTCCACAAATCTTAGAGACTAAATTGACGTTTCATGGGTCACCAGTTTCGGGTGTAAATTAAATAGTGATGACCATAAACCGGAAATTGAACCGGAAAAACATTAGCTTTTACGGTGAGTCGAATATTTGTATGATTATTGAAGAGTCCCTAAAACTGGTATAAAAATAAGTTTAAGCAACCATATTATCATATATAATTATATTCATAATATATTTACCCTGATTAACTGAATACAAAATTATTCTGCTTAGAAGAACGAGTATTTGATTAAGGTTATATTCGGTATACAGCTAATTTTACACTATTTAGCCGAGTACTAAATATCTAGATAAATATGACAAACAGGCGATTCTCACACTGCTCCACGCTCCGCCACACAGCGTAGATCTGCCTCACCGTGCATTGTTTTAATGGTGTACCAAAGTATATCAGCTTCTATGGAAAATACGCATGGTTTGTTGCGTTGAATGTGTTGTACATTACAACGACTTTCCGCGAGGGACAGCAAAGGGAAAAGTATCCGTAAAACACGTAAAATTACGGGTGGGGCTGCGGTGCGGTCTACAACAGCTATGTTCGAATATCTATTTGGCGGAAACTAGCGCCATTAATTAGGGTGGCATAACTCAGCAAACTTCACTCCGTTTACAACAGCCATGTTCATATATCTATTTGTCACAAACTAGCGCCATTTAGAAATGGCCATTATTGGAACCTCTATTTTCTGTAAACAGCTGGAAACTTTTTCTATTTTTCCTTCATATGAGATGGCCCTCGTTCTACCTCAATAATCCATGCGCTGAAGTATGCCATATTGAGCCCCGTGTGCACAGAGGCCTTAGTGCGAGTTTTACGTGACATAACCGGGCTCACAATGTAAATGCGAGTTTGCTAAGATTTGTATGGGACCGAAGCTTTTCTTTTCACTGCCGCTAGATGGCTCTGCTTTGGTCCCATACAAACTTTGTATGGGGACACCACTTATTTTTCGACTTTTTTTATTTTTTTGATTTTTTCCTACGCTTACACACAATTACCAAGCTGGATTCCAAATTTCATCCTTCTAGGTTATCTGGAAGTAGGTTAGATTTAGGTACTATATGTCAGTCAGTCAGTGCTAAAATTTACGACTTTTTGACCTTCATATCTTTGTAACCGTTTGAGCTAGCTTCATGAAATTTGGGCTTCTACATGTCCTTATGGATATAATCAAACACTCATAATTTTATGTGTTTACGTTAAAGAGGTTTTGAGTTATAGAAGGGTCAAAAGTGGCACCAAGTGGTTCGTGTAATATTACACTCGGCGCTGGCTAGCCAGTTCCTTTGCTTGAACTTGGCTTGACACGCTGCCGCGTGTCTAGATCCTTATGCATGGTGCTGACATAGACAATGTAGCAATTGTACCCATCGGAAAACTTTCCAAAGAAGCCTCAAAAGCTAGAAATAAAGATTTCCGCAGGTACAGGGAGTTTCATTCTCGGAAGTCTAGCAGAGTTAATACTAACCAAGATCTTTTGAACATGATCCTTCTTTCATCTGACCCATTAATTTCTTCCACTAGATATGTACTCGATGCAGCTCAAAGGAAGTTAAGCCCTAGGACTTTTAAAACTTTGTACAGAACATATTGAAATAGAATTTTTCGATGTAGTTAACATTGATCCTCAAACAGATAGCGATTCAGAATACGTAATGGATGGGTAGTTGTATCAATGTGTTTATTTTTTTTTCTAACATATTCATATTCACTTGTGTTGTTACTACGGTCCTTAGCTTTTATATCTTAAGATTTTAGAAATTAACTTTTTGGGACCAACTTTAAATAACCATACATAATTTAGCCTGTTGTAGTAATTTACCTAGTGAGTAACTTGTAGATTATATAAGTAGGACCATTTGTAGTTTTGTAGGTAATTAATTTTAAACCTTAAAAAGCAATGGGATTTGTAAGGTAATGCCCATCATAAAGTAATTGGAACTATGAGATAATGGTTGATAAGTAGGTTCAATAATAATTAAAATAGTAACGATAATGAGCCGAGTACTGACAACATTAAGTCGAGCTCATTGACTAAATTGATGGAACACAGGGATCGTCATTAGTAACTGATTAAATAACCATGTAACCTATTATACAAGGGCAGGTTAGTCAATAAACTGTTATTAAATAGGTTAGGCATTGCAGTAGCTCGTTTTAGACAACGTGTCAAGTATCAAATAGTCCCTTAAGCATAGAAAATAACGTGCACAAAGTGAAAAAAAATAAAAAAATATATTTCATTTTTTTTTACCCAAAGTCTATCGAGTGCGCGCAACGTGCGATATGTCAAAAAATAGAGAAAAATAGTGGCAATAATCGTACCAGAGGGAATTAGGGGCACTCTCCTCAGTCTCGAATAAAATCGGTTTTTCTGTTGTGTTCCATACAAATTTAATGAAAAAAAAATTTTTTCGTGTTATAGTCGGCGGCATTACAAAATAACCTTTTTTCCATAAAACATTAAGTATCTTCTTTTCGCGGGCCACTTAAAAACTCCGTAGTTTATGGCTAGAAAATGATGTACTGAGAATTTGAGTAGAAAATGTGGCTTCGTTTTTGAAATATTACTGAAACATTCAAAACACACCTGGTGTGTTCGCGGCGTGCTGATATGGATTTGCCCGAACACACATGGTGTGTCGGTGGCATTCAATGTGTTAAAAGGTTCTACGTCAGTTTGCGACAAGAAACAAACAAATTTTAACATAAAAATCCTAAGTCTATGAAACCCGATTTTCGTCCCACTGTGTGTCGGTTCTATACTCTAGTAATAATAATACTTCAATGGAGCCAGTTCAATTTTTCTAGATTGGCAATGCATTTCTGTACATTTTCGTATTTTTTCCCAGTTTCCTGGTTACATATTAACATTTACCTAGGAATACCAAAATTAAACCAGTTTCTGTATTACCAACATTAGATTTTCCAAAAAATAATATTGATCAAATGCTAGACCAAAATAATAAATATTCTTAATTCCAAGAATAAATATTCTTGCTGAAATTATTTTAAAATAGTTTTGGGCTGTTGAGCTTTTGGGTGTAGGTAATAATTTTATTACACCCTGAGCAATACAGTTTTTCTAAAGGCCGTAATACTTAGAGTAATAATATTACATAGGTTCTTAAAGCATTCGAAGCATGGGAGGCATCACAAAATGCCAAAGGTGTATTTTGTGACTTATCTAAAGCATTTTGATTGTGTTGAGCACGAAACATTGCTGTTAAAACTTGGTTACTACTTCATAAAAAATAAGGTTCTTCTTAGCTTGATCGCGTCTTATTTGAGTGATAGAACACAAAAAGTTAGCATAAATAATATTAAGTCATCAGGGTCACCGGCGGTGATGGATGTACCAAAATGCTCGATCTTGGGTCCTTTTCTTTTTCTGATGTACCTACCTACATTAATGATTTACCTCATTATGTAAAAAACCAAGTGGATATTGTACTATTTGCTGATGATATGTATCATTAATATTTAAGTGTTATAGGAATGAAGAAAATTTCGACTACGTAAATAGTTTTCTTTCGCATGTCTCGCATTGGTTCACTATTAGATAACAATTTAGGGGAGACCGGGGGCAAAAGTATCACGGGGCAATAGTAACGTTGGTGATATTTTGGTTGGCAAGCAACGCTGAAGAGTGTGCAGCCGCGGGGGCATAGGCCGTAACGTGCTCGGGTAGGCTAACCACTGAGCAATGTGCTCCGAACAGCGTGGATGTGTGTAATTGACTATTGCCATTTGGACAGCCCCGAAGTAATTTTTTGTACTTTGAAAAATCAGTTATTACTCTTTAATTTATAAAGTATAAGTAAATTAACAACAAATATTAGAATCTATATATATCACACAATATAAACCTTATCGCAAAAGTAAAATAGTGTTCAGAGTTTCTGATTTATTTTTGTTTTTAAATAAAACAGTCTTCAGGAATAATTGTACCATTTTTTTCGGGGTCAATAGTAACGTTACTATTGACCCCTTGCTACAAATAACCCCGAGGTGACAATAATTGTTTTACCTAATTTATATATTTTGAGCCATTAAGAAATCTTTAGTATTTTCATACAAGTAGTATAAAAATACTAAAGATTTCTTAGTGGAGCAGCTTAGGAGTGCAGCTTCACTCGCGTGAATTAGAAAATGCGGTTTTCGAAAAGTTTCGTTTATATTATATCTTAGTTGCTATCCTCTTCGTGGGAAAACCTCTACCCAGTGACACCCACACCTTAACCCGAATAAAATATTCACGTGATGGCTGGGCAATCATTACATCATTTCTATCTAGTCAGAACTTTTATCCTTTTTTTTTGTATTGGAGATCACATATTAAACATCATATTTTATTAAATCTTAATAAGTGATCTTTATTAATAATTAAAGTGTCATCAATCGCAAATCTAGGACAAAAACATTCTTCCGGAAGCGCATTTTGGAAATCTTAAATATCTATATTTATTTGCCTTTTTTATTTTATTTTTACACTAGCTATTGCCCGCAGCTTCGCACACGGAAATTCATCCATTCCATCTTTGGGCTGGAGCACCGACTACTCAAGTGGATCCCCTTAACCGGATTCATAGATGGGCTGTTCGTATTGTTGGTTCGTGTGGTGCTTGTAATCTTTTTGTTCGCAGAAATATGACAGGGGTTAAATGTAACAGGGGGTTGTTAGTAACACACACGTTTTCATACAAATTTGTTGTTTTTGATTATTGTTGAATTCATCAAAGAAATATACGATTTAAATGGTATTTAATGACGTTGTGCTTATAACTTGTCTAAAATTGTAATTTTAGATAGTAATATATTCGCTTTTGATCAGTTATAAAGAGAAGTGTATACTTTTTTGTTTCGAAGCGGCTTGAACAAGTAAAAGCATTTATTTTAGTTACCAATTAAAATACTGATTCTATTTAAGATTGTGATTGTTTTTAAAATTAAAATATGGCTAAATTCATTAACATTGTAATTTTATTGTTCATCAAAACAATGTAACAAACGACCCCGCACTATGGGTCAATTGTAACACTCGACACTCCTTTTTAAAAGTGGGATTGCAACATAATTACGATTAGTACGCTAACGTTGACTAGACAAGTTGGTAGACACTTAAACTAAGTTTCTTGGAGAATAACAGGATTTTTTTAGATATCAACAGTTTTGGCACAATCGGCCACGAACTAAAAACTGTTACTTTTGCCCCCGGTCTCCCCTACTATTAAATGCAAAAAAAAACCTAAATGTATAGAGTTTGTACTACCTAATGTTAAAAAAGTCAACAAATCTAAATAATGAAACATTGAATATGGAGGAATCCACCGTCTTTTTAGGAGTGACCTTAGATAATAAACTTCAATGGGGCCCACATACTATAACAAATCTCGCGGCTAAACTCGGTAGGGCTGTTTATGCTGTTAGAAAAATAGGGCAATATACTGAGGTCGAAACTGCTAGGATGGTGTATTTTGCTTATTTCCACAATCTTTTGTCTTATGCCATCTTGCTGTGGGACAAAGCAGCCAGTAGGTATAGAACATTTATAAACATTGAATAAAATTTGCTTTTATTGTATAATCTGAAACCTACATCATATAAAAAGATGATTTACTTATTGTTATGTTAATTTGATTTTCATAAAAAAAAATTTTCGCTATCAACTACGTCTTGGTGTAGTGTCACTTCACTGGAAAATTGCCATTTTGAGCTGTCAAGAACAATAGATACTTGGATAACGCAACTATGAAGATCTATAAATTTCAAAATAATTTTCTTATTAGAAGAGCAAGAAGCTGTAGAATGGTAAATTCTAGAACATACTTAGCACGTTCACTGTGCAAGCCAAAATATTAATTTGACCTCGTAAGTGCAATTGTGTTTTGTTTATAAATGAACCTACTATCATATAAATAAACAAAAAAACAAAGTAATGATTTTATTACAATTTTTTTTAATAAGATATTAGGATTTTTTTAAATGCCCCATATGTGGGTCACGCACGTCAGAACTGTAAATTTGATGACCCATATGTGTATCACGCACGTCAGAATCAATCAGTTTGCCGCGACAATCTGCTGAGTAAACAGAGAATCGAAAAGTTCTTCTGAGTTTTGTGCAATTTCATTTGATCATGACTTGAAAACGGATGACAGATGTTGAATTATGGAAAATATTGCAAGAAAGTTATGGTTAAGAAGATCTTATGGAAGAATTGGAAGAGTCTGGACTGTATGGTGAGTCAAGCGTAGTAGCATTAAATGAAGATGTTGAGACCATAGAGGACATGCAGGACTTCATAGATATAAATAATTCTGAGCAAATTGCATCAACATCTATTCCAAACTCGGTTGCTTATCAAGAACCGTGCATGTCATCGCCTGATCAATCGTTGCCGCCATGATTTGGTAATTATGAATCTCTGTTGCCATCGTTTGTGGATGAAGAGTTCATTCTTTGACATAAATCCCGCGTCCTGTATCAAAAAAAATAATACGAAAGCGTTGTACAGGATGTTATAGACGTGTAGTCGAAAAGGGCAATACTGTCGCTGAAGCCCGAAAAAAAACCAAAAAAAACGGATATGGAGTGCATAAAATGTAAGAAAGCTCTTTGTCTGGCTTGTTATAATGATTGTCATTAATATTTTGGGTAGATAAATAAATAATAAAATAATAATAATAAATAAATAATTTTATATAGTTGTCACTTTTTGTTTTTTCAAATCCCTATACTAGCAACACCAATAAAAAATGTCACTGGGACTCTATGGTAAATAATTCTTATATTCATTGTTCATACGTGTATGCCATTTAAAAAAAATATGTTCATAAGTGCGCAGAATTACAGGCCATAGAATTCATTTAGACTGATGCCCCACATATATGTCATGCACGTACGAACTGAGTCTCGTGGTGCCCCACATATGGGGCACGCACAGGGAACGTGTTAGATTTGTGCTCTATAAGAAGAGCAAATCACAGTTGTTTTCAAGTTATATAATGAGGATATACCTTGGTAGGTAGGTACAAAAATAAACAACATTGAAAGAAAATATAACGTAGAGGTAATCTTCAACGTTCGTCAAAGCAACATAGAGATCAAAGATATCGTACGTACTTAAACCTATTTCATCGTAAAAATAAAATACAACTAGAAAGTGCTGTGAATAAATATAAAGGACGTCGGTGTAGATAAGCCCCATTGCGCGGACATAATCTCCTTCCCATAACTCTTTGCCGGACATTTCTTTATGAATATTTCAGGAAAATATCGAGACATTTTCTTTTATCGCTTCTGAATAAACCATAGTTTGGTACATTTTTTTATTTTCCACGTTTTTATCGCAATTAAAAGATTAGTAATTTTATTAATTTAGGAGGTTTCTTATGACTCGAAATCATTATCATGTTTATTCAAAATTCGCCAGCATGAACTTATCTATACTAATATTATAAAGAGGAAAGATTTGATTGTTTGTTTGCATTGAATAGGCTCCGAAACTACCGAACCGATTTGAAAAATTCTTTCACTGTTGGGAAGCTACACTATCCCCGGGTGACATAATATTATGTAGGCTATATTATATATTTTTTACTATTTTTCCTGAAGCGAAGCGAGGGCGATTTCCTAGTTATATTATAAAGTGCCTTTAATGTACAGTGTAATCAAGTTTTTTTTCTTAACGCACGAGTTATTATTATTTCTTGATGAATTATTATTATTTCTTCGTGGGGTCAGCCTGGAAAGCTACTCGTACTACTTGAGTCAGCCGCCTAACGCCGTGTTTTGGGGGCTTGAGAGCCAGTTCTCCCTTCTCTCTTTCTTGGCCAACAACGCATCAGTGATGCCTTTGGTGTCGCTGATATCCATGGGCGACGATATCCACTTACCATCAGGTGGATCATTAGCTAGTTTGTCGGCTATTTCCATAAAAAACCTATTTTTAGTTCACTCAACTAAGTTTCGTTTGAAATAAAGGAACTTCATCCTTCCTTTATTCTAAGTGCCTTCTTACTCTTGCTCCCTGCTAAACGTCTGCTACAGATATTTCGCCAGGTTCTTCCTGTTGGGATTTGTACTACAGGCATTTGGTTGGGTTATTTTGTTGTAAAGTTAGCATGTTTCTTCGAATGGAGAGTAGATTTTACAGAGAGAGAGGGGCTCACGTATTTCTCTTATGACGTAGGCATCCACTAAGGAAGGATTTTTCAAAATTCAACCCCCAAGGGGGTGAACTAGGGGATCAACCCGCGTGTGAAACTACGGACAAAAGCTAGTTTTACATAAAAAAGCTTTTATCGGTGCAAAATTATTGTTCTACATAAATTGCCCCTTTATTGTTCTCAAAGTCTTATTTGCGCATTTTATTAGGCCACACCCTGAATGCATTTAATTATTTACTATAATTCTTGTAATAATAATTAAACCTCAAGAAATGCGTACAATAACCATACATCATTATTATGATCTCATTGCGTAATCAGCTGTGACTGTGACTAATGATATTTAATTCTAGCAAACAGAGCGAACGGCTTATCTAGCCGTAAAGTCGGTTATCACTTTATCACATAAAAATAATCCTTTTGTAACTAAGTAAACAGTTTTATAAAATACTTACTTCAAAATGCGTCTGCTATGCAAATACTTTACCAACCTAGACATATTTTATCACGATAACAAAGGACTGTCACCAAACAAATTTCCGTTAAGCTTATTAAATGAATATTGTTGATTCACACCATGAAAACAGGATCGTAACGTTTTGTCGCATCGTTTGAAAAATGCGTCGAGCGGAAGGCGGGCGGGACGAACGAAGCTCGCTTGGGCGGGCGGCACGAACCTCGCTTGGGCGGGCGGCGCGGCGCTTCGTGATGCGATTATCGCCACGACTCGACGCCCGGCTATAGCAGCGAGCCGAGTCCCATTTGAAATCGCTCTCGTGTGAAAATTGCCGGCACTGTTCTGCTACATCGCTATAAAATCGCCTCATTGTTCCACATTGTAACTATTACGAAATAACAAGCCGTGAAGCTGATTAACTGAAGGCAAGTAACCGTTAAAATTCTATGAAGACGTAAATTGTATGAGTAGGAATATGTTTTAATAATAATTTAGATGCTTAAGTTAAATACTGTAAGGTATTAAAATAAGTTCATTATCTTTTAAGAAAATAAAGTTTTACGTAACAGCTAAAACTAAACAAAATTAAATCCTTACATTTGATACCTAACACGGCACCTTAACTTTAAGGATTTTTAATTGACCAACAAAAGTTAACGTTTTTAGGGAAACCATATTAAGATATTCATACGACTGTGCCTACATTATGAAATATTGCTATTCTATTCTATTCTAGAGGACGTGATCACGATCGTGACGTCTATCCGTGTATAGTACAGTCCACGATGATTAGATCAGTTTAAAATCATTGAAAAATGCGTGTTTAAATCGGTAACAAATAACAATATTTAAATCAGATGCTGCATTAAGGCTTCCCGCCCACGTCCGATAGTCGGTGACCGATTTTTGTACCGACTGTCGGTGAGTCAGTTTTATTTCTGACCGACTTTTTGTAGGACGTGTGCGTTGCACCATTGCTATCAGTACGTTCTATTTTTCTCCTACAAAAAATCGGTCACCGATTATCGGACGTGGGCGGGAAGCCTTAACCTTACATTCGTGGGAAACGCCACATGGATCCGCAGGGTTGACAACAAATCTTGGACATACCCACAATAGGTACGAAAAATTATTTTCATAATAATAATACTTATATAATAATAATAAATACATTTGAAATCCTAATGTTACATAGAACGCTACCTACAAATGGAACCCACAGTATTTATTTTTTAAATTGCAATATCTGCAGTGTGTCAGTCCTATTATTTAACGAGAATTTTTTATTGTATTAAAATTGGTATGAAGTTGATATTTATCATAATAATTTTAGTGACAGTTAATTGATGGGAGACTGCCGCATAGAAACCTGGAGTGAAGAGGCATTGCCGTAGTAGACCGATCAATCGAGCATGACGGATAGGTGTTTTATCAAATAAATGCCAACCACGATATCTCAGAATAATGGTCTTCGTTATGATGTTTAGAAATAACGTATCTAAATTCCAATAGCTAGTTTTTTCTTTTTTTTTTTTATGAGCTGCTCAAGGACCGAAAAACTTGTTTTTGCTTCTATGAAATTTCCCTTACATTTTATAAAGAAATGTCTTATACAAAAGTTGTAGGCATTTTAAATATCTACAAAATGAGGCCTGTTGCGTTAAAATTCATTTCGGATTTTTTTTATAAATTACAAAAAACAGTTCAAAATCGCTGTTTTTTGTTTGATTGTTTAAACAAACAGTTTGTAATGTAGACATCTGAAAATGTTATGGACTATTGTTTATGACGTATAGTATATGTAGTTTTTTTTTTGAATTTTTTGGTTGCATATTTTTAGCAAAAATCCATTTGTTTATTAAAAAATCACTTTTTTGCAAATTAATTTCTACAACTTTTGCAAGTCGTTGAATGTTCTACCTGGGCTCATTTTCTTTCTTAAGAGTTGTACTTTCAGTTTGGTTTTATGGCTTATTGATTCTTCCAACAGGGACCTCGCAAAATTGATTGCAAAAAAGTGCTTACCTGCAAAATGGAATAACTCAACAAATATTAAGCGGACGTTTCAAATCGTGCGAGCTGGAAAAAATGTTGATATCTCGGGTTCCCGTGGTCACACAAAAAGTTATAACCAATCGATTTGGGGTAGCTCGACGAGATAAAATCAGATAACGTATTTGTTTTTATCGCAAATGACGTTTGAACGCCTTAATTGTTATTTGTTGAGTTATTCCATTTTGCAGGTAAGCACTTTTTTGCAATCAATTTTGCGAGGTCCCTGTTGGAAGAATCAATAAGCCATAAAACCAAACTGAAAGTACAACTCTTAAGAAAGAAAATGAGCCCAGGTAGAACATTCAACGACTTGCAAAAGTTGTAGAAATTAATTTGCAAAAAAGTGATTTTTTAATAAACAAATGGATTTTTGCTAAAAATATGCAACCAAAAAATTCAAAAAAAAAACTACATATACTATACGTCATAAACAATAGTCCATAACATTTTCAGATGTCTACATTACAAACTGTTTGTTTAAACAATCAAACAAAAAACAGCGATTTTGAACTGTTTTTTGTAATTTATAAAAAAAATCCGAAATGAATTTTAACGCAACAGGCCTCATTTTGTAGATATTTAAAATGCCTACAACTTTTGTATAAGACATTTCTTTATAAAATGTAAGGGAAATTTCATAGAAGCAAAAACAAGTTTTTCGGTCCTTGAGCAGCTCATAAAAAAAAAAAAAGAAAAAACTAGCTATTGGAATTTAGATACGTTATTTCTAAACATCATAACGAAGACCATTATTCTGAGATATCATGGTTGGCATTTATTTGATGCGAAACCCCCCTATTAATTGGTCTATAGGTACATTTCCTACTTACAAATTACAATAATATGTCGAAAAATAAAATGCAAAACGATAAATATAAGTAGATAAACTGTCAATTGTCACTAATAAAGTATTTCTTTGTTGTTTTATATTAAGTATGCGAGTAGATAGAGATATCTACTTGTATACGATACCTAACTGTATTTATTTGTATAACTTCTTTTTGTAAAATGATCGATAAATATTGTAATGGTGAACGCACAATATATCCGTACAGTAGGTAAGTAGGTACCTACGCGCCGAACACGCCGCATTTTTTTTTACATTATTAAATCATATCGGCGCTTGAAAGGAAAAATTGACTTAGCGGCATTGATCTAACTTTACACGAGAGCAGTTTAAAGTTGGAATTTTTAGAAAAAAAAAACCATATTTTTTGTAATCCTCCTACCGACGTTATTCTTACTGTTTTGGAATCCTTATTTTATCATCTATAATGTGGCATATACAACAACTTTTCTAAAAATTCCAACTTTAAACTGCACTCCCGTAGTTAGCTCAATGTCGCTTAGTCAATTTTTCCTTTCAAGCGTCGATAAGAGAGCCCGATGCGGATGGCAAATGCGGCCGCATTACAGCCTCGTTCGATTTTCAGATTAACTTACATGCTTGAGCATAAAATTGCATTACTATCCCGCATTTTAAGTTAAATACAGAATATCTATTTTAATATACTTATTAGGAGCTGTACATTTCGACAGCCCTCGATTCATTCGTATAACATTTCCATTAGCAACAATTTGTATCCTCCTCGTTTCACATAGTATTTGAGCAGCGAGGAATTATGCTCATCAGCATGTTATAATACCTAATATCACAATGGGAATTTAAATTCAGCTTCGATGAACGGATTTGTGAACATATGGAATAGACATATTATTATGAATCGTCAATTTATAGGCAAGTACTTATGTTAATTATGTTATTAGGTAACTAACATTCTAAAAGCCCTGTATAGATGCTTCGTTTCGGGAAACCTTTGCCTTAGTACCCGCCGCGCCACAGAATACATAACATAACCCTCAGTGGAAAAAAATTATAAGTTACAGGAGAATCATACATTACATCCACCCATATCATCTTCAAATAGGATTGAAAACGACCTAGACAGGAAATAAAGCTTTTCAGACCATAAGCTTCCATAAGTAGCAAATCGCATGTAGTAATTCGCATCCTGCACGCACAATTATTTTTCACCTTTGTGCTTTTTCATAATACTATCTGTATGATAGTCTGCTAATTCAGCTAATTGTCTCTTTTGGGTAAAGTCTAAGCTAACTTTATAGACGCCTGAACTCACTAAACCATTTCTCTTTGACTTAAGTAGGTACCTATAGGTATCTTATTGTGAACTTAAGTAAGTAGGTCCTTTTTTAAAATATCATACAGATTAGATTGAAGACGTTGACAGATTAGTAATAAAATGGATGACCTTATAGAATGATTCAAAACATCTGTAGAGTCAACATAGACATTGATTTTAAACTTAACTCATCATGCACAATGATCTAATAACACATTTTACTAACGGTTCTCACGATATTTATTTTTGTACACCGATATTTCGAATTTTCGACATAGTTGCTTGTATCGTGGTCACACGGCTGAGCTGAACTAAGTCGGTCAGTTCGGTTCATTATTGAGTATTTACCCGTAGTATACCTAGTACAATTGTATGGGACATTGGCCCAAGAGTTATAATGAAGATCACCAACTTTTGTTCTCCTCATTAATCCTTATAATAATGTTACCTAGGTACATAGGTAGGTGTAGTATTAAGTCACGATGAAAATGCATAGGTTTCTTTCCTTTTCAGAATCTCTCCTTTGAGAATTATCCAAATAGGTATAGCTAATGGCTACTTAAGTACCTACCTACCATTTCTTACACTATTAATTACAAGTAGATAAGTATGTAATTTAAAAATCGAAATGAAATAGCATATTTTACTACCAGTTGTGCTTATTTAAAACATCTATTGTAAAATTCATCGTGTCCATTCATTGAGAAGAAGCACTCCGGAGGAAGGCAATTTTATTCTTCCGTCCTAAGACTATTGAGATCGATTGAAATTCATTGGAACGGAAATTCTCGAGCAATATCAATATTGCTACGAAAGAATTGAAAACAAAACTGAGATACGAATAAGTCAGGTGTACTTAGACATTCGCTTCTCTTATCAAAATCATGGAACGGTCGAATGAAGCTGTAAGAGTAATTAGGGGATCTCTAATGAATATTAGGGGTACGAACCCCAACACGAGGCATTATCGTACTGTTGGCCCTGATGATGAACCACTATCGTTTTTAATCGCAAATCACAATGAAAACATTTGGGAGGGTTAAGAATAATAGAACTTCATATTCCGTTTCACTTTGCAATGTTGTTCTGATAGTCTGATACTTATTTAATTACTTTCTGAGTACCTAATTAAAATCTATTAAACCTAGTTTCCTATCACAAAAATAGTACGTATCTACCTACTACTGGCCTCGTTGATCATCCCGGTTATCTTGTATGAAGTCGAAATGAAGGGTGGAAATTAATTTTTCTTTCTTCTTTGTTATCTATTCTTTCTTGGCCATCAACATATCGATGATGACTTTCGTGATAGCTTTCCAAAAGGTGTGTTGTCTATTTACATAAAAAAATATTCCTAGGCGCTACAGAGCGATAGTGCGTATGGATCACAGCTCAGTCAATAATTTGATTAACAATTTTATATTGAGTTTATGCCCGTTCAAAAGATTGGTGAGGCTTTAAAAGCAATTTCATTTACTTAAGATATGACCAAATTTAACCATGGTCGTCCTATCCATGAAGTTAGACAGGGTCGTCCGTCGGATGTGGTTACTGAACAAATGCAACCGGCGGATAATCGAAACCTAAAGTACTGGTTATCTGATACGGTCGATACTGACAAACTACTGACGCATTATCTTATAAAAGTGTATTTATATAATTCTTATTTATGTTCAATATATATTTATATAATATATATATATATATATAAATACTATGGTTATCTGGATATTAGTATTTCAATATGTTGTTTGTGTTGTTTCTTCCCGTTTTTTTTAACTTTTTTTTTTTTTGTTTTCTTTGCCTACCTCACATTTTCACCATCACCCAGGGTCAACTGGCAGAGAATGCCATTAGGCATTAAGTTCGCCCTTGTAACCTCTAGTTTAAGGTGTTGCAAAAGAATAAATAAATAAATAAATAAATAAACTGAATACAGAAGCTTGTGGAAAATAGTAGGTTTCATAATTAATTACCAATTCGCATTCCCAACTAGTTAGCCTCACTCAACCTGAGTTATTAAGAAAGAAAATAGTCGTTCACCTTCTTTCATTTTTAATCAGAAGGCATTAAATGGGGGTTATTAAAAATATTTATCTGCTAATGTTATCTAATAAAGTAATTTATTCGGTAGAAACTTAGTGTATTAATTATATCGTATTGTCTTCTTGGTCGTCCATTCCTATACCTTAAAGTGCCTTAAATTAAATTATCTGAAAAACTTTAGTGACGACAGAATATTTACCTAATCTATACTAATATATAAAGAGGAAAGATTTGATTGTTTGCATTGAATAGGCAGAATAGGCTCCGAAACTACCAAACCGATTTGAAAAATTCTTTCACTGTTGGGAAGCTACGCTATCCCCGAGTAACATAGGCTATATTATATTTTCAAAAAAATTAGGGATCCTTAATAAAACTCCAATAATGTAACCCAAGGTGTAAAAAATAAAGAAAACCGAAGCAAAGCGAGGGCGGTTACTCGTAACAATATAATATGCGCTAAATCTACTTACATGAATTTTATGAGGCTCGATATTAGTATAACAAGAGAAAGAAAGCTGCAATATCTCAAGCCTAAATGTTTTTCTTTCAAAGAAAATTATAGCTCGCATGATTCATATCGTTAGATATGAGTGGTGCGTGTCTGAATGTTCTCAAATTATTTCGGTACAATAGTTACCTCTATATTGTACAAGTTTCGCCCATTCGTCTAATGATATCTTTACGAAAATGCTCAAAATTAAGTACACAATGAAGACATTTAGATTAATGCGATAGTAGACTTTTATCTTTTATGTCTCTCATTTTATAAGAACCTATGTTTGAAATAACCTCATAAACGACTATTACTAATAATGAAATATTGGGTAGTTACGAAGTGGTATATTATTGCACGGGGGTAAAATTAGCAGACAAGTGGAGCAAGGCTGCTAAACGCCGTGCAATAGAATTATAGACCACTAACCTCACTAGTCGTATAATTATTTTATTATGTAGCACAGTGTCTCAAACACGCACTTATAAGTGACATTGTTTTGTGACCAAAGTTAGTGCTTTTAACTCCTAGCGAATTTTTTTTACTTAATTTGTCTAGGTATTAGGTATTATTTAGGTAGGTATTAGGTAGGCTTTACGGTGTTCTCGGACCAGCGCTAACATTACGCATCAGACACGTATTTTCACGCAGTGTAGTAAACAAATGTCATATTATGTTTCAATTTTTCAGACTTTCCTTGTTGTTTTGACTGTGATTAAAAAATAGTTTATTCGACACTGCAATCCTCTTTTTTGAAACTTTTTTTTTCTTAATCCCCAGAAAATTTTATAGCCTGAATAATTTATGGAAAAATCTAAAAATCTCCATTAGGTGGGGAAAGTATTTAATGGGTATTTTTTGAATAAAAAAAATGATGTTGTACCTCAGCCGACGGTACAATACATAATATGTGCAATATTTTATCATAATAATTTTAAAGGAATTTAAATTTTCAGCGCGATACGTAATCCTCTTTAATAAAACAGTTTATTAATTACCATGTAAGTTGTAACTGTTACAGTGGGTGCGTGATGCTTAACAATGATTGCTGTAAGCTCATTTAGCTATAAAAACGTGAGGGATTGTCGTGGGAGGCGTCAGCTGTGCAGTTGCTCCCGCTATCCCCAGTGCATACATAATTGGACCACAATGAACGCATTATCTGACTGAGCGTTG
This sequence comes from Thymelicus lineola, assembly GCA_963932265.1. Classification (NCBI taxonomy): domain Eukaryota; kingdom Metazoa; phylum Arthropoda; class Insecta; order Lepidoptera; family Hesperiidae; genus Thymelicus; species Thymelicus lineola. Next base: position 13,007,884 of record OZ010689.1, read on the forward strand.
TCACATTAAATCGTCATCCACTCGATCGATTCGAAAGTGATTGGGATGAAAGTGGGTAATTTTTTTGATGTAAAACATTTTAAATAGTTCAACGATTGAACAGGACTCACTCACTCAATCAATAAGCGAAGATCATCAATTATATTCATCATTGAATACATAATATTAAAACTGTAACTGAGTGATTTTGTTCCGGATCATTTCCGAAATGACTTAACCGATTTTGATGCAGTTTTCACTCATGTGTTTATTTCATTTTAACCGGTTCAGGAATATAATATATTATTTAAAAAGGCATATGATTCCCGAAGCAAAGCGAGGGCATTCCTTAATGAATTTATTATTGTAGGATTCAATAAAGTAGGTACCTACCTACTATCTACCTAATATAATCATAAAAACGGTAGGAAGTTACACAAGTTAATTGTCGGTAACACGGTAAGTTGAGAACGCGGTATTAAAATCACGATTAGCAACATATGGCGCATCCATAACAATAGCCCGGGATATTATAACCAGGTATCGGATTGCAGAGTTATGAACGTTTAATGATCGTGATTCACCGTGAACGCCGAAAGGTTTCCCTGGCGCTTCCGGGGCAATATGGCACGGAATCGGAGGCAACGGAGCTCTTACAAGCACGCTTTTCTCATGGTGCAATCACTTGACGATGATTACAGGAACTGGAGAATCCTTACGTCGCGATCGCCGTTTTTGCGATTAGATTGTCGATTATGGGGATTCAGTTTCGTGGTTGGTTTGTTTTATATTTTTAAGTTTCCTACCTAGTTAATTACGTTATTTTGTTGTTCGTTATTTTAGTAATTCGGCTTTTTTATTTGGAATTCGCTTAGTGCATGCAATTATCCGTTCAATTTAGTATCTGGATATTTCAGATAGGTCCTAATCACTATCTGGATAATTCGGATAATACTTTTACAGTCAATATTTTTATTACAAAAACTCGGTCAAAATTAAATTCAAAACTCAACAGTCTGAGAGATATCAGCGCGCTTGAGCTTCATCCCAGAGTCGCATTTGGCAATGAGCAATGCTCGTAGGGTAATCTCTATATTTTTCCGCCACAGCACATCGAGTTAGTACCTTCTTCTCTTGAAAGCTAACGGACCCCAAGGTTTTCGACCTGGGTGCTTGCATCACGGACTTCGCTACCTAGAATAGGGCAGTTGACTTTGTTACGTTATCGCGGTAACATGTTGAATAAAAAACAAATTTTTTTATATCTCAGTCTAATAGGTACCTATTGCCACATAATATTTAATAGTAGGTACCTACAGCTGAAAAATCAGTACCTAAGTACGAATTTCAATAATGTAGAGAGAGTAAGTAACTTGACCAATCGACCATAGACTAGGAACTAGGAAGATAGCAACAGATTACCTATCTTTAATACTTAAGTATATATGTGTTTTTAATTTGATGTTTCCAAAAACAGCCTTAAAATCTCCACAAGCCACGTTCACTTCAGTCTCTGAAGTAAGTCAAGTTGCATTGAACAAAACCACATAACATAATGTTACGTAGAATACTACATGGGTGTAACTTGAGTCAAACACACCGCATTAACTTATACCGTGTGACGTGGTAACAAATTGTGGTTATGTTAACGTCGTGTTAGTACCTAAATGGTCGCGGCTACCCGGAGGTTACTGGGTAAGAACACGCCTATTCTCCCGTGAAAGAGGAAGGTGTCATAAGATACGTAGTGCGAAACCACTGCCCATTGCACTACCGGAAACTTTTAGCACCTTCACACCTTTATATGGGTTTGCTGGTTTCAATCAACATCGAAAATCTATAAAATTGGTGCAAAAAAAAAACATTTGTGTAGGTCGGCCGTTATGTCGTTTGAACACACTTGTTACACCATCGTGAAAATGTTATGGGTATCATAATCCATATTGGACACCATTAGATTTGCCGTTCGCAAAGTCAAAATCATTTATTTATCTATGTATCAGTGATCACACACCTATGCACGTCAATTTTTAAATCCACCGGCATTTCAGAAATGTGATTTATCATGAAGGAGAAGAAATACCGAAAGAAACTCCTCAGCACATCTTTTAATATAAAATAGAGGTACCTATTACAAAACAGTGTTCTAACCTACGCGGGACTGGAAGCGGTACAGCTATTTCCAGTCATTTTTTGCTTTTTTCTTTAGTTCTATTCAGAGTTACAGGTCGTCCACATTTATCTAAATTTTTGGTACCTACATCGTAATTCTCATCTAAATTATACGATATAAACTTGTACGTAAATGGTAACTTATAAGAGTTGTGGTGTGGCTAAGGTTTGATAAAATTGCATTTTAAGAGCGCATAGCAGATCGTTGTATTCATAGTAATGATACGTAACGATTTTGATTCCTACCGTCTATATTTTTACCATGGTACGGATTACGGGTAATCACGATATTTTAGAATACAAAATTTAATGTAATATTTCGGCCATATCTATATAGAATGTGGTCAGTCAACGTTGAGATTCAATTTAAAAATCCTGTTTGGCAGTGGCAAGAAGACGACGAAAGGAGAGTAGACCGAGACGGCAGCGGACCACCTTCTCCGCCCATCAGACGCTGCGACTCGAGCTGGAGTACGCGAGAGGGGAATATGTTGCTAGAGCAAGACGGTAAATCAATCCTTTTTCCTTCCTTTTTACGAGATACGAGCCACTGGAGTCTAGATGTTAAGTGGTCGTCGTTGCCCATGAACACCAGCAACCAGCAAATATATTTGGATATAAATTTTAGATTAATTATATCTAATAACATTGATTTTAAAAAGGCTAAGCCGTTAGGAACATTTCACAATTTTGTGTGTTTATGTGTATGTGGTATGAATATTTATTTATTTATTTAAACTTTTTTAAACCATACAAAATGTATTAGTACAAAAGGCAGACTTAATGCTAAAAGCATTCTCTGCCAGTCAACCTTAGGGCAGTTGGACAGCAATGAAGGCGGTAATATAACTTTTGTTCCTCATACAACCAAAAAGTAAATAGCGCCTCACTCTCTTAGGTATGAACTAGCGGTAGGTACCTACTTACTTGAGACCTCATAGAACAAAAGGCTTGAAAACTCGTCGCCGCACAAAAAAGTTAGTCCGGGGCCGTGCTGCACCTGGGTGAAGCATAGGGTACCTACCTACTTACAGCTTTCTATGTAGGCTATGCTCCAACTACAAGTAGGTATGTATTGAGCATTGATCCAAAAGGAACAATTTAACTGCAACGTTTTGAGCGCGTGTTGGTCCTATCGTTACGTAGTAAGTAATATAAGTCAACGTTTTATAAAAATATGTTCTATTCTTATATTGTTACAGATGTGAACTTGCATCAGCACTGTCACTCAGTGAGACCCAGGTGAAAATTTGGTTTCAGAACCGGAGAGCCAAAGACAAGCGTATTGAGAAAGCGCAACTTGATCAACAATATAGGTAAATTTTAAAAATAATAAATATACTAACGCTTACGTCTGATGGCATGAAATGGACAATACGGATTAGGCAACTTTGACTACTATGACCAGAGAACAATTATTTCCTAGCGCCAAAATGTCGCCCAGGGAACAAAACCCAGGTCGCCGAAACTAGCATGTAATATGCATATTTGGCAGTTATAAATACACCGACCTTCCGTCGAATATACATAGAAGCTTTTTGTAGCTTCTTCAGAAATGTTGACCCAGATTTGGTTGAGACCAATCTGCAAAGCCTCCAGCACAGGCGTAGAATAGCTAGCTTCTCGGTTTTCTACAGGGCATATTTTGGAGTGTGCACAGGAATTCTTTGAGATAATTCCCCTATCTCCGTTTCTCCATCGAACGACACGACGCACGGCGGGTATCCATCCTTTTGTCGTGAACACCCCGCCAGTACACATACGACGCGGTTTGCCTCGTCATTCGTTATACGCACCGCGAAGGACTGGAGTAACTTGCATGCGTCGGCGTTCCCGCCTATCTATGTCATGGTGTCTTCAAGAAAAGAGTGAATAGGCTTTCACTAAGTTAATGTGCTCACCACCTTGGATCACATTGGAGATGTGGTAATGCAATCAGGAGGGATTGTGGTCAAGCATTACCTTATTTGTGTAAAAAAAATGCGTGCAAATTGAGGACTATGTCATGTGTAGCCAAAAAGTCAGTGATCCTGTAGCTGACGTACAAGATAAGGTCCCAGGTTTAATACACGGCCGGGGATGGATGTTGGTGAAGAAAATTTTTGTTTGCCGTTGGGGATAACAACGCTACACTAAATGGAGCCTCAATAAATAAAATTACGCTTCACACTCATAGCCCCACACTAGGATTCCCTGTGTCGTGGGTGCCATGGACAACACACAAGACAAGGACACTCACAGCCAGACCGAGAACAGAAATTCAAACTCATCATTCAAATTTCTACCTCGCTGGGAATCGAACCCAGGACCCTTGGCGCGGCGATCGATATCCGGCATGGTAACCATTGCGCCACGCGGGTCGTCAATTGCTCTTTTATATTTGAAACTACTCGAACTGTGACACGACACACAATTCATATATTTAACGTCAAATATTTAACATGGTCCCTTAAACTCTCATAAGGGTGGTCTATATTATATTTCCAATAATGTACTAATTTTAATATTTCCAGACAACTAGCAGCTGCTTCAGGTTTCTTCCCCACAATGCTAAGCGCATCGTATGGACCCCCGCCGTGTCCTTGTCTGCCCATCCATCCGCCAACTCTTGAAAAATAAAATGAAAACCAACCAACCTAACCTACAATTCAGACTACGCTTCAAGATACGCTTAAGTACACGCTGCTGTTCTAGTCTGTTAATTTTATCTTATATTCGTGTTCGCCTAGAGGTCGAAATTCAATCGTAATCATCATTGAAAATTTGAAATAGTTATTTTTTATTGTTTTAGTTTTATTAATAACTCGTCGATATCAACCAAATACCATGAAAGTTTGATTGATCAACAGCTGATACAGTTTATACTAGGCTTAGTTTTAGGGTTCTTTATGTGTTGTAAAAACCAAAACTCCTAGACAAATCTATTCTAAAACCTAAAAGGATGGTCATAGATTAATATTGAGGATGGTCACAGTCCACAGATCTGTTTGTCCGTCGGATATAGCCTCCTAGAGTCCTAGATGAAACGAGTTGATGTTTGTTAGTCGAATGGGATTGTTGTGGGAAATGATTTGCAAATATTTTTATAGAACTCAAATGTATACACGGATTGTCTGTTTATTGGTCTATATTAGTGTTCCAAAAATTACGCAAAATGTCAACTTTCTACCATTTTCTCAATGTGTTGCCGACAAAATGAAAAAAGGTACTTTGTGAAAAGCATTTTGACAGCCAATAGTTCAGGCTGTTCGGAGTTAGTAAAAATGGAGACATTAGAACCACTCACTTTTATCTAATACCTTTAAACGAGCAATTCTTGAATATATATATATAAAATTGGAATCTCGGAATCGGCTCCAACGATTTTAATGAAATTTAGTATATAGGGGGTTTCGGGGGCGATAAATCGATCTAGTTAGGATTCATTTTTAGAAAACCCGTACTATTCGTGCATACATAAGTGATTTGAGTAAGATTTGTGCACTAGCCTAGTAAATCGGGCTTAGAATAATGTCTTTAAGTTGGCTTACAACCTATAAACTTATAACTACAACAGAGTTGTGCGATTTCCTAGTATTTATGCAAGTAGACCTAGATATCCATCCTGTGACTGATGTTCATAAAGTCAAATATAACAAACCTAGTTACTTGTCCAAAGTTTGAATTAAATTACATATAAAATGTATTATATTGAAATTGTAAAGTCTATATTTGGCTTATTATTACTTATTGGTGTTAATAAAATTATATCAGTAATGTTAATTTTGTCTTAGGGCGATTTGAGCATAGTAAGTCCTGTAAATAAAAATGTTATCTTGGGTTTCTTTTACTTTTTAATGTTAACATTTTATTGCAGGATGATACTCAAAATTTGGTTCAATTTGACCTTATCATAGTGCTTTAGTTAATTAAATAGGTTATATTTAAATGTAAATAAAAATAACTAGTCAAGATGCTATAATGTATGAGAGAAAATAAGTTAAATAAAACAAATTATTATCATTCCATATAGTTTTATTCCGTAAAATTAACTTACCATGGCCTTTTCCACGGAAACGGCTTGCCCGAGTAGGTAGAAAGTTCCATGGAAAATATAGTTCATTTAATACATAGCACATTATTACACACAATTATGTGACATTTTAAAGACGTAAAACAAAAATTCAACTTAATGGATTGACATTAAATTTTATAACATAGTAAAATTAAAAATAGCTGTATTTAGAATGTGTTACCAGGTGTCCTATAGATGCATTAATATTCTTTACGCTAATATATCTTTGAAGTCTTTGACTCTGTCTAGTTACTTTTAAAATTGTTTTCTATTATAATGTATAAAAATATCCTTTTGTTTATTCTTATCCAATAGTGATAACTATCTCCTAAAATAGACAAAATTTAAGTCGCACCACAACAGTTTGCTGGAATGTAATCAAAACTACCTACAGCTATTTTGTTAAACATAAGAAACAACTTCAATATCGTTGACATAAAATATTAATATTCCTAAACATACTTCACAAAACATTAGGAAGTCGCGCTTACAGCTAATAACGTAAACATAACTTGTAGCCACAGCTTTTACAGTAACACTCAAGACAAGTAACATAGACTTTGTGATGCTTTTCAACTTACATTACGTCACACTTTGAGTACATGTAAGTCCAAATATATGTAAAAACTGTGAAATTATTCTAGTAACGTTATTACATAAAAAGACTCACGCATGGCATTGATCATAGCCTAGATTTTTGAGAGGATCAACATCCATTATTAGCTTCTGCATGTATGAATATCACCAAACGTTGAGCGAATGGGTTATTAAAGTAAAATGACGTAATTCTTTTTATGAATAGCTCAATTATACATAAGTGAAAATGAGTTCAATGCCTGCACCGTACCTTTTTGTGAAGTAATCTTCTTAAAATGTATTATTTTCTGATAATGGAAATGGCGGTTGCTAAACTGTGCTGCTAGATGGCGCTACTAGATTTTGTGACATCGTGTAGTGTGAACATCATTTTTTTGTTAAGGAAACTCTTTTATTAGTTTACTTTTCACATAATTATTAATTAAGATGACATAATTTATTTCTTTATTTAGGATTACCAATGTAAGATACAGCGTTTACATTTATGAAACATTTTTTTCTTATACATCTATCAAAAACTGTTCTTACTGTAACCGGTAACCACAGCATGCTATTCTTTAATTTAATACGATTACATGTCACACTTTATCAGAACAACACGGTTTAAATGTAAAAATACTCTCACTTTTTTCCATGCACATGCAATTATAGAGCAGTGAGAATATACATATAAAAAATAAAACAGAAATCGAGCTTTGGAACATTTAAATCTCTTTGGATCACATGAGACTTGATAATATCAAAACAGAATGTAATTTACTTAACGAATTTTCTCAAACTCTAGTAGCGCCCTCTATCGAAAGCTTTGCACCGCCTCTCCCAATATCGTAAAAAAGTTGGTCGTCCTAAGTCCGCTTGTGTCACTAGCTAGTCGACTCCTGGCCTATTCCTGTCTACTCTACCATCTGCCTGCCTAGCTTCGACTAAGCGCAACTTGATACCTAAGCATTAAAAATATATTTATCAGTACACCACAATCAGAAATTGAGTTCGCCGACCGTAACAGTATATAAAACTTTAAAAAAGCTTAAATTATGCAACAAAGAAGTGGTTAGCTTTAGATTATTCCAAAAAAGATTCACAATAATATTAAGACAATGAGTTTAAAAAGGAAGAAAAGTATTAATTAATTTAATATAAATCAAATAAATATAATTAATAAAAAATAAAATTTTAAACTTAAAACCAATGCATTAACGGTTACTTAAATCGCTCCTTAGTACAGAACTTGTACAGTCACGTGTAATAATATGTATACATTGTCACGTTTTCAAAAATATCTAAACTTGTAACAATCCAGAAAGAAGTGAACGACAATTCGTTCAAAATTAAGTAACCATTAAACGATGTCAAAATAAGGTATACACGTTTATTCCACATTAATGTAATCGAAACAAAATCATAAATATATTCACACTTCGAATATCATTTTTAACTATCCATGACAATTTCTATAACATGTATACAATTGTACATATGTAAGAGACATTGTCATGGCTACATTAAAATGATATTGGAAGTGTATACTTACTTTTGCCGTTTTTGTAACTTTACTCATTATTTTAGTCGAATTCAGTGATCATGACAAATACAGTCATAGGCAATTTAATTTTTAAAGATATTTACTGATTTTGCAAATAAGCCCTATTAGGCTGTTGTGATTCAATTTATATTGATCCATAATTATTATTAAAATATTATTTTTTTGAAAATATTTTAAATTTACTCTTATTAATCGCTCATGCTTGCGTCGATCCTAAGCGATCGACAAAGTTAAGCAACAGCGGGCGCGGTCGGTAGTTGGATGGGTGACCGCTAGTGGCAAAAATTTTTTGAGCGTTTCCGTGCTTCGGAGTGCACGTAAAGCCGTCGCTCCCGGTTGTTATCGTAACATAACAGTCGTTAAGCCATGTCGGAGGCCCTTGGGCGGTTTGAAAACTTCCGACACTCGGGTTGCCCACTAACCCCTCCAAAACTGGAGCAGCGTGGTGGAGTATACTCTAAGCCTCCTCAAGAGGAGAGACCCGTGCCCAGTAGTGGGCCATTAATGGGTTGAAGCCAATCTGCGAAACAAAGAAATAATTTTATCAACAATAATTTTATTAATTATCATCTCAGCCTTTGGTTGACCACTGCAATAAAACAAGAGCTTATATAATCAGTTTATTTTAATTCGTTTCTCAATCTATACTAATATTATAAATGCGAAAGTAACTCTGTCTGCTACTCTTTCACGCCTAAACCACTGAACCGATTTTGATGAAATTTAGTACAGATATGTAACTGAGCATATCATAAAGAACATATCATACTTTTTATCCCGGAAAATAGACCTGTTCCTGAGGGATAACTCTTTCACGCCTAAATCACTGAACCTATTTTGATGTTTGGTACAGATATACTCGTAGAATTGAGCTCGGGAAAGGACATATGATACTTTTCATCTCGGAAAATAGACCTGTTCCTGAGGGATAACTCTTTCAGGCCTAAATCACTGAACCGATTTTGATGTTTGGTACAGATATAGAATTGAGCTCGGGAAAGGACATATGATACTTTTCATCCTGGAAAATAGACCTGTTCCTGAGGGATAGCTCTTTCAAGCCACTGAGCCGATTTTGATTAAATTTAGTACAGATTAGAATTGAGCTCGGGAAAGGACACATGATACTTTTTATCCCGGAAAATAGACCTGTTCCTGAGGGGTAACTCTTTCAAGCCACTGAACCGATTTTGATGAAATTTAGTACAGATATAGAACTGAGCTAAAGAACATATGATACTTTTTATCCCGGAAAATAGACCTGTTCCTGAGGGATAACTCTTTCAAGCCACTGAACCGATTTTGATTAAATTTAGTACAGATATAGGATTGAGCTCGGGAATGAACATAGGATACTTTTTATCCCGGAAAAAAAACCTGTTCCTGAGGGATAACTCTTTCAGGCCTAAATCACTGAACCGATTTTGACGTTTGGTACAGATATAGAATTGAGCTCGGGAAAGGACATATGATACTTTTCATCCCGGAAAATAGACCTGTTCCTGAGAGATAAGGTAAAATTTTGCTATATGTAGTTGATTGATTCGTTATTTATGAAGCGCCTTTTATGACTCTTTTTAGGGTTCCGAAGTCAAAACAGAATTCTCATAGTTTCCGAGTTTCGTCATACCCGTCCGTCCGTCCATCCATCCATCCGTCCGTAGCATATCGCAGATACCCTTAGTGCTAGAAAGCTGTAATTTAGCAAGAATATACATGTTTATTTAAACTTTAAATTGGTAAAATAATATTTTTAAAAATATGTTTTTAGGGTACCTCTCCTAGAGGTATTATGGGGATCATTTTTTTCCCCCATAGTGCGGGGCATCGTTGAAAAGGTCTCTCAAAAATAATATGGGTCTGCTAAGTCCATTTTTCGATTGAGTGGTCTGTTTGCAAACTATTCGTTAGTCAATTTACGAAAAACATGTTTTATAATGAAGGGGTCTTTATTTTCGGCGTACGAAGTTGCGGGTAACAGCTAGTGTTATAATAATTTTAAAGCGTATTATAATTATTCATACTACCTTCAAAAAATTAATAGTTGGGCATTTTCGCCAAAAATTGTAACTTGCGTTTTTACCGTGTCCCCTGACTTCATACTTCGAATTTTATTAAATAAAATTTCAAAAAGATAAAATCTTATTTTTTTGTAAACTTCTTTATTAAAATTTACGGTAACACCAACAAAAGTTGCAATTATTGCCTAATATAAATTTTTATATTAAACAAAATAATACCATCGGTTTTGCGATGTCCCCTGCAGCGTTCGATTATAAAACATGCGATAAAACATGTTTTGTTTGATCGGAAGCATTCAAATTTGGGGATAAAAAAACATTATCTGAATGTCAACACTGTAAAAAAGTCAATTTTTAATCTGTTTTGTACTGAAAATTTGCTGAAAATAGAGTTAAAAATGAATTTCAAAAAAGGGTTCGGGTGGAATTCCACTATCCGTTACCGTGGTTTTGTATTTTTTGAAAATTCTATCATGAGAACTGATAAATATTACGTATGGCAGATCATTTTTGAATAATTGCATGACAATCTGTGCTTGGTTATATCAGTGTTTTTTCACTAGTTTTCCAGGAATTAAATAAATAAAGTTGGATAAATAAATAAAAAATAAAAAACATGAGAGGTGTCAAGGTACACCTGGATGGAACGAAGTTCCTTTCGATTTAAGTATTGTTTTGTTGTACAGCGCCATTGTAGAAACTTGGAATGTCAAATATGATTTGAATTCAAATAATAAAGAACACTTTGTAAATAGAACATAATATATCATTTTAACATTGAAGTACTATTACTAGCATATAGAACAGACACCCCGAACACCATGTATGTCCCAATGCATTGGCGCCACGTGGCTTCAATCGTTAATGAATTCGTTCGATTTTGAAAGGAGAACGGAGGCTCAATTTTGAAATTCGAACCTCCCGGGCGGGACACACATTTTATTCCAGATGTCTGTTCTATGTCATTATACTTCAATGCATTTTAACAAATAACAATAGATGTCGCTACAAAAATGTACTCTGAATCACGCTGTTGAGATTCTTTGCAAAACATATAAGTAATCGACCTAATGACATGAATGTCGGTTCGGTTCGGGTTTATTCAGCCATCTCTGTAAAACTTTTTGAATCACGCAAGCGTGATTCAGAAAGTTGTACAGTACAGCGCCATCTCTGTAAAACTGTCTGAATCACTTCAAAAAGAGGTATGGTCATTCTTAAAATCAAAAAGTGTCGAAATTTTCCGTCTAACCCTCATTCACAACGCGCGATAAGGAACTTCGTTCCAATATACAAAACACGCGTAGAAAGATGAAAGATCGATGAGAAATATGACAATACAGTGGTGTTATTTATAAATACTATGGTTACCTAAATGACATTATTAGGGATTCCATCCATCCATCCATCAGCCCTTGAAGGTCCACTGCTGGACATAGGCCTCCCCCAACTTGCGCCACTCTGACCGGTCCTGAGCCTTCTGAATCCAGCGGATGCCCGCTGTCTTCTTCAGGTCGTCGGTCCATCTTGTCGGGGGGCGTCCTGTACTTCGTTTTCCGAGACGCGGGCGCCATTCGAGGACCTTTCTTCCCCAACGGTTATCGGTCCTTCGCACTATGTGGCCAGCCCATTGCCACTTCAGCCGGCTAATTCTTTGAGCTATGTCGGTCACCCTTGTTCGTCTACGGATCTCCTCGTTTCTGATACGATCACGTAGAGAAATACCGAGCATAGCCCTCTCCATAGCCCGCTGTGCTACCCTGAGCTTGTGGATTAGGCCAATAGTGAAGCACCACGTCTCGGATCCGTATGTCATCACTGGCAACACACACTGCTCGAACACCTTCGACTTCAGGCACTGAGGTAGTGTTTTGGACGACAAGATATGACGCAGTTTCCCGAACGCAGCCCATCCGAGTTGGATTCTACGAGTGACTTCTTTCTCGAAGTTGGACTTACCCATCTGGATCACTTGTCCCAGGTAATTGTATTCGTCTACAACTTCGAGAGCAGCGCCGTCAACAACAACCGGTACGGGTGTGACATGGACATTCGACATGATTTTCGTCTTGTCCATGTTCATCTTCAGACCCACCCGTTGTGAGGCGCTGTTCAAGTCCCCGAGCATTGTACCTAGTTCCTCCAGGGATCCTGCCAGGATAACTATATCATCGGCATATCGCAGGTGTGTGATGTATTCGCCATTGATGTTAATGCCACGTCGTTTCCACTCCATCAGCTTGAACATATCTTCCAATGCAGCGGTGAACAGTTTTACTTATTAGGGTTTTAATTATTAGGGATTACATCATCTTTATTGTCAGTCGATTAATCGATGTCAAAATATTCGAAATGTAATTTAATAAAATTAGCGTAACGATTAAATGGTAATTATAATATATTACATAGTTTTGATTTATATGGAATACGAAAATATGTAAAAAATAAATTAATATTATAATTATAATCAATAAATAATATATAAAATATATTATTATGTTCCATCAAACACACACACACACACACACACACACACACACGCACGCATGCATACACAAACGCACACACACACACACGCACATCCACACAAATATGTCATTGTAATAGATTTAAGGTATTTTTTGTATTTCTTGCTTCTCCGAGGTGGGCGTAAACAGCGGCGACACAGTCTCAACTATTGTCGTTGTTTACAATCATATTATGTCTATTGTAAAACTGTTTTTATGAAAAATAAAAACTTTTAATAAATCTTTAATCTTTAAATCAATCGATCAATATCAATCGATTCAGTCGATTATAAAATCGTATGTAATGAGGTAAATACTGTGAAAACTTTTTTGCATTATTTTGTTCATTTGGCAACAGCAGCTGAAGCTAAGATTTAAATATGTTTATCTTATAAATAAGACGAATTTTTTGGTATATAGTTTACTCTTGTCTAGTCCGATGTTCTAACACAGATTACATATGGTTCGAGGCCGAAAATTGGGGTTCTCCTTTATGTGGGACTACACCACAAGCACCAGCTTTCGATTAAAAAAAGAATCATCCAAATCGGTTCACCCAGTCCAAAGTTCTGAGGTAACAAACATAAAAAGAAATACAGTCGAATTGAGAACCTCCTCCTTTTTTTGAAGTTGGTTAAAAATAAAATACATACTTTGTGGTAGCCTTGGTCCAATTGGACCAATGAAAGTGCCACATTTTGGTGAGCATATTTACGGCGTACTTAATTAATTTGGAGAAAGGATTTTTTTTTTTGTAAATAAAGCAATTCAAAATAAGACGTGTAACTTTCTTAATTAATGTTGTACTAATAAAAAGGCGTCCTGATTGTTTTATTCGGAATTTGGATATTATTAATATACTTGCAAATTTCCAAGTAGAAATTATCTGTACCCTAGTTGGTAGCGAGAGCGACTCTGCCTGCGAAGTGATTAGATTCCCGGGTGCGATTCCCGGCTGGGGCACATATTTATGAAACAGTTAAATATTTGTTGGTACTCGAGTCATAGGTGTTATTGTGATTGTTATGTGTCATCTATGCCACCTACGATACAGGTAAAAACTTACTACGAGGCTGTGTATAAAAGCGTATTACAAAAAATTGGAATAGTTAGCAGCGTGTAGGTACAGACAGTAGAGGATAAAAATACAAATTTTGAAAAACCCCTCCTCGTATCACGCTACTGCAGCGCCCTCTGGTGGCATACCGACATAAAATATATCTATAAACCCGCTCTTTAGTGATACCTTTTGAATGCAAAAAACTGCAATGAAATTGGCCCAGTAGTTTTCATAAAAAACGGTAACATACATACATACATACAAACTAACTAACAAACAACCTCTAAACCCTAATGCATATACCGCGTTCGTTTCGTTCCTTCCGCTGTGGGTAAAAATTAAAATGAAAAAGGGATAGATACTATAGTAATAAAATAAGGCACAATGTATGCAGAATGAGTTATTGGTAGAAATTACATTTTAACAATTAAATATTAAAATAATAAAAATAAATTAAAATATTCATATATCTTAAAATAAATCTTGAATGCCCTTTGGTTTACTAAAAACTAATGATCAACAACGCAAAGAAGTTTACGACTTGCTCACAGCCTACTTAATTACTTAAGCATTTTGGTAAATTTTAACTAAATTTTAAATAAAAAGCCTAGTTTGGAAGGTTAGGTTTGAAAGGAAGTTACAAAAACGGCAAAAGTAAGTATACACTTCCAATATCATTTTAATGTAGCCATGACAATGTCTATTACATATGTACAATTGTATACATGTTATAGAAATTGTCATGGATAGTTAAAAATGATATTCGAAGTGTGAATATATTTATGATTTTGTTTCGATTACATTAATGTGGAATAAACGTGTATACCTTATTTTGACATCGTTTAATGGTTACTTAATTTTGAACGAATTGTCGTTCACTTCTTTCTGGATTGTTACAAGTTTAGATATTTTTGAAAACGTGACAATGTATACATATTATTACACGTGACTGTACATTGATTATTTACTAAGGAGTGTTTCAAGTAACCATTAGTGACTCTGAGTGGGGCGTAAGTGTACTTAGAAAAAATACTGAATTCCTTCACTAAGAATCTGAATAGTCAGTGATAATGTTAAAAATGTATAGAATGCATCAAAATGATAAGTGTAGATAAATTGAATATTGTGTATTACTCGCGCCATTAAAGAAACGAATTCCCTATCACTCGCACGTTATTCCTGTCTTTAGTCTCACATATTGGTACAGCACGCAATAAAATCAAAATATAAAGTCTGGATCTGCTTACACGCTTTCTCAACGCACTCAATTCTTTGTTAATTATTTGTTAAATTGTTATCTCTTCTCCAAAGGATTTCATCCAGTATTCAATATAATATTCTATTTTAATTACATACCCAATTAGGCGTCAGGTTTTATACATTGTACAAAAATACGGAACCCGCAGTTTGTGATTCGATTAGCACTTGGTGGCGTTTTTAAATATCTTGCTAATAATTATTTCCAAAAAAACAAAGGTCTATTAAAAATATAACCTTTTTAGAAACTCTGTTTTGCTGCCGGTCCTACCTATTATAACAAGTACGAACTTTAGATTCGTTTCTTAAATGGCGCGAGTTATACGAGTATAATCTTGGAATGCTATATAACAGAAATGTACAATACTCACAAGAGGACTGAAGGACGATCTAGTAGCGGCGTTGGTTGCCGGTCGCGGCGGGCGCGGCCGCGTTGCCCGCGTTGTAGCCGCCGCCGCTGTTGTAGCCACCACCTGATGAAAAAATGTGTCAGCTCCGACGCACGACTCGAGTTTAACGCCATCTAGTTTGCAATCGTCAAATCAGAATATATTTAAATGGCGTTGTAACTGATCAGTAACAACGCCATCTAGATCCTGTTCTACGAATTACAAAACTAATGCAAACTGAGTTAACGTAACGGAGAAAGTTTGATTTTACTCTTCATAAATTTTCATACCCCGGGTTCATATATGAAAATCGATTCTAAAGGAGTTAAAACTACAAAAATTCAAAATTTTAAATCCTTTATTCATATAAGTATCACTAATATACTTATGAACGTCTTTTTTTAATCTACTACCATTTTCGAAAGGTACTTTTATATGTAGGTAAAGAAATGGCGAAAAACTTCTAAGCACATAGTTTAAAAAGAAATACATATATACATTTATTACAAAAATATTCACTAATCTAAGCAGAACTGGTTATTTCCATGCGTCTTTGTTTTTTATATTATGATAACATAAAAGTCCAGTAGAACCCTATTTTTTTTAGAAAATATAAAAAGGAATTGTTTTAATCACAATTCTGAAATAATGAGTATTGGACCAAACGTGAATGACCTCTTTTGAGTTATCGGATCACTCAGAAATTATCATAATCTTGACTGAAATATTAAAGTATTGATATAAATATGAACCTGTAAATTTTTACCTCTAAATGATATGAGTCACTTGACTCTTGATAAAAACAATAAATTTAAGTATATTTGGTTTCCTATAACATGTTATCTTATATTCAAAAGACAAAATGTTATAACCTAATGACCATACCTGCATTATAAGGCTGTTGCCTCTGCGTGTTATAGTTGGGTCGAATGGGCCCTCCGCCGTAGCCCTGCTGGTAGCCACCTCCAAAGTTATCTTGCTGGCCCCAAGAGCTCTGGTCCCCGTACCCTTGCGTACCCCAGTTGTTCCCAGTGTTGGAGCTCCAGGGGTTCTGGTTGCTCCACCCACCGCCGCCGCCTCCACCTCCACCGTACGAAGAGCTGTATCCACCGCCACCTAGACACAAGTACTCTTTGTTATAAGTAAAACTACTATTAAAATACTTAAATAGCCGGCAAACGAGCTGACGATCCACCTGATGGTAAGTGGCTATCGTCGCCCATGGACATCAGCAACACCAAAGGCATCATTGATGCGTTGCCGACCAAGAAAGAGAGAAGAAAAAGAAAGAAAGAAAGAACTAGCTCTCAAGGCCCCAGCCGGAACACGACGAGTCGTTTGGCGGCTGTTTTTCTGAATTTATTTTTATTTATTTTTGAATTTTTTTTAATTGTTTTTTTTTCATGCCAAAGAAGTATAACTTCTCACGCGCGTACATAAGTACACGTTTATGTTTTTTTTTAACATAAACTAAACTTCTCGACCTGTGTGAAACTGTGAACTGTAGTACAACTTGAATTTGTGGATTTTCCATTCGTTCTGTTTTAAAAAATACTATTAGCAACAACTCAAAAATCAAAACTTCCAAAATAGACCACATAAATTACCACTAAATGTAAAAATCACACGTATTGGATAAAATTTGATGAGTTCTATCAACTACTTATGGATCCCATCATCAGAGCTGTATTTTGAGGTAATAAAATAAAATAACAATGCAACCAATTTGAAAACTTGCTTTGTTGTAGCCATGAAACATAAAATATGAAGTAACATAAAAGTACACACAATTTGAAACATAAAATATATGAAATACCTGAGTTCCCCCAGTCCTGCGCCCCCTGCCGGTTGTTCCAGCCGCCGCCGCCGCCTCCTCCGCCGCGGCCGCCCCGGCGCCCCCCACCGCCGCCGCCGCCACCGCCCATCTCGGACTTCGATAGCGCTTTCTTCACGTCAACGCGATGTCCGTTTATCTTGTGGTTTTGTTGTGCTATATTACAATAAAAATGTTTCTTTATCGGTTAGCCTTATTTTGACACAATCTTGAGATTCCTTACGCACTTCATTTTTTTAATGACTGAAGACAGTAAACATTCGTGCCTAGGAGTTTAATGAGAAAATAAATAAATAGAAATTCAGAACAGCTAATAATTAAATAAAAAAAATTGTTCTCATAGTTTTATTATAATTACAGTAGAAACTCGTTTATCTGGCCCTCAGTTATACGGATTTGTGATTATCCATACTATAAAGCCTGATCAAATATGTCAAGTAATCAAATAAGCAAGTTGTTAGGCAGTTTTTTTTAATAATTACCTAACATTATGTATTATGCTATAATCTGTTGTGTTCAAGAACTGTTTTTATTCATACAATCAATTATCGGGATTTTTGATTATCCAAATACCTAATGACAACTATTATTCCAGTTAATTGAGTCTCTAATGTATATGTATAAAGTGTCAGTAGTATGGTGAGCCTTTATCCCGCACATTAAAACAAATAAAAACAGTACTGAAACAGCTATGGACCATAACATGATGATGTGCAGACCACCTGAGACTAACTAAGAAAAAGATTTCTAGATGTGGTTTATTTATTATTATTATTATTTATTAAACTTTACACATTAACAGATATCATATTAATATTAGTGCATCTACATCACTCTTAAAAACTACAAAGTTTATCTTAGAGTGATAAAAACAAACTATCCATATTTGATATTGGCTAATGAAGAAGGTGAACGATATAACTAACCAGACTAACATTATTGGAATAAAATGATATATTAGCTTGCTAGCTTTGAAGCTATTATGTCACAAGACATTATCATGAACTACTTACCACATATTCTGTCAATGGGATCATAGTCATCAAATTCCACAAAACCAAAGCCCCTCTTTTTCCCGGTATCTTTCTCAGTCACTATGCTGACCGTTGTTATGGTCCCATAGGTGCCAAAATACTGTCTAATATCCTCTTCTTCCAGCTCATGGTTCAATCCACCTATAAACAGTTTTTTCACTGTAGCACTTGCATCTGGTCTGTTAATTTCATCTCTGGGTACTGCCCTCTTTGGCTCCACAACCCTGAATGAAGAAACAGTTGTTTTATATTCATCTCCAGGATTTACACATACATAAAGATCACATATTATTATTAAAACTACATATAAATATATTGAAAAACTTGTTTTGAAAACAGCTTTTGATTATTGCAAATTATTATCACTATACTCAAGTCAAACTCGGTTCGGACTCGATGTAAACATTGTGTCTGATAGTGTTGCATAGCAACCACAAACAAACAGGCGTATGAAACTTTTTGTTGTAATGTCAGTAACTTATTTTGTTTGCTTTATTTTGTTTGTGTTTTTTTAACAAATCAAGTGCCTTCTTAATGAAAAATGCATTAAAATTAATACATAAATAGTGACTTTACTTGAAACCTAACTTTGATGTCCTAACCTCAAAATGTCCTACATTAGTACGTTTTACTGTGGCATTGTTCGCTATTACTTCAAAGTGACCTGAAGTATTTACAAGAAATTTATATTTGTTGAGGTTAACACTTTCGCAACGGACATACTAAATTAAAGTGTTAAACGCTCGTAGTAGCAACACAACACTTTGGCTGGCAGTTGGTATAGGTGACTGCTAATGGCAAAATAAAACTTCTAAGATGATTTCTTAGGTAAATTAAATCACCAACCTTTGCTTGAAGCTTTGATCACTAATCTTGTGGCAAGGTGACACCTGTGCCTTGCAATGAGCCTAAGTTGGGAATAGGAATAAGGGACTTTATGAAATAAAATGAAAACATTATCTTTACAGGTTTAATTTTTAACAACATCAAATAGTCATATCAGTAACCAGTAGCTTCGCTCAAACCCTTAAGGTTAATCACTCTCTGATAGTGATGTGTCTGATGATGTAGTGTCCTCATTCAAGTCACAGACTTGAATGACAAACCGATCAATGACATCATCAGTTATGCCATCCAAATCACTCATCCTTAACTCTTCTTTCTTAATATGGTTCATACAATTCAGGTGCAGGTGTAATTAATATAATATAATTCAAATATTAACAGTCCGTTTTCAACAAATCTATTTTCACTTCCTGAAAAGAAAAGACAAATATAATATATTTTGTGATTCATTTATAACTTGTATATAACAGTTATATAAGTCATTCCTAAAATTATACTAAATTACTAAAAATAATTTAAAAATTAACCAAGTTATGTATTTGTGACTTTTTATAATATGTATTTAAGGTTTGTTTTCTTTTTAGATATTGTACAATTATTTTAAACTTGAAATAAGTAAATAAATAAACGGTAACCACACAAGGCACAATGTTAAACGGTAACACATTGTGCCTTGTGTGGCACACATAACACATGACTATAACACCCATGACCCGAGTAGAAAATATTTATCTATCACATAAATATTTTCCCCGTCCAGGAGTCAAACTCAGGTCCCCTCACTTTGCAGGCAGGGTCACAGTCATCATGTATATAATATTAAAATTTTCAAGAAACTGAAATACCTACCAATATGCACTATGATTAAGGTTCTTTTAATCCTTTTGACAAGCCTTCTCTATGTGCTTCTCGGCTTGAAGCAATGCTCAAATCTTGCTACATTTTACTTCTTGTATGGCCTGAAATGCATAATATTATAACTTTATTATTTATAACATTCAAATTCAAAATCATAATAGGTGTCACTGATCCACTTGAACACATCATTATTCAAATATTGATCTCACAAATACTGGGCATTTGTAAAAGTAGGGTTTTGTTGCCCTTCCGCCCTTGCACAATTTATATGTATATTAAGTTATGAAGCATAAGTATACAAGTAGCATAACATATCCAAGGAAGACAATTTAATAAACTCAACTTTAAATCTACAGAAATTACCTATTATCAAACAATTAATAATAGGTTATTAATATCCCCCCAAGTCTCACAATGAAGTTTACATTGTATACTTCAGTCAGTTTAAGGGACTAATATACATAAACTACTTTGAATAACTCCGATATTATGGCTTTAATTCACTTGTGTTTACTTGAGTTGTAAGAAATGATACATAAAATTTTCATTAAATATTTACCTTCACTGATCCATGTTTCATCGGTATAATATAATTTACGGCCTTCGTCTCTCATTTTCTTTTATTTTGTTTAAATATTTCCACCTCCACATTAGAATTTTATTTATTTTTATTTCTTGTTACTTATCTCTTCAACTTCAACATGAAGTAATGGCGGACGGCTGCGAGCCGGTTTATGGCTACAGAGTACTTAATATTATAACATCTGTGCCCGCGGAAAAAGTAAGTACGGAACGTAACCGTTCTTTTTTTATCTTCTCAAATTAGATACATTTATTTTTTAGTACCTTAATAATAGAAGGAATAATTATGTATAAAATCGATATAGTCTTGGACATAATAAAATGAAGATGGGCTTTAGTAAATTTATTGTAATAAGATTTATTCTTAAGCATACTGCGTGGAATGAAACTTACTTATGCCGGAAAATAATACGACCAATTTGCAGAGCACGTTCGCACAATTATCGCTATACGGTTTTGGTAGTCATTTCTATTTATACACATAGACCAAAACATTATATTTTGTTAAAAGGTTCAAAATTGCTCCTCGTAATTAAGGATGTGGGAGCAAGAATTGTTTATTGATGAAAGTGTAATAAGATGTTGGATTTTACCTCGTTTTCTCTTAGTGTGTTGTTGTTATAGTTCAATGGTGAGTTAATTAAGATGTCACAAATATCATAATGATTATTTAGTTCTATAATACTTATCTGGTGTACGAAACACAAATCAGTTTGTGAAAACCCTATAGAGGAATTTTAATGGTTTGTTTACATCGGGTCCGATTTGAATGTGAACGTAGTATAAGTATTATAAATTGATAATGATCAAAATGAATAAAATAAAAAGCATACAAACCTTCCATCAATTTTATGAGGTCTATTAATCTGAGCATCATCAACCATATGGGCTCTCGAATAGGTAATAAAACCAAAGCCTCTAGACCTCTTTGTCACTGGATCTTTCATCACAACCACATCAACGATTTCCCCCCATTGCTCATAGAACTCCTTCAGAGATGTTTCGGTTGTTCTATAGTCCAATCCTCCAATAAAAAGCTTCCTGGTGTGTTCCGGTTCTTCCTATATAAATAAAAAAATACATTTAGAGTGACGGGGAACATAGAAACTATTTTGTGTAGAACATAAACAAGGATGGTTTCTTTTCAGAAATATGACATGCCTCATAAAAAATAAGATTCAAATTATAAAAACAAAAAAAATATATTAAATAAATATGTCAGTAATAACAAACTAAAAAACTGAACAATGTATTCAGAAATTAACAACATATTGCCTAAGCTATAGGTATACAAAGTCACATGATGTCCTTGACTTTGTATAGCAAGACCTATAGAAAGACGGATTACCAAGGAGACTGGAAAGACAGTTGCAGAATTATAAATGTGTGTCAACACAATATCATGGCCAAAAGCAGATTTGACACTGTATTCAATGTTTCACATCAAAATTGAATAGTTTATGTAACATCAAAGGTGTCAGCAATTACCTACTTGAACATGCTGCCAAAATGCTTCAGATCCAAATTCCTAACCACAATGTCAACTTCATAAAAAAAACCATTTTGTTTAAATTATTCAAAACATGATACATCCTACAATATCTAAACTGTATCATGCTGTTATTATAATTTTATTAATAAATAATTATTTCTTTCCTTCTTTTTTCGTTCTAGGCCGGCAATGCGTCATGGGCATCAGTTATGCTTACGCGTAGTTGATGTTCATAGGCGAGCATTACTAGATGACCACTTACCATCAGGTTGTTCTTCTGCACGTTTCTCAACTAATTACATAGAAACATCAAAATTCGTATCAAATAGCGTGCCATGTTCGGCACTTTCGGCATCTTACACGAGATTTTGTTTTAATTATGTACTTCACTAGAATGTACATTCAAACGCCGTTATATGAACTTCCAAATTTGTAGACTTCAAAAAAAGTAGAACGCAAACTTACATAGTCATCATTGCCACCAGTCGGCTTCATTTTGAACTCAAGGAAAACTGAAAATTAATGTAATTTGTACCTATACTTTGGGTTAGATTTTTGACTTGCTTTACTTAGGGATATGAAAATAACTTAAATACATAAAAATACTTTTAAAAGATTACACACGTACAATTGATGAACGGGAAGATAAATAACAGTAATCAGATTTCAGAAAAATAGAAAATTCGAAATGTTCAATTCGAATTCAACCAAAATCAGAATCGGAATGACATTAAATTTTATTTATGTCAAAACAAATGCCAACGCAACAAAATAGAAACAGATAACTAAAAGTGATAATGAATGAATGATAAAACATAATAAAACTTCACTGAATTTATATTCGTTTGCTCTATGGTAGTTAAGGACCGACGCGACGCCACGAGCTAATACGTACGAGAATGGTGCCTTCTACTTTATATTGAAATTGCTTTGAATTATACCTGTACACATATTATATTGTACATAATACGATGAGGAAAATTCACATCCCCACAAACATTTTTTGTGTAATTATAGCTGACTCGGCATACTGTCTGTGTATTGCCGAAAAATTTCTGTATTTCTTGTCTTCTTGTCTGTCTTTATATTTTACTAATCAGGGTGAATTTTTCAGGCGTGGCTGGCTAAATTAAAAACTATGAGGAATAGCAAAAAGGTCAAAGGAATCACGGGGCCAATTTTGATAAAAACTAAAACTGCATCATTGGCTTTTTGAAAAACAGGATGTGTTTTTTTTTCAAAATCAATGGGTTCAATTCCTGACCAAGGTTATTGATTTTTCAAAAATCTAATGATGCAGTTTTACTTTTCTTTAAAATCGACTTCGATACTCCTTTCACGACTTTTCGCTATTCCTCATAGTTTCGAATTTGGATCATATTTTAACTTACACCATCTTGTTATCGTTATGTATTATTTAAAATAAAACATACGCAAAACTATAATAAATTAAAGAAAAAATACCAAAAGTACATCTTACTGTAAATAATTAATTAAATTTTAGTTAGTCTAAATTAATATAGCAATAAAAAAAGTAGTGCAAATATACTTATTACTGTTTACCAAATAAATCTCCTCTCAAAAAAAAATTGAATATAGATATGTTCATAAGTTCATGTAATTCCAGGTTCAGTTTTTAACGAAAACTTAAGACTGAGTCACTCATAGACAGCTATCAAATTTCATAATGAAATCGCTACACCGGATTAAATTTATCTGTCTTAAATTCTTAATTTCCTTGCCTTCTTATCACCTCTACAACCTCTTTTTCATAATATCATTGGTCTACTTTATTCCAATAATATAGAGGCAGTTGCAAGATTGCGATAACTTGTTGAGGAGCCATTTCATCTGTGCTAGATGATTATTTATTGTAATTGTTTCAATAACCTGATTATTCTATCAAAATCATTTTTAATTTTAGATTCTGGAAAACAAAATGAATATCAAACATATTATGAAAGTTTCAAATCTCAGAAATATGAAACTTTTTTAAGTATTAATTTGAATCAATTAGGTGCGCTATAACTCTTTTACATACAATACTTGTGCTAAGTTTTGGCAAATGGAAACAAATTTTCTTTCATCCAAGTAAAGTCCAGCTTTGAATTGTGTTAGAGCACCCTTGTGATGCGAAATAATGATTGTACCTAATGAACCTCAGTCATGACATGATCACCGACGCTTTGCTTACTGGAAAAGTGGTGAAAGTCGTCATAGCTGCAAAGTAATAATTTTATTTACCTCTCTCCATCTGCACCTTAAAATAATTATTATTCCGTAGAAGAGGCCAGATTGCCTGATTGTCTATGGTTTTTAAAAGTGAAGCCGGTCTTCTATTCGGTCAATCAATAATGCGCTGGGCTATGGCTTTTCATTCGTTTTATTTCATTCCATTCTTCCTTTTTGGCGTGGCTTCCGATTGCGGTAGACGTGTTTTAATTTGGTGATAAACGTTAAGTGCCGCTGCGTTGAGTCCTGCTGAAAAGTGCGCCGCTTTGTACCTTTTTATATTTTATCGTAAATCAAGAGACTTTCAATTTTCAAAATGAGGCCGCAACAAAACGGAGGAGACGATGGCTTTGTAAGCATGATTATTGTTTTACGTATTGCATTGCACTCATTTTTTACCGTTTAATATTATTATTATTAGTACAAATATTATTTTCAATGTTTTTATGTATTTCAATTTCTTTATTTTACGGTTTTAAATAGGTAATGTATCGTGTACAGTATCGATCTTGAATATGAAAGTTCAATGATACGACGCCATCCCTCCGCCATCTTGTTAAATGCGTGTTCTACTTTCAGGATGAGCCCGAGGTTCACCGCAAAATCTTCATCGGTGGATTGAATTACCGAACATCTGATGAATCTCTAAAAGCACATTTCGAAAAATGGGGAGAAATTGTGGATGTTGTCGTGATGAAGGATCCCAAAACCAAGAGGTCGCGTGGCTTCGGGTTCATCACGTACTCCAAAGCGCACATGGTTGATGATGCGCAAAACAATAGGCCACACAAAATTGATGGGCGGTAAGCTATTAACTTCCATAAGTTATGTTCTGACTGCAGTCCAGCTATATTAAAGTGTCAAATTCGCTTTTATATCGTTTTATACTGCAAAAAATATTAGGCTCTGCTTGGTGAATGTCCGTGTGATTTTGACACACGTGGCATTTTCTGTGGGGTCAACATGTGACACACTTTCATTGTAACTGTTCTGGTGATTCATTTTTAGTTTGACCTTCTTTTTTCTACAATTATCTTTTTATTTACAGTGTTGTCGAGACAAAACGAGCTGTTGCCAGACAAGATATTAAAAACCCAGAGGCAGGTGCAACTGTAAGGAAATTATTCATTGGTGGCATCAAGGATGACCATGATGAGGAACAACTCCGTGAATATTTCTCCAACTATGGCAATGTCCAAAATGTCAGCATTGTCACTGACAAGAGCACTGGCAAGAAGCGTGGATTTGGTTTCGTTGAGTTCGATGATTATGATCCAGTTGACAAAGTTTGTCGTAAGTAATTTTTTGTTAATTTTCTCAATATTGTTCCACAGCTTTGCCCCAGGATGGAACATACATGTCCAAATCTGGCTTCCTCTGACTGTGGATATTAAATGTATGATTAAAGCTATACCTGATTACCAAATGAGGGTAAATCTGGTACGCAAATCATAGTACAAAATAATTGAGTTCGTTTGATGACTAATATTATAATGTTTTTGTTGAGTGCAACATGTGAATAATTATTTTATTTTTATAACAGTGAATGCCCCACACAAAATTAATGGCAAGCAGTTGGATGTCAAGAAGGCCCTACCTAAAGATGGAGCTGAAGGACAAAGGGGAGGTAGACAAGGTGGTGGTGGCGGCCGAAATGACAGTTGGGGAGGCTCTGGTAAGTTGTCATAAAAATTACAATTTTGTCATGGCAATTTATTATAGTGGAACCTCAATTATCCGGCCTTCAGTTATATTCACGATTATCCGGACTATAACCCTGGATCAATTAAGTCACGTCAAATGACAATTACCAAATACATTAACCCTTTAAGGTTTTTAGTATTTTAGTAATGGTCGTGATTTTTAATATTTTTTATTAATTAATTTTTGATAAAAAGTATTTTTTGTATAATTAACTAACATTATGCTATAATCTCGTGTGTAAAAACAGCTTTTCTTCATACATTTGACTATCCAGATTTTCAATTATCCTAATGCCTGATGACAACAATATTAGTCCGGTTAATTGAGGCACATGTACATGTTCAGGTTCCAAATACTATAGGTTAATCGAGGCTACTGTACATGTTCCAAATCCTACAAATAATAAATATATCAATGTTTACAGGTGGCTATGGAAGCAACCAGGGTGGATGGAATAACTCCAATCCATGGGATAACAACCAAGGGGGAGGTTGGGGTAACCAAGGGAGTGGATATGGGGGTGGAAACCAAAGGGGAGGATGGGGTGGCAATCAAGATTTTGGCAATTATGGGCAACAAAGCTACAGTGGTGGCCCCACTCGTAACCAACAATACAGTAACAATCGCTCTGCTCCCTACAACATGAACCAGGGTGGTGGCGGCGGCGGCTATGGCAGCGGGAGCTATGGAGGTGGTCAAGGAAGGGGTGGAAGATTCTAAGCCAACTACGTAAGTATATCAAATTAACATGATAATCATTACTAACCATATCACATCACAACTACAGAAACTATCTTGGAAAATATTTTGCATCATTAAATTAATAGGCTGTCCTCTTCAGTCATATTGCGTTATATTTTCTAGGTTGCGAAGCACTACATAGCATTAATTTAGTTTAGGACATGATAGCTTTGAGCAGTTCTGTGATAGTTCCGACAATTAATGCTATGCAGGTAGCCCTTAGTGTTAGAATAATGTATTGATGAAGTGATTAAATGTTTTTTCAATCTCTAGGTTTCGTGCTAAGTACACTAGTAGAGCAGAGTATTCCGTGCTAGTGTAGGCAGTACGCTCCGGAGCACTAGATACACACCTCTGGTCTACACGCGAGACCACCTAGGAGAAGCCGTCAGGAAATCAATAGAATGTAGTTTGAACTATTTTTTTCTATATAATCTTTTAGAAAAATATGAATAGATTATTTTTACTTGTACTGATTGTAAGCTGATCTACTATTTATTGTACCTAGGTACTTATCGTGACATGTTTTAAGGATATAATAGTTGTTAATTTGAGGATAATTTAGGACTTAACGGATAATTAAGTACAATCTAGGATTTAACTTTAAGAATTGAATTCCTTCAAAATAGAAGTTAGGTAATCGAGATCAGAGTTAAGCTGACATTATAGAGTATAAAATGATCATGATTATTTTATTTCTGACTTTACTCTCAGTATTAAGTTCTCAAATAGATGTTAAATGAAACATAGGTATAGAATAATGGACTTATAGGTTAATAATACTTTGTGTAACAATAAAACTAATACAAAATAGTAGGTTTGTTTATTTAGCTCTACTATACTGTATATACTCCTTTATTTTTCTGCCTTCTTACTGCTAACTACTACTACTATTTTGATTGTGACAGAATTCAGTCAAGAATTGTTCTCTGACATTAAAGTGATAGTTTTTGGAGAATAATAAAATTCAATGACAGTGGTATATAACTATTTATTACTTTCCCAAAATTTTTCGTGTTCTTACAACATTGACATTGCTGCTGACCTTAATATATCAATATCGTCAAATTAATACTGAAATGGCCATGAACAAAATACATATCTGAATTTTTTTTTGATTCAATTGCTATTTTGTGGATGTAGTCATCAGACTACATTATTATCAAATAATGTATACCATGTAATACAGAACAGATTAGTGCTAAAATTTTTATAAAATCGGTTATAAGAATGAAAAGTAGTCCTGATTTAATTTTGAACCTAGCTTTCAATTTCCCTAATATAACCAATGTTCCTGCAAATTATGTATGTGCAAGTTCAGTGGATTTTAATAAACTTACAGACACATGACTAAAAAATTACTTTCATTTCTTGGCAGGTAAATCTAAAACTCCACAGCATAAGAATTTCCCTGTATTCAAAACCAAAACAAAATTACAAATAAACAATAAAAAATATCTAATGATACGTCAGAACTACATCCTTAAAGAATAAAAAAATATTTATAGTTTAATATAATAAGGTTGACATATATTTATCAAAATTCGATGTGTTAAAAATAAGTGACTGCTGTTATATCTTAGTCACTAAGCATTATTTTATATACATTTTTTCTGAATAGTAAGCATCTTTCAACTAAAATAAAGACTACATTTTCAGTTGGCCATCATAAGAGTTTGCCAGTGCACAGAAAATTCTAAAACTAGCAGGTCTCTGCCAAAACCATTGTGTATAAAAATAGCTATGTATATACTATGAATATGAATGTATTTCAATTTTAATTTAGTTGTTTATTTATAGAATTACCTTTTTTAAGGGGTCATCTCGGGCATAAAGTACAATTCTACAACACAATTGAGTAGTACTGCTGTGAATAAAAATAGAAGTAGGATCTATGATTTTGGTTAGGGACCAACTGCGACACTAGTAACAGGACCTACCCGTGCATCTAAATTTCTTAGACATTCATACCATTTATTTAAGAGTTCCTGATTGCACTTCAAGGATGGTAATTATCATCATTTTTGGTAAGGTACTAGGTAAGATAATTAATCAGGAAATTTTTAGTAGGTATACCATTTTAAAGTTGATGATAGGACTGGTTCTTCATATTGACATTAAGATCTGAAGGAAGGTTAGTTGCCAGTTACACTGACATTTATTTCAAACTGGCAGGCTTCAAATAATACCTATCAGAAGATGGTAAGTGTTTGCCTGCAGTTATAAAAAATATAAAATCGGGACTTCTCAGAAGTAACTGAAAGGTTCTTTCATTATGCTAAGGGTACGCTATGATCCAGGTACCTATATAATCGTTCGAAAATCCTTTATAACAAAACATATTTTCGCCCCATTTTCTCCGATCGAATTGCATTGAGCCCATTCATGCAATCCATTTAATGGGCGATTTGTATTAGGTTTTTTCTACTCATACGTATCCTGTGATAACAGATCTTTTTCACCTATCAGTAAGTACCTAGTAAAATCACGAATATTAGTAATGTTTAAATGCGTAATATTTTTTTTATGTACCTAACAGAAACTTGTAGAATTGAATAAAAGTTTTAATATAACCTACTTCGTAAAAACCTTGTTACAGTCTGGACTTCAGTTTGTAGAGTAGATGTGTTGCTGGTAGACACAATAATGGCTTCAACCCATTAATGGCCCACTACTGGGCACGGGTCTCCTCTTGAGGAGGCTTAGAGCATACTCCACCATGCTGCTCCTGTGCGCTTTGGTGGAGGGGTTCGTGGCCAACCCGAGTGTCAGAATAATAGCAATCATAAATATTGCATAATATTTGTACACAAAGGGCAACTCTAATTGTTTCATTTAGGAACGTTTACAAAGATAGATATTTGCTAAGATAGGTACAAACTAACCTACGTTAAAATAATGAACATTAAACTTTTTTTAATTTCTTAAACATAGTCAACAATAAACTACATTTTTATTTTTGTTATTGCTTTTATTTTTAATACATTTATTTTATTTCCATGAAAACAACCTGGCGAATGTGGGCTGTTCGTCTGGCAAAAAACCCTGTAAGGAGGTAAGTTTATTTAAAACTGGGTGCTACGAAATGCTTGCAAAATTCACTACCAAGTCTATTCAAAATTTCAAGCAAAACGGGATTGGGAAGTTATACTAAACCCATGGATAATTCAACTCATTGTTAACCAGTTTGTACAGGTGAAAGGACCAAGCAGGGGAGGGGCAATACAATACCTAGTTAATTAGGTACATTGTATACATTTCATTCGAGCAGCGCCATCTCAAATTAATCTCCATAGTAGTTTACGTCAGTCAGAGAGTGTTAATGCCGTGCAGCTAGATGGCGCTTCAATTTCTGAATTACGATAACGGCTAACACAGTCTGTTGTTAAAATTATGTCAGAAAAAGATCTAAAACCAATGCCAGTTAAGACAAGATTCTGAATACAGCCTTGTTTCTGGTCACAAATTACTCGTGTGTGTGTGATACACATACTTTCAGATATCGTCAAATATGTAATTATGTAAATGTAACTTAATTTCTTCGGGAAGTGATATAAGATGGCGCTGTTCAATAAAAAAAGTTTTAGGAGACATCAACTTCCATCCATCCATTTTACCTTGTATGTTCTTGGCTGTAAATTATTTTATTGAGGATATTGGGAATTTTTATTTTAGTTCAAAGTATCTACACAAAACAGTTAATTGGGTTAAAAATACAGGTATATTCAATCGTAACCTTATATGCATTAAAACAAGTCGATTATAACAATTATTAAGCTTTGCTGCACCCTACTGTGATGTTAACAATGCTTGCTTTTATGGGACCTACCCCTAAACCTACCCTATGCCTACTGACATAATTCCCATTGCCTCCTTGATAAATTTGACATAATAAACGATCGAGTCGAGTCTATAATTATGTAAATATTGTGTTAGTGAATTTTTCGAGCAATTTGGTAGGTGGTTATTATTTTTTGTTACAATATGTCAAAATTTTAATAAATAATATTAAGTAATAAAACTGTTTTTTTTTAGTAAATCCCTTATCATTAGCGTACCTGTGAGTGCGTTTGTTCCCACATCTGGTATCATATTTCATGACTTATTAGTTTTTTTATGATAGTGATACCTATAGTTTTTATAAACTGTCATGTACCATATCATGTAGGTACCTAAGCAAAGCATAAAGCAAAGCAACAACCCATAATTGTCCCACTGCTGGGCTAGGGGGTCTCCTCTCACAATGTGAGGGATACAGGCCATAGTCTACCACGCTGGCCAAGTGCGGATTGGTAGACTTCACACACCTTTGAGAACATTATGGGGAACTCTCCGGTGTGCAGGTTTCCTCACGATGTTTTCCTTCACCGAAGCAAGTGATAATCAACTTGTAATACGCACATAATATTTGAAAATTAGAGGTGCGTGCCAGGATTTGAACCCGGGCCCCCACGTTCGGGAGACCAACGTTCTAACCACTAGGCTATCACTGCTACACTGCATGTAGGTACCTAACTACCGTATAATTTATAGTTGCACCTGTCTAAGAGTATGCACGATCGCTGGCTTTTTTGAGGGCCACAGATCACAGATACAGTGATGTAGATTACCACATATTTAGTACATATATCTAGGGTTACCTACCTAAAAAGAATATAATCCTGGACGATTAAGTTCTATAAAAATGTGCGTGTAATCTTTACGCGCGATTGAAGTAAAACTTGTTTGACGTTGTTGATACGTATTACTAAAAAAATTAAACTTAATTTAAAATATATATGTTACAGTTATTCATATTTAACAATATACTTTACATCAACGAATATAACACTGCAAGGCACTAACGGCTCAATGATAACAAGCGGCTTTATACACTGAAGGGCCTCAACCTATATCCCATACATATACATACAACTGCTGTTGCCTGGAAAGGCGCGGCAACGGCCGCGCCGGCGACTCGAATTTTTACGTATCTATATGGCAATCCATACCGAGGCCACAGGCGCTGGCCATGCCAGGACACCTTCCTAACGGTCCTGGTGATCACGTATCGACTCAGCAGTCTGGCTTTTTTATGGAAATAGCCGTCAAAATAACTGACGATCCACCTGATTATAAATAGGCTTACGTCGCCCAAGGACAGCAGCGATATCAAAGGAATCACCGGTGCATTGCCGGGCAAGAAAGAGCTTCAATAAAGTTCTATGCCATGAGTTTATCAATAGCGTGTGAAGTCTGCCAATCCACATTTGGTCCGCGTCAGTGAGCGAGATTATTTTTCAGCATTTCCTAATCGACGCGACGCCCTCCTCTGTATTACGACAACTCGTGTGGCGCAAGGATTAATTACCATGCCGGACCGTCGTTCGACGGGTCCTGGGTTCGATTGCCAGCGAAGCAGAAGTTTAAAATCGGTCTGGGTGTGTGAGTTTTCGTCTTTGTGTTGTTGTCCATGGCACTTGTGACACAGGGAATTTTATTGTGGGGCTCTGAGCACAACAAATAAGAATATAATAATTTATTTATTCGGTGCCAAATGGTAAATTAAATTATTCTTATGTTAGTTACAGGTGACATTGACTGTACCATTATATACGTATTTGTCAGGGTGTAGGAAAATACTATATTTAGAATTATAAAGGGGAGTATGACCACCGATACAAACTATTCTTGTTGGTCATATCAGTATGACATGATAGTATGACCACCGAGAAACGCCCGAGCATGTTAAC
This sequence comes from Thymelicus lineola, assembly GCA_963932265.1. Classification (NCBI taxonomy): domain Eukaryota; kingdom Metazoa; phylum Arthropoda; class Insecta; order Lepidoptera; family Hesperiidae; genus Thymelicus; species Thymelicus lineola. The sequence continues at coordinate 13,040,518 of OZ010689.1, forward strand.
GTTATTTGTTTATTTCACATGAACCAAATTGAACTCCACTGGATCCGCTAGTGCATCTGGTCCAGTAGGTAAATATGGGCTTCCTTTTTTGTGAGGATCACCCGCCCAGCGGTGGTACAAATACATTAAAGTCAAAGTCAAAATATTTAATTCATATAGGTAGGTATCACTGATACACTTATGCACGTCATTTTTTGGCTTTTCGGAAAGGTGCTTTGTCATGGAGGAGAAGAAAAGCCTAAAGAAACTCCTCAGCACATCTTTGAAATAATGAGAGGTTACATAATATGGTCTTACCTACGCGGAACTGGATGCGGCACTAATTTCCAGGCTTCTTTGTCATTAATATATTCATTTATACCATTATGGTTTGTTTTCGTAGGTCGACTTCACTTATGTGTTCAGTGTCCTTGAATAATAAATACACTAAATAATCTACTCTACCTAAGTCTAAAATCATTCTGTACAATAATTAAATATACTTTCTTAACAAACCTTAATTTTGAATCCATCTGAATAGAAATAGACCTACAACCTACAGCCGTCCTAGCCTACCTAGGTATTGAATTGTTAGAATTTTTTCGAATTAACCAATACAATAATTGAAATTCGAAGTTAATGGTAAGTATTATTATATATTTATTACTAAATAACGCAAACATTTTTTCAGTGGACCTAGTTATACACAAAATATTAGGTATGTATTGGCTTCAGTCGGGGGCAAGTCGTCTGTCGTGTGTCAGCTGTCGTGTTGCGGAAACCGCGAGACACGTGATTTCACTTTCATTTTATCAGCGTGGAAAATCCGGAAACCGTGCTGTAGCCTGTACCCCTCAGACAATGCACTTACTGGGCTGTGGTAAATTTGTCTCTTTTTAATTTTTTACATAACTTGCTATATTTAAATGGTTACGTTTAAGGATATTCAGTTGTATAACCCAAAGCCAGCCAAGATAACTTGTCCTATTGTGTCGTACTAGCATGTTAAAAGCGGTTAGAGAACCTTAATTATTTGGTCCTTCTATGTATTATATATATTATTATTATAGTTCTGTGTATTAGGTACCTACCGAGTGGCCCTCTACTGAACTCGGGTCTCTTCTCTTGAGCAGGCTTATAACATACTCACATGTTGAACGTAGTAGTAGGCTACTAGGAAATTAGGAATAAGATTTTATTGGTATAAAAAGAAAGATATGTATAATATTTCATAGTAATTCTATGAATAGTGAGGCCGCGAAGTTTTGTAAGTCCCGTAGTAGGTATCATACAATCCTTTATTTCAAAGATCGCTATAGCGTCTTCGTCTCTTCGGCAGTGTCTGCGCGTAATTTTGAAAATATAGGGGCGGTCGCGGCATCTATCCTTATGTATAGGTCGCTAAGAGGTAGTTTAGGATTGCGGTCATAATACTAAGGCTGAAACGTTAAGTTACATCATAATATTAATTAATCTGCAAATTCCGTTAAAAACAGTTGCCAACATAAATTCTGTCACAAAGCAGTTTGGTGGCTACCATTGCGGCAGCGCGAATCGACTGCGCCGCGGTCGGTGGTGGGCTTGCGCGGGCGGTGGGGCGGATCTCAGCATTAGGTTTTTGGTTCGAGGAGAAAGTAACCAAGTGGTGGCCGAAGACCCCGCAGAGCTGAATCCGCGCGGTCGCGATCGCGGCTGACAGTCGCCCCGCGGTGCGTTTGCGAAATGATCCCATCGAATACCTGTCACCGAATTTACCAGTGACGCGTCGGAGATGTCGCGCTAATAAATAGCGCCGCCTCCGTATACTAACACCGCGTTCGTCCGACCCTCAACAATGTGCCCATGGAGATCAGTGGCTGTATTTTTTGTGCTCGTGATAAATTCGGCAAGCTGCAGGCAGACCCGCGTACTAGAAGGCGCTACACTAGATAACCATGTGAGTTATTTGTTGTGTTATTTTTGATAAATCAGGTCGCAATAGACAATGCATTATCGGTCAACATTTACATTATGGAATGGTGCATTGACTTCTGCATGCACTTTTACTTTCCTCGGAACGCCTTCACTTTTTACTGGATAATGATAAATAGTCAATGACATCGATCTCTCGGGTGCAGCTGTGAGAAATCTACGTCTCTATAAGTAGTTCCTAGTTATTGTTTTTTTTTCTAGAAGATGATTGAATGGTTGCTTTTAGAAAACTGATTAACTACGTTGTTGTCATTGCCACTACTGTTTTTACATTCGTAAACTGTTATGAATTATGATTATAATATGATTAATTGCAATTATTAAAGAACGTGAAGTACCTATCTAACCTAATCACACAGTCTAATCCTTTTTTTAAGAGGACTTAGTGGTAATCCGATGTGTCTGTGATGTACCTAAACAGAACAATTGGCAACCCAATATTTGCGTTGATGAAATGATCGTTGCTTAATTGTCAACCAATTAAACTTTATAATAAATGCTCTCGTTATGAAGTAATGAGTAAATTAATCCACCTATAATTAGTGAAACTATTATCATTACAAAATTATCGGTTTATATCAATATTCAGGAGGAAGAGCAGGTAATTTTTATTAGATATGATAAGGTTAGAGATGTTTGACTATAAGGCTGTTAGATAGATAGATAGACAGGTACCTGTAGGTACAATCCAACTACAGAAAATTCAGGATCACTACCTACTTACTGCCTTTGCTGCTTCTGCTGCTGATGATTTAACAAAATTGCTTGCTTCACCTCGGAAACTTAGATCTACTTCGTGTGTGCATATTGCCCCAAGCCAACCTATTTTTTATGTAAGTACCTAACTCGTCGAAAAACAAGACGTCTGATGTTAAGTAGTCACCATCGTCTATGGGCATGAGTAACACCAAACGCCTCACCGATGCGTTACTGACCAGTAAAGAAGATTGATAGACGAAAGAAAGTACCCACTACTGGCTCTCCTGTACCAGCAAGTACATGTTTTTTGGCTGCCGATTAAGCAACAAGATGGTAGCTATTGCTAAACTATATGTCCCCGCGACTGTTTTCGTGGGAGTTTTTCCCCCATAAATTCCGATCCCGAGAGAATTTCGGGAAAAAAAGTAGTCAATATTTGCCATGTATGGATACAATCCTTAGGCGAAGTTCTAAATACCACCAATAAGAGGGCCGGCTTCTGTCGCCTTTTACATCACTCTGATTTGCTGCAATTGGGGTTAGTAATAGGCAGTCTGGTTCAGGAAGCATGTTGTCTGTCAGCCACTGTTAGCGTTTGCTAAACACATGGACTGCACAATATCAATTGGTTGCCTAGCTGCTGGATTAGATAACTATGTTAGGTACTTAATCTTTTTTCTGTAAGTTACCTACTGCTATTTATATAACTTGCTGTTTAATTCAAAGGCATAACCCATAATTGTCCCACTGCTCGGGTCTCACAATGTCGCATGGCATAGTCTTCAACGCTGTCCAAGTAGGGATTAATAGAGTTCACACACCTTTGAGAACATTATGGAAAACCTCAGGTGTGCAGGTTTCCTCACGATGTCTTCCTTCACCGAAGCATGCGATAACTTCTAATACGAACATCGTCTTTGAAAACTAGAGGTGCGTGCCAGGATTCGAACTCGGGCTCCTGTGTTCGGGAGACTAGTGTTCAAACCGCTAAGCTGTCACTGCTTTTTGGCTGCTTACTTCGATCACTAATAATGGATCGAAGGCTGCTTAATAACTTTGTTTCACATACATCAAATGTACCTACCTAAGTAGATTATTATAGTGAGATTTAATACATGTAGTAATAGGTACGTACTTCCGAAAATTACCTTAACTTTATTAGTTTATTATAATTACCTGTCAAAATAATTGTTTCATATAGGTACAGCTAATATAACATATTAGGTATAATAACATATTATTTATTTCTGAGTGTGCAAGCGTAGGTATAATTTACATGTTACGTTATAGATAGGTATATAATTCCAATCTAGGGTGAATATGGATGCTTAGAGAGGAAGGCCTAGGAATATTATTGTGACGTAGTCGCTACATTATTTACCTATGTGTTCCTGAAAAAGTCTCAGTGTCTGTTGCGCATTATTCATTGCAGGCGTTAAACAACATATAAATCTACATCAAAATAGTGTTGTTACATAAACTGTAGTTACTTTATTCATTTAAAATAATTAATTACAGAAACATACGGAAATATATGTTTTATAGGTTAAATGTGTAACATATTTATTTACGCAAGTGTGGCTTCAGGTGCGTGTCTGTTTAAAACTTTGAGGCCTGATTATTGTATATGTAACTGTTATATGTTATAAAATAATGTATAATCTATTCAAAAAATATTTCCAACACTTCATAATTCACATACATTCAATATTTAATAAGAATTATATGATATACTCGTACCTAGTGCAATTATATTATACCCTAATCTAACTTATGTACCTACACACTAAAATATTATTTTATTAAAATGAAATGAAATGAAAAAACTTTTATTCATGTAGGTATCACTCATACTCTAATACACGTAATTTTTTAATCTAACAGCTTTTCGGAAAGATGCTTTGTCATGGAGGAGAAGAAAAGCCGTAAAGAAACTCCTCAGCACATCTTTTAAAAATAAAACTTATATTTAAAAAAAAGTATTGAGAAAAAATAATATAATGTCATTGACTTATTAAAGAGCATTGAAGTGCTAAGGATACGGAAAGATATGTAGTAGAGGTAGAGTCCCGTAGACTACGTAGAGTATGGTTTTTGCACTGTGGTAGAGCTATATAAAGTGCCGTGAAGAGGAGATTTAATTGGAGCGAAGTTTCCTATTAGGTACTATATACCTACTCGTATTTCGAAGTAAGATAAAATCTTCACTTGTTAGAAATATACAGTAACGGTCTTATTTATAACAGGATCGCTGTACCCCATCAACTATAATTCTAAATACATATTTAGATATCATTTCATTCAATATAATCTATAGGTGTATATATAAAAGGTAAAAGTGACAGACTGATGTACTGATGCAAAGGCCAATTCATTAGAGGTAGATATCCATATAAGGGAGGATTTTTCAAAATTCAATTCCAGAGGGGATGAAATAGGGGATAAATATGATAATCATAATTTCCGCGTGTGAAGCTGCGGGCAACAGCTAGTCTATAATAATCTCTGCGCTGTATTAGAGAACATGCATGAAACCCTTTGAAAAACCCACAAGTCGTAAAGCAAGATTGTTACAGATACGGAATATCCGATACGGTTCCATCCAAATTAATTAAGTGAGTATTTGCGTGCAAGTCTACATTAAATTAAAGTATTATATAATGCAACACGTAACCGGCGAAAGTAGTGCATATCCGCTTCATCTACAACGTTATGAGTGACGTATCATTATAGGTCGATTAGTGACCGTTCACAATGGCGAAGAGCAAAAAGATTAACTTTTTTCTCCTTGCGGTTTTCTTAACTATCACATGATTCTCTTCATGAAGAGAAACACCGCATATTAGTTGGTACATTTAGGTATTACTAGATACCATTATTTCTCGGCGGAGTCCACCTGGATAGCTACCACCGTCTTGCTTGTCGAGTTCCGGCTGGGGGCTAGAGAGCTAGTTATTTATTTATTTCTTTTTCTTCTCTCTTGGCCGACAACGCATCAGATGCCTTTGGTGGCGCTGATATCCATGGGGAACGATAGCCACTTACCATCAGATGGATCGTCACCTCATTTGCTCATTATTTCCATTAAAAAAGACTAGGTATAAAAATTGGTATAAAAAGGCAATTTTTTTTTATGTTTCACACAATAATTTAGTAAGGTTACATTTTGTTAGTACTTTTTTTTTCTTTCACCGTTGTTTAACCTTGTAACCCATGTACCTACCATGTTATTTTCATGACGGAATAAATGTTTCTTTCTTTCTTTGTATACTTTCCTCACATAACTACAGTCCTCTTATTTGGATGACGTGCTTTACTCCGTCATTTGTTATGCGAACTGTGAAGAACCGGAATAGGTACTCCATGGCAATAGCATGCTGCATGTCTCAAGTCAAGATTGAACCGGAAAAACCCAACTTGTGCTAATCCTACCCAAGAGTTCATCATCATTCATCAATCATCAGCAGTTAAGTGAATGTTAAAAAAATTACAGATAAACAAAACCAAGGAGACGTAATTTAGTAAAAGTGTATTAAATTGAAATTAATAGCTGCAAAAAAGTCAACTGCCTTTCGTTACGCCTCATTCACGGATGACTGAATTTGAGGGTCGATCTCATTTCTTTTGCTATTATAAAAAATTTGGAGACTACCTTAAGTTGTCTGCGATATCGTTTGTCAAAATACCATTCAATTAAATGAGACACGTTATAATCATTCGAGTCGTATAATACCTATAATATCGTATAATAGTATCTATAATGAAGATGGCCGACTGATAGTAGCAATTAAGTAGGTAGGTATGCTTCAATGTTTCGGAGAGCACGATAAGGCTTTAGTTCTAAAGTTTAGGGGTACTCAAGTAATAAGGGTTAGAGCATAGAGTAGAGACTACGTAGAGTCACATAGAGTATGGTTTTTACACTGTGGTAGAGAAGAGTAAAGTGAAATTAAGAGGAGAAGAGGGGAAAGAGATAATAGAGCAAAATTTCTTATTGCACTTTTCTTTGTAAGTTTTAATTTATTTGGTCTTGGTTCGGAACATTATGGACAGCAGCGGTAAGTAAGACAAGTCGTTTTTTTACGACAGTTTCTGTTGGTCCTATCGGCAGAGCTTCCAACTAGTACTGGCCACTAACCCTTCCACCACCTGCACTAAGGAGCGTGGTGAAGAACCCATGGCATAATGGACCATGAACCATGAGTCTACTGTACAGCTAATAATGGATTAAAATGGACAAAGTTGAAAGGTACAGGAACGCCATTACTATTGCTATTGTAAATTTTATGGGTGGTCTGTATAACAACAATTACCTTGTGAAAGGCGCTTCTCGATTATTATACTTTGGAAAGTAAGTAGTTTACTTATTGACCTACGAATTCAAAGGCGTAATAAAAGCGAATGCGAGAAAAGAAAATAGGTGCAATGAAGCGGATCTACACCTCGTTTATGTATTATAGTACCTAATTATAATATAATTACAGTCTCATTTTGGTTTCGTAGGAAATAAAAAGGCATTGAGATTGAAATTTAATTGCAAAATAGTTATGACGCAGTAATATCTACACTTAAGTATTAGATAAGTATCTAGTAGAAAAAATATATAATTGTCTTATTTTTTATTATTTTACAACAATACTAAATGAATAATAACACTGAAGGTTGTTAGAGAATACTTTTAGGCATTAATTCCGAAAATTGTTCCACTGTTTTTGTTTCAATAAAGATTAAATAAATAATATACGAGTAGGTATATTAGAAAATCGCCCTCGCTTCGCTTCGGGAAAAATAGTAAAAAATATATATAATATAGCCTATGTCACCCGGGGATAGTATAGCTTCCCAACAGTGAAATAATTTTTCAAATCGGTTCGATAGTTTTGGATCCTATTCAATGCAAACAAACAATCAAATCTTTCCTCTTCATAATATTAGTAATAGATAACCCACTATTTTTGAATTTTATACCGATTTCCATTCATTTACATGGATCATAGTTTCGATATGATCATTAACGTGTTAATTGTATTCTAAGTGCTTAATATTACGAGTAGATATAATAATTATGTGAAAGAAACAGTTTAATACTTTGTTTCGATTTTACTGACAAATTTTAATCTCTAACAATCGGTTTCTGACCTGATATTGAACTTCAAATGGACTATTAAATAAAGGCCAATGTCCATTACGAAACTACTTAAGTCTATTGTAACAATTCATCTGGGTCACGGCACGTTACAATACTTTAGAATCGGATCAGTCGGATGAGTTCGAGAAAAACTTCTATTGAGTTCTATTTTTTCTTGTTAACCCCATTTTTATTTTGGTTTGTTTTAGCCCGTCTCACATTGATAGTATTCAAGTTCATATAATGTTTTTCCTTAGATCGAATAACGATTTTTAATGCCTTGAAGATATGCTTGAAGATATTAGGAATTGTTATTGGTCGTGTCTTCCTCTTATTTGTACCTCTTTTTGGGTCAGTAAAAAGATAAATTTCTTTCAATGCAAGATTGCTAGGGATTTAATCAAACTCCGTCCCACAATACCTAGCTAGGCTACTTCCAATCTGCCTCTTCATATTTTGCATTCGAAAACGTGTGTAATTGTTTTCTGTTTATATGAGATACCTACATTTATAATTGCTGTTTGAACTAGCAAGTTTTTGGTTTTGTTTGTTTCCTGGATAATTTTACGAAACTCCTTCAAAGAAATTCCAGGCATAGCACGCTCCATAGCTCGCTGAGCTACCTTAAGACTGTTGACCGGTCCCAATATTCATATCTAATACCTTGAAACGAGCAATTCTTGTAGGTACATACAGCTTCAACGATTTTCATGACATTTAGTATGCAGGGGATTTCGGGGGCGATAAATCGATGTAGTTAGGATTCATTTTTAGAAAATGTCGTTTTATCCGTGTTTTCAGGCCATAAAAAACTGCTACAATAGACTCTTCCTGACATCTATTGGCGAATAGCAACACTAAAGCTAGTTCAGTAGATGGCGTTGTCCGAGCAAAGCTCGGTCATCCGGGTACTTCATAATATACCTACTATGGATACCTAGATGTTGTTTATTTATTTTGCTATTCATACTTACATAATCCACAACAAGCAAGCAACCAATTAGCGTCAATACGATGTATGTTTAGTTGTAGCTCAACTGTAAACCAATAACTTCATGTGTTGTGCAATAACCTACGTTACGAGTATGTTTTCCTGTTAGTGGGCGCACGTTGTAGGTATGCTTTTTTTGCATCTGATCAATTAAAGTTTCCCTATAATCCTAAATATTGGGTGATAAGTGGCGATTAAGTCCAGGATGGTAAGTGCACTAGGTAAGTGAATCCCAATTGATTTTTTTTATGGAAATAGCCGGCAAACGAGCTGACGGTCCACCTGATGATAAGTGGCTATCGTCGCCCATGGACATCAGGAACACCAAAGGCATCACTATTGCGCTGCCGGCCAAGAAAGAGAGAAGAAATAGAAAGTACTGGCTCTTAAGCCCCCAGCTGGAACACAACGAGTCGTTTGGCGGCTGACTCATCCTCACGGTTGGTAGCTGTCCAGGCGAACCCCATGGACTTGGATCTTTTTAAAGACTCCCATATCAAACAACTACAAAATTCCTCAGTAACGATCTAGCTATGCTACAGAAAGGCGCTTTTGCTCCTCAGGCCTCATATCACACCAGTGCTTCATTGCTTAGTCTTATAATGTAAAGTCTACAATCTACATAATTTATATAACAAACCACAAATTAGTAGCTACGCACACCTACACCATAAAATAAACAATATAAAGTCATATGCTCTACTTCACACACGTATGAGTGACACTTTCTGGCCGACCATACCAACACAACCTTCGCCTCATTAGCTCATTATGTCATAACACGTTAGATAACACATCGATGGCATTTGCTATCAGTTTCGTCAGAGCGTTACGTCTAGTCTTGCGGTCGCACGAGGGAAAGCGCAAGCGCATGAATATTACTCGTACGACCGCTTGCGATAAGGAATGTACACAAAGTTTACTTATATTCAAGTTTTTGAAGTTATACTTCTTTTGGCGCGATGGTGAAAAATGATGAGAGTGAATTTCTACGATGCGCGCGCACACCGACACCTAAATTCTACAACGTGAAGTTAGCTAAATTCTGTATTTTTTCTGTATGCAAAAAAGTTTTCACAGTATTTACCTCATTACAAACGATTTTATAATCGATTGAATTGATTCATAATAATCGATTGATGGAATATAATAATATATTTTATGTACGAGTATTATTTGTTAATTATAATTATAATATTAATTTATTTCTTACATGTTTTCGTATTCCATACATATTAAAACTATGTAATATATTTAGAATTACCATTCAATCGTTACGCTAATTTTATTAAATTACATTTCGAATATTTTGACATCGATTAATCGATTGACAACAAAGATGATGTAATCCCTAATAATGTCATTTTGGTAACCATAGTATTTATAAATAACACCACTGTACTGTCATATTTGTCATCGATCTTTCATGTTTCTACGCGTGGTTTTTTGTATTTTTCTATTAAATATTTTCAGCGTACCTATTTGGAGTCCTATTTACTATTGAAACTCATCGACACGCACACAGTTATTTTAATTTACTGTTGTATTCGATTTCGTACTTGTGTTTTGGTGAATGTGTTTTCGCAGTTTCGCTACAATTTCTGGCAAACCAATACTATATGAATATGGACTACTTAATCGCCTGTTTTGTGACTGACAAAGGTTCAGAATAAGTCCTGAACACTGGATAACGTACCCTATACATCTTTAGAAGATCAGTAGTTTGCTGTGGCCATACTTACAATGAGTATGTTATGGTATCTTGATTGGGCAAGGTACCAACGAAATATAGCGCCTCCTGCACAACTAGACGAAATATTAATATAAATGATAACTAATAAAATCTCTTGAAATATGCAATAGCTTTTATTATACAACCTTTTTATGACATTCTTTTTGGGTAAAAACCATTTAAGTAGTAGATAGTATAATACTGCCCTCGTTATGATAAACAACGTATCTGCATTTTAGCAAGTTCCGAGAAAAACGCGCCTAAAGTTTTTTTTCTTATTGAAGTTATACTTCTTTTGGCGCGATGGTGAAAAATGATGAGAGTGAATTTCTACGATGCGCGCGCACACCGACACCTAAATTCTACAACGTGAAGTTAGCTAAATTCTGTATTTTTTCTGTATGCAAAAAAGTTTTCACAGTATTTACCTCATTACAAACGATTTTATAATCGATTGAATTGATTCATAATAATCGATTGATGGAATATAATAATATATTTTATGTACGAGTATTATTTGTTAATTATAATTATAATATTAATTTATTTCTTACATGTTTTCGTATTCCATACATATTAAAACTATGTAATATATTTAGAATTACCATTCAATCGTTACGCTAATTTTATTAAATTACATTTCGAATATTTTGACATCGATTAATCGATTGACAACAAAGATGATGTAATCCCTAATAATGTCATTTTGGTAACCATAGTATTTATAAATAACACCACTGTACTGTCATATTTGTCATCGATCTTTCATGTTTCTACGCGTGGTTTTTTGTATTTTTCTATTAAATATTTTCAGCGTACCTATTTGGAGTCCTATTTACTATTGAAACTCATCGACACGCACACAGTTATTTTAATTTACTGTTGTATTCGATTTCGTACTTGTGTTTTGGTGAATGTGTTTTCGCAGTTTCGCTACAATTTCTGGCAAACCAATACTATATGAATATGGACTACTTAATCGCCTGTTTTGTGACTGACAAAGGTTCAGAATAAGTCCTGAACACTGGATAACGTACCCTATACATCTTTAGAAGATCAGTAGTTTGCTGTGGCCATACTTACAATGAGTATGTTATGGTATCTTGATTGGGCAAGGTACCAACGAAATATAGCGCCTCCTGCACAACTAGACGAAATATTAATATAAATGATAACTAATAAAATCTCTTGAAATATGCAATAGCTTTTATTATACAACCTTTTTATGACATTCTTTTTGGGTAAAAACCATTTAAGTAGTAGATAGTATAATACTGCCCTCGTTATGATAAACAACGTATCTGCATTTTAGCAAGTTCCGAGAAAAACGCGCCTAAAGTTTTTTTTCTTATTTTTGTTGTCACGACTACACTAATTGAGATATTTTCAAAATTGTTAAAATTAATTGTTACTATATGTGTGTATTTTATGACTCATTACATTTTTCTGTTTTCTAAATGTTTTCTGAGTTAATAGAACCCAAAAAGTGTTAATTTTTAAGCAGTTGCGTTGCTTATAGCTAGGAAAATTATTCAGTTACGTTCATTATCACTAGGAAAGTGCTCTTAAGATGTTTATGCTTTGTATTTAAAAATATATAAAAAATGATTTACTTAAGATAAGCAATAACATGCATTGAAAATGATTAGTACAAGGTACTAAATATTAATGAGCTTTGCAATTTACTTGCAATTTTATTGTATTTCTAATTAATTATTGATAGTAGATACTGGTTGTAAATAGATAATTTTTTTAATCGCTTAGTAAAATAATAAAGATCAAATAAAATAAACAAACAGATATATTCATTAATTATGTTAACTTACAAGTAAATTAACTTACTTATCGTTTGAGATCAAGTGTTAAACTTTAGAAGATACAAAAACTATTTATTAAAACAACGTCGCAAATCTTACTACCTACTAATCAGTTCTTCATAAAACATAATATAAATTATCTAAGTTGAGATTGTTATTAAAGAAGTAAGTATCTATATTTACGAAAAATAACGAATTGGTATTTCACCTATTTAAAATTATAAATAGTCAAAATTAAAATTAGGATATTATCTGAGTCTTTTAGATACAAGTATCTGTTACAGGTAACTTTGAAATAGGTAAGTTATACCAAAAATCTCGTCTATTTGACGCAATGAACTAATATAATTACATACATTTCATTAATTTGATTAATTAATGGCACAAGGAGCCAATGCGATTATTATTTATAGGATTTTGTTAAACTATACGAAAGAAATACAAGGCATAAACATCGTAAGTGGCTCAATTATAATCTTTATGCTTTGTAGTTGAGCGAGTTGTGAAAAGGTACTACCAATCATAAACATCGTAAGTGCTTGTGCGATACTTATGACTAGGAAATTGAATAAATACTCTAAACGCAAGGGACAATACGTTGTTCTTCATAAGGAAGACAATGAAAATTTTGCACTTACGTTGTTTATGCTTATCTTTATTTTTATTTCTATAATACATACGAAAAAATAGATAATAGATCTAGATAGATCTCATTTCGCTGATTACGAATATGCTAATAACTCGTTTTCGCCAAAAATGTCAGATACGTTGTTTATCATAACGAGGGCAGAATAGACACCCGCCAACTTAGTTTTAACCATTAAACTCGTAGATTCTATTGGCAAGTCACGTATTAATTTTGGGATTTTATTATAGAAATGTACACCAAGCCCTATGAAAGATCGTTGCACTTTGGCGGAACGAAGGCAATTGGGATGTTGACTAATTTTAGGATTCAATTTTATTTTATAGATAGAAAACCTCAATATTCACGAAAAAAATATTATAAAAATAATAATCTTCAATTTAAAAACAAAAATTGATAAATAAAAATCATTATTAAATTTCCCACCAAAAACGTCACGTGACGTCACTAAACGATATTCAATACTGTCTACTAAGTCTGTTGAATTTCCATATAAAATTGTTCCAATGACGTCATATTCTCAAAATGGCGTTTGAGGTCACGTGACAGTGAGTACAATTTTTAACATTTTATATTAATGATATTTAATTTATTGTGATTGATTTCAATAAAATAATCATATTTTAGGCCTTTAAATGTTACCCCTAATATTTTAGACATAAATTTATATTAATTTATAATTAGTGTCAACATCCCTATTGATACATTCTTTTTGTTTGGCGATTATTAATATCAAAATTTTGTTTATACGCGTTTATATTCTTCCTTATAAAAACTACATTATTAATTTATTAAGTTGGTTAACCTTAGCTGTGTGTTGTAATGTTTAGTTTGTACGATTCCCTAACATGAAATATTACATGTTTCTTCTGATGTGTATAAATATTATTTACTAGGTTGATCCAAAAGTAACGATAGTAAAAATGATACACGTTCAAATAAAATAATGTATTATTTTACAGTCTCCTAACTAATCAGTTCACATTCTCGGTAGTTATATTAAAATTACAACAAATTGAATTGCTTTAAATTGGGTTGGCATACGAATGATCCAAACGCACGCCTAATGATAAATAATCACTATCGGACGAACATGAATCATCAAAACTGCTCTCAGATTCCGTATCACACTCGTCTTTCAATTCTATAATAAAGGAGAATGTCCATAGCCAGTACTCTTAAAAAAATAATTGTGTCGCAATGATTTTTGGACATAAAATTTAATTAAAATATTTCAAGTATTTTACCCTATTTCCTAAAAAATCCTTATTGGGAATAATTTTCCGAAATTAATAAGTAACTTTACTTCCGTTTTACAAAAGAAAACCATTGGGCCATTTATGTTTGGATAAGGGCCAATCAGGAATCTTTTAAGATCCTTCGGGCCAATAGGTTGCAATGATTCGATTATAATTATGATACAACAGTTATAGTATAATATATCCATGACAACAAACTAGATGACGTAAGGGGACTGTCAAATTATTTAGAAAATTATTATAATCAGCCAGGAGTAATAGTGTTCTGTGATTATAATACATTACAAACTTCATGGTGTTTGGAGACTGTCAAATGAATTTGAAACTTAAAAGATCGACATTACATACGCAATCGACTTTAATCCGCCCGCATAGAGTCCATATTACTGTGAGTTTACTATAACCTAAATACAAATTAGTTTTGTTAAAAATCTCTTATTTCCTAATATTATCATTGACTAAAGTTAGTATGTATAATTTATTAAGATAACATAATCAAATAAAGGTATTTTTATCAAGACAAAAATGTTAAAGTCAGTACATTTCTCCATACTAAATGGGCATTCTCCTTTATCAATTTCCGCGTCTAAGCTTCCATCCATTTTACAAAACTTATCCTCAATATGTCGCACATGTCAGTCGCAGTCGGGTTTTTTGTATTTTTTAATTTTTTTGTGTGTAATAGACCTATCATTGATTCAGTTGGAAAAAATATTAGAACACGATTTCGTGAGCCATGACCACGTTTTATGCTATAATATGTACCTACGTTTGCCCAAAATTCTTCTGTATTTTCATTGAGCGACTCAGTTTCTTTTGTTTTTTGTATTTATAACACTATTTTCTATTTTAATTTTCAATATTATATTACATTGGTAGAAAATGCAAAAAATCGGGAGAAACAGTCGCTAAAACGGGTTATCGGGAGACGATAACCAAAATCAGTAGATCTCCCGATAAATCGGGAACTTTTGCAACACTCGTCACTTGACAGCAAGTAATGCTAATCTAATGGGAAGGTAATGACAGCTTGTCAGAGGTAATATAGCTGTGAACGGACTGTAGTAGTAAATAGTAATCGATACTTGTCTTTGGGACTAGGAGCACATTCTTTTTCTCTCCTTAATCTGTATTAAAGTTTAATGCCTGTCGGAAAATAAATTATTCTTCAACTGAACTGAATAAAATCTTTCATTCCCTCCCCCCACAAAAACTGGTTTTACAGCATGGTATCGTAATAGTTCTCGTAATAGAACATAGATGGTGTTTTTACAATTGTAAAAACAGAAAAAAAAAAGATTTACAATTGATTTGTAGAATATACTACAAAATTAATCACAGATGGCGCTTAACACATATAGTTTGGCTATAGAGATTCGTAAATTAAAATATTTCAAAATATTATTTCATTTTTATTTTTAGTATTGCTGTTTTTGAATATTGTATTTTGAACAATGTTTTTTTAATATTGTTTTTTGATTTTTTTTTCATGTCAAAGAAGTATAACTTCTCACGCGCGTACAAAAGTACACGCACCCTTTTTTTTTTAACACTGGTAGGTAATGCAGTGCTATTAGTAAACAATGTGCATCTTCTTTTATCTCATGAATTGTATGGTTTTTCTTACATAACTCTCTTTCTTAACTAAGCGAACATAGATATAATCATGCAGGTGTGAACCTACGCATTAACGTCTCATGATCTTAAAACATGTGTTTATATAATTTGTGAGATAGTCCTTTTTGGTGGCTTCATAAAAGGCAATGTCAATAATAAAATTGTGCCTTCAATATAGCAAGGCCAATATCAAAATTACCAGCGCAGATTTAAAAGCAGAAATAATAATAGCAATAATACCAATAAAATAATACCTACCAAAGATATTGTTTAATGGTCTGGCTTACTATTTATTAACATTAGGATACAATAATTACTTGCTGAGATCTAAGTTTTATCTCTCGAGAAGTCAAGGAAATGGGGCCCATAAATTACAGTTCTAGTTCATCGGTAACAGCTCTAACAATGAAATCGCAACTAACGACTTGAGCCGTTGGATAAAGATTTTGACAAGCGCTACTAAGTTACAAGACATATTTTCAGCTATCTTTAACTGTAGATTCAAAGGCACGACTGGGTATCATTAATGTTCGAGAAAGCGTCTTTAAATGTAACGGAAACAACGGAAACAAAAAGATAATAGTACACCGGAACACGCCTGGAGATTGTGAAAGCAACATTGACATTACGCCAATTAACTTGGAGTCATTGCGCAACAGATTCACGCATGAGCCGACAAGAACGCGAAAGTAAAGTGCTATCGGCATCTCGGCATCTCGACATGGTAAACAAAGCTTACATAAGTGCATTTCCGATGAAAATTCTAAATATTCCACTGACGGCACTGACACAATATAATAAGCAGTTTCGTAATATTATTTAAATGGAAAACTTGTTCAATCCACTGTTGTTTCGCGCGACCTCAATTTTGTTTCATATTCATATGCCTTGTATGGAGATCGGCCCCTTTTAGTGCTCGTATGAAATTACGACGAAGGACATTCGATTCATTACTAAATAAGGTAATGTCTATAAATGAAATGTTATAAAAAGATGAAGCAAGTTCGCTTTTAACGTTTAGGTTTATTAGGAAATGGTGAATGTGTGCATGGCATGGACAAAGATGGGAAATAAAGATAAGATTGCTTTTTAGTAGAACTTTAACTAAAAGCTTAATAACATTTAGTTTGTCAATATACCATTACTATGAAACTTTAATAATTACTTATGGTTTATTAAGCACGTGCAGTAATTTATTAAGAATGAAACTGGGCAGAATCTGCATAGCAATATTATATTTTTTAATTCTATTTTAGTCACAAAAATGTTCTGTAGATACAATTGATATTTGTCCTCTAGTCCTAGGATAATTTTCATCCCGGGATGTCAATGGATTCCAGCGGAAATAATGTTAGTATGGCCATTGTTTTAAAAAAACCTGAACAGAATTTAGACTGCATTTTTGCAGTTACTGGAAAAAAATTGCTCCGATTCCTGAAAATAGAAAAGCCGTTCCAAAATGGGACAAATATCAAATGTTTAAAATGCCTTTTAAAAAGCATTACCTATTAAACCTTTGCAATGATTTTTATAGAATTTGATAATATTTTAATCATTCCCTAATAATGATGTGTGTCTACCTGTATTTTTGTTCACTTACCATCAGGTGGGTGTAGTCAAGCATTAACTTATAAAAAATTCGGTACTTTATTAAATGATTGTGATAGGCATTTGAAAATTTTTCAGGATATCTGATTGTCTAGACACTCGGCACGTGTAATACCTATAACATTGTGCTTTCATTCCTCAATCTAGATACGTTACAAATTATTAACATCATAAGCATAATTATTTTTAAGAGGTAAATTTTTTGGATTTACTTTTCGATTCGACTTTTTTCTGTTAAGTTCTCTTACTAACTTACGTAATAAAAGTTAATT
Source organism: Thymelicus lineola (assembly GCA_963932265.1). NCBI lineage: Eukaryota > Metazoa > Arthropoda > Insecta > Lepidoptera > Hesperiidae > Thymelicus > Thymelicus lineola. The sequence continues at coordinate 13,058,237 of OZ010689.1, forward strand.
TTATTTAATCACATTAATATTAGCCATATCGTATTGGCCTTCCAGTTATTCTATAGAAAAAAATAAGAGAAACTGTACATAAAAATAAAGTAATGTGCAGCCTCCGTGCAGATTTATATCGTCATTTATATCTTTAAAACCCGGAAGGTCGTTTAAAAAGTTATGTCACAAAATTACCAACAAAAGCTGCTCAGCTTTTGTTATTTCTACAGAAACAACTTTCGAAAAAACTTATGGGCACAGATCACATACAGTTAACTGATAAAATAAAATGATCTGGGTCTTAATCTTACGTATTTTACGGAAGCATCTTACAAGACGTGTAATGTCGACCTAACAATTATAGTGGACGACTTTTTATTTCGTTCATGTTAGTGTCTTCTATAAAAATCTAATACTTAATTAATTTTTATACTTTTTCTTGATTTATTGACTTTAGTAGTGTTGGTGTTATGGGGATTAAAACCCTCTGACACTTTTCCTCGTCATAACTTTTTCTAAAACTTCAATTCAATAAATACCGAAATTATTATGATTGTATCTAGCTATTTGAATTTAATGTAGGACATTCATAAATTTTGTGTTCCTTAGACTTAAGACACCAGAATTAATAAACCCAGGTGAATGAAGTCAACGGCACTCATAATGCTAGATTGATTCTTAGTGGTCAACTTCTCAATCTATGACTTCTCATTACCGGTCCTAATTCTTCCAGGTTGCATCAGGAAATCGATCGCAGCGATTTCTTTTCGACGCTATCTTTGGACTGGAGGTGCCGCTCCTGGAGGACCAAAGTGTTGAGGACGATGAAGACGATACGCAAGTCAAGAATTGCTCATGTGGTAAGTTAAATAATGTCGCAACGTTGAAATACAGTTCTTTATTACTCGGTAACATGCAAACATAATGTTTACTTACGTGATAAATTGTCGTTCATTCGTTAATGATACAAATAATTAAACCAAGTTGGTTTACTCTAAAATGGGATGAAAATAAGAATTACCTACATTATTATTAGGTTGCAAGACTGAAGTAGGTACAAATTGTCTGGATGATTTTTTAAAATTAATTTTATTTTGACGATCCTGTAGCTTAGTTGCCTACGAAGCGAGGGGTCCAGGTTTCAGTGGGGTTCGATTCTCAGCCAGGGCAGATAATATTTTTGTGACAGACCTATAAAACCTACTGTGGGGGTATGAATGTGTTAGCATTTATTATTATTATTTTGGGATTCTCCCGAAGGAAACAAAATAAAAAAAAATTCTTATTAAATGTCGTAATAAATGCTAAAATAGAACTTTTGTTGTCACAGTAAATATAGGTATGTTATAAATGTGCAAATATTCAGCCCTCAGCTCCAAGGATTTGGGCTGGGCGTTAATAACTAAGTCGATGAGGACATCTGTTTTTCTTATTATTTTATAACAGATTGATGGGAGATAAAACACAAATCCGCCATTCTCTATATGTTTATCTACTATGCGGTTTCCGTACGAACTTCAAAAGAAAAAAATAATATTGAAGTTATTCACTTCCTTTCTAGTGTTCCTAGTTAGTAATAGTTATGGACCTACTCCACTAGTGTGGATCAAGATTAATAAGGATACATTTCCTACAGAGGATTTCCTACAAGATTTCCTTCCGAGTTTCTCTCTCATATCAATGTTGTAAAAGTCAATCACCCTACTATCGCTTATGATAATGATAAAATTAAATGTACGTAGTTCTTCAGAGATGTGGGTACTTGTAATGATGTAAGTAGTAGGTACAATAAAGAAAGAATTTTTCCAACTATATTTCAATCAATCAAAATTTTATACCTTGCATTGAATCTTTGTTGGTGCAATTTGTTCTGATTTACTACACTTTCTTCGTAAAGTAGACACAATATTTAGATTTTTCCTTTCACTGTAGTAGCAAGAATATCAGTTAATTTTCATTGCATTCACATTTATTTTTAGAGTGCGGCAGAGCAAACCCACTTCCTAGAAAGCTGGGTAAGTTTCCACTGTGTACAGCACTTATCTTTGCACATCTTTTTTCGCACCACTTATTCTATTGTATATAGATAACACCTTCTATGCCTAGATATTGTAAATGTATGTGTACTTTATTATGTGTATTATGTATAGTAGATGCGTAGTAAAATAAGATACTATATATGCTTTTAAATAATATTATACTAATATGATCATAGCCTTAGTACAGCTTAATATTATTATGATTTGGCATCTTCTGAAAATCAAGGAGTATATTAAATCAAGGAGTATGTGTGAAAAGCTTTCCTGGAGTCTTTTAAGGCGCGTGAACGAGAGATGTTTCACCGAGGTCTACAAAATTTCGAAGTATAGATAGGATACCACGTCCACAAAACTGTTCTTGCATTCAAAGAATAAATTGGTAAACCAAGGGAAAGGCAGACGGAAATCTATATGGCATAAGCCTTATTAAGAATGTTTTTAAAGCTCTAATTCTGGCAATATTTTAGACTATAAAAAAATACCCATATGAATAAATGAGATTGAATTTGTGTTTATACAACGATGACGATATGAGGATGACAAGACAAGTTTAAAAGGTTTAACTTTAAGATTCTACGAATGATGTACACAATTGTACATGTACTTTTGCTTTGCTTTACACATGATATCACAAACAAATGTAGAGAAGTCCAGAATTCAATGTAAGTCCAACAAGAAGATACCTGAAGTATAGGCGAACTTACTAAAGAGCGATGAAAGAACATAATAGGATCTCTTTAAAGAGACGGAGGTACACATAGGCAACCTTCACTGGTCGAAGATAATGATTGCCTTCTTCCGACGTGAAAGGAATGATGAAATTCGTAAAGAAATGAGAGTCGTCAATGTGTCTTGCGAGTTTAGTAGTACTTAAACTAAAGATGGAAAAAGATGGAAGATGGCCACACTTCGATAGCCTCGACGGTCAATTGTAGAAAGGTCATGTAAACTGACACAAACGATGCTTTCTACTTCGTCTAGTTGTCAAGACTAATATCATAGCAACCAACTTCTTTACGACTTTAGGAACGATTTCCACATTCAACACTATATATGTATATATCTATAAATAGGTGCGGGTTCCAATCCAATTTACTGCGTGTACCTACACGTTATAATACTGCTGGTCGTCGGAGGGGAAAATTGTCATCCTGCTTCCTGACAAATCTCGCAGAAAAATCGAGTCTTTGTCCCAATTAAGCTGCATTATGTCCCAATTCCCGACTGAAGTTAACGCAGCTAATGCGCCCGGTCAACCTGTATTGCATGCTCAGTCTAAAGACAAAAGGAAGGCTCGTCGTCGTAATTAATGCGGTAGTCGGTATTAATGAGATTCGCCACATTCGTCTAGTTAGTCACTTAATACTGGATTTCCGATAGTATAATTATGTCGGTACTACGATATTTTATGTTGCTTTGTTCTATTACGAGTATAATGTTTCTCTTTCTTTGTTAATAATAACTTCACGGATTTCTATTATTCATTACAGTTTGATAGCATCATATTAATTGATAAATTATGACAGTGACACAGACATAATGTGTTAATTTGATTATACAAACACCACAGCCTTATATTGACACTCGAATGTATAGTCTGTCATTCATTATCTTAAATCCAGTCGATTCGACATAATGCAATTAATCCACGCGTGTGAAGCATGCAATCTCGTATGCGCTGTCTATGGCAATGTTACACGCGTGGATAATATGCATTAATAAGGAGACGTTCGTGTAGTTACAAAAATCTCACTACTGTTTTATTTAAAAATAGGTTATGTTTTAAATATTAATTATATTGTACTATTGTATAGTTTTAACATTTTTATTGTTTTTAATGTTATGTTTGTTTTATGAACTTTTTAAATGCATTTTTTTTTTAACCTTTATTGCGTATATCATTGTAAGTAGGTACTTAATCAAGGTACCTATCAACTTTTATTTTGTTTTATCGTTTTTTTTTTTTACTGTTGCGAATATCATTGGGAATTGTAAGTAGTCTAAGTAGATTAGGTAGTACGTAGTTTATTTACCGTTTTTAAAATGCTTTTATATTTTTTTTTGTATTTCTTTTTAGTTAAAATTACTGTAAAGTAGTTATTTAAAATTAGTTTTTACGACTTACCAATGTTTTCCAGTTCTCCCAGTACGTTAGTGAACGGTGGATGTAGCAGATTTTTAAGCATTTAGCAGTATTTATTAAATTTTTAGTATTTTTTTTATATATTTATATTTATAAATTTTAATAAATTTTTATTTTTATATATATTTATTTATAAGAGTAACGTTAATAAAGCATGGAAAGTACAAATATTTTCGAAGATAGTTTTTTCTCTTGTTCCTCTTCAACTTGTAGTTTTCTCAGCGCTGACAGCGATCTTACCGATTCTGTAAATCTATGTAATAAAATGTCCTCTCTCCGAACCAATAATCCCAATTGTTTTAATGTAGCGCATGTCAATATCCAGAGTGTTCCTAGCCATTACTCCGACCTTCTGGCATCCATTAGCAGTGCACATCTTGATGCTCTTCTCATTTCTGAGTCATTTCTTAAACCTTCGCTTCCTTCAACGCAGTTTTCTTTGCCCGGTTATGTTCTTATTAGGAATGACAGAATTGGAAAAGGCTGTGGCGGAGTTGCAATATATCTCCGACATGATATCCCTCATAAAATTATTTGCAACTCTCCTCCCCTATATTCCGAATCTGCAGAATTTTTATTTCTTGAGATAATTTTAAATCATACTCCAATACTTTTAGCAGTGTTTTATATACCTAATATGCATGTTGATTACTTTGATACTCTTGAAGGACTCCTTAGTGACTTTTGCCCTATATATGAACATAATATTCTGATGGGGGACTTCAACACATGCCTTAACAAGAATGATTCTCGCTCTAATAAACTTTTAACTTTGTTGTCGTCTTTCAATCTCCACATTCTACCACTTTCTCCTACCCACTACTTCCCTGATTGTAAACCTTCTTTCCTCGATTTAATGATTGTTTCCTCTCCAGACAAGGTAGTTACTCACGGGCAAGTTACTGCGTCCTTTTCATATCATGATCTCATATATCTTTCGTATCGTATTCGTCCTCCAAAACTTAAACCCCAATATTCTTTTCTTCGTTGCTATAAGGGCATAGACTTGGAGGCGTTGAAGCGTGATGTGAGTAATATCGACTGGTCACCAGTTCTCTACGATACTAATGTTAATGACAAAGTGGAGAGGCTTAATCATTTGATCTTAGAAATATATGACAAGCACGCCCCCATTAGACGAGTTAAGCTGAAACGAGCTCCCGCACCTTGGCTAACCTCCGAAATCAGGGATCTTATGGGTCGCAGAGACAAAGCCAAACGCAAATACAAATTGTGCCCATCTGAAGCAAATCTCACCCGATACAAATATCTTCGAAACCGCTGCAGTCGTCTGTGTCGAGATGCTAAAAGGCGCTACTTTCACGATTCTTTATGTGGTCGAAGTTCTACTGAGGCTTGGAAATTTCTCCGATCTATAGGCATAGGCAAACTTCGAGAATCTAATATGGCAGATATTGGTGTTAATGACCTGAATACTTTTTTCACATCTTCTAATACTGCCATAGAACCTGCTGCTAAATCAAGAACAATGGCTTCTCTGTCAAAGGCGGCTGATAGCAATAATTCTTCCCCATTTCACTTATCGCAGGTAACTGAAGGAGAAGTTAAAACATCAATATTGGCCATATCCTCGACTGCTATCGGTAATGACGGATTGTGTTCGAGAATGTTTATTCCAATCCTACCTTTACTTCTCCCTATCCTCACCCACATTTTTAACGCCTCTATAACGTCCTCTTGTTTTCCGCATGTTTGGAAGCAGGCAACAGTAATTCCGTTGCCAAAAACCTCCAATCCCTCATCTTTATCTCACTTTCGTCCCATTTCTATCTTACCCTTCCTCTCCAAAGTTCTCGAACACATCGTCCACCGACAAATTTCCAAATTTTTAACATCTACATCTTTCTTATCACCATATCAGTCAGGATTCCGTTCAGGGCATAGTACTGTCACCGCTTTGCTAAAAGTGACTGAAGATATCCGGATGGCTATAGATAATAAATCCCTTACCTTGCTAATTCTATTAGATTTCAGTAGTGCATTCACCTCAGTGGACCACGATATCCTCCTAGCGTTCCTCAAATCCTTAAACTTTTCTTCACCGACCATCATGTGGTTCAATTCATATCTTCGGGGTCGTTCGCAGCGTGTTCGTCTTAAAGACGACCTGTCCGAGTGGTCGGACATAGTTGCGGGCGTTCCTCAGGGTGGCGTCTTATCTCCTCTATTATTTTCAATTTTTATTAATTCTATCTCAAATGTAATTTCTTCCAACTTCCATCTTTACGCTGACGATCTGCAGCTGTATCGTCATTTCTTAGTCGGGGACACGAAAGAGGCATTTGATGCTATGAATTCTGATTTAAACCGCATAAATGAATGGTCTAGCTCTTTTGGTCTCCTAGTGAACCCCGCTAAGTCACAAGCCCTTATAATCGGTAATAGGTACCAACGAAGTCAATTAGATTTTGCTTCGTTACCGTCTGTTTTTATAAACGGTGTTCCAATAAAATTCACTGAAACTGCGAAAAACCTGGGAGTGATCTTTGATCAGAATCTGTCATGGAGAGCCCATATTGCTGAGGTCAGCCGAAAAGTACATTTCTCTTTACATTCGCTGAAATCCCTCCAAAGTGTGTTGCCCTTGAAAACAAAAATCTCTTTAGCCTCTACCATTATCCAACCTATAATCGACTATGCTGATGTCTGCTACTTGGATGCTACAGAGGAGCTCATGAATAAACTTGAGCGCTTGCAAAACTTGTCTATTCGGTTCATTTTCGGACTTAAAAAATTCGATCGTGTATCTCAATTTCGCAAGGATCTCAAGTGGCTCCCTATCCGCCTTCGCAGGAATACCCGGATATTGTGTTGTCTGTTCAATATCCTACATAACCCTACCTCTCCTTTATACCTTCGCAACCGATTTTCCTTTTCTCATTCTCCTGGTGAACCCTGCCGAACACACCTCAAAACCATTCTCAAGTTTCCTTCTCATAAGTCCTGTTCCTATTCTCATTCATTCTCCGTACAAGCAGTTAGGCTGTGGAACTCACTACCACATCAAATCAGAGACTGTAAAACTATCTTCACATTTAAGAAACGTATAAAAGAATACTACTTGGCTAATGTTACTCGTTAAAACATCTATGCATTTTTATTGTTTAGGTATATATATTTATGGATATGTATATTATATATTATAGATAGGTATGTATTATGTATGATATGTATGTATATGTATGTATATGTATTATAGATATGTATTATATATATATGTAAATAATATAATATTTTTCTTTGCTCTTTATTAATATTTATTTAATTGGTTTATCTACTATAATTGTACGCACTAAGTTTGCATCTTTTGTTCACCTCTCCACTAACGGGCCTTCTGGAAGACATTTCAATTAGGAATAAGAAGTGCCCTTGTACAATTTTTTTTTAAATCTTTTTCCTATGTATTTATGTGTGTACAAAAATAAAATAAATAAATAAATAAATAATCTACTAAATATAACTTAGTATGTAAAAGTAGTTCACCAAATAGCTAACAATATGCACATCCTAGTAGTGGCATCTATATCTACGAGTATAAGCACTGGGTACTATGTTTTAGAACTGTTATCTACTCGTAATTAAGTTTCCTCTGGCTGGTATTCACCATACCCACTTAACTTAACACTGCATCCGCGGTTCAATAAACCGAGATTCACTTTCTACTGCATTGCAGAGTGCAGTGGTTCCAATCAGGAAAACCGTATAGTGGGCGGGATGCCTGCCGGCGCGAACCGATATCCGTGGATGGCGCGGCTGGTATACGACGGACAGTTTCACTGCGGGGCCTCTCTTCTCACCAAGGAGTACGTGCTTACCGCTGCTCATTGTGTCAGAAAGTAAGTACACTACTTAAGTACAGTACGGCTGACGTATCTTGGCGCGTCTGAACATAGGCTTTGCGAACTTTAGCGCATGTTAGACAGAGATAACGACACGAACATGCTAACGTGTGACTGAGACATGATACGCCGCGTACCGAGCATTGCCGAGTTATGTTACTGCGCAGCCTCCTGCGCGAAGTTCAGACGCGCCAAGATACGTCGGCCGTACTGTACTAAGGATAATAGCTAGGAGAATGACGTTAGTTGTACATTGGTTGTCAGATAATTGCTGTTTATCTGAATGAATATGAGGAACATAAAAAAATTCAATGATTTCACAGTTATGTTCTGTAAAGGTCTTGAATGACACAGGTGTCATTGTCAGGTGACGTCGTTGTAACAATTCTGTTACGAGGATGTCTTCAAGACCAGAGTCAATAGACTCTTGCTAAGTTATGGTGCTTTATAATCCCAGAATATATCGTGAAGCATCATCAGGCGGGATTGTACTTAATCATTGTTGTAGCATACCTATAGCAAGCATAAAAGGATATCAAGTTGTGGAAATAAAAAAAAAAATTATAGATTCTTTATGTGACTTATCCCATATTAACAGCTTTAGATCAAAATTTTGATCTAAATGAATTATCTCGTTCTTTGTATGAAATGGCGTGGCGGGCTAATAAACGACTTCAACGCGTCGTGTGCAGCGAACCTTATTAGCACATTGTATAAGGATATAACTAAACAGCCTGTATACAGTCTTAAGTTTTCTAAAAAGCTATCATAGATTTTAATATACCTAAGTAAATAATGAGATAATTAATTACTAACCATTATATTTTATTTATAAAAATTTAAAAAAGAAAGTTTTAATCGCTACTTAATTAAATTAAAGATTAAAAATAAAAAATTGCTATAATTATAAACTCACTCACAGGTTGCGTAAATTTTGCAACAGTAAAATGACCCATATTTTCTCTTCTCTATAAATAATAATAATATACTGACATAAGCTGAGGAATTAGCAAACGTCACACCTGAGACAGACCTTCTCACCTACACCATGGGTTGACTGGGAGAGAATGCCCCATGGCATTAAGTCCGCCCTTTGTAAGCCTAGTTTGTAGGTTTTACAATAAAGATTATAAATAAATAAATAATAAATGGTAAGTGGTCACATCTACACGTATATGTGCCAAGGAGGGTTCATTTAAAATGGTTTCTGGCCATTAATTACTGGACCTCACATACCTTTGACAACATTAGGAACGAAAATGCACATTTCCACGCTTCGTTTTTCTTCCCATTTAATCCAAAAATTTACGAGCTGGCGTGATTAATTTGCAATTATTCTGGGTAGCATTTTTATATTTTTATGATCGCTCTCGACACACATTGTTGAATCTTGCTACATAATTACAGTAATTTTACTTTTACTTATTTCCTATTCAGTTGACTGTGAAATTAGCGATGGATGCGTATTTGCATTTGCGGGGGTTAGGAATCTATTGTTATAATAGTGGTTTCGTAATCAGTAAACTTACTATTTAATTAATAATGCCTTAATATTCATCATTTTACCTTGATACCGGTGACCATAGGCTTCTTGCTACCATCTTCTATGTTGGTGGAGATTATAATAACCTAAAATTTTAACAAAAAAAAAACCGACTTCAAATGAAGTATATCCTTTCCAATACAATAAAAAATAATCATTGAAATCGGCTGGCATGATATTGAGTTATTCGTCCATTTGTCGCGCAAATACTTAATGCAAATGCAAAGACTTATATTGTTTTCTCATGGATGCCGTTATCAGACCTCAATAAAATTTAAATGGGACCACACAACAAGTACCAGCTTTCGATTAAAAAAGAATAATCAAAATCGGTTCACCCAGTCGAAAGTTCTGAGGTAACAATCATAAAAAAAATACAGATGAATTGAGAACCTCCACCTTTTTTTGAAGTCTGTTAAAAGTAACGATATTCGTTACCTGCTTACGTTTTATGATGAATAAACCATGTGTATAAATCATGCGTATATGTGCATGTTCAAACATGCGTGCGTTATGATAATATTAGTAGGTATTTTGTCTGTAACATGATTCCGGAAACCAAATGAACGCATGCGTATTTACAGGTGAATCACAATCAAGGTTAATATAATTATTTATGTGCTGGACTGCCGGGTACTGTCCTCTTCGTTTTCTATCTCTGCTGTATACCTTCTCCCATCTACCTAGAAGTTGACTAAAAAGATCGCTGTTTAGTTTCAAGACGTTTTTGTCTCTCACTATTAGTTCTGCTGGATAGTATAATACTATATTTATTATTATCGTATCAATCTCGTTCTTTTTTGATATACATTATATATAAATTATATCAGCATCGTTGATACGACCGAAGCAATTGAGAATATTCATAGAAAATTTGGTTTTCTTGATCCGTTGATCGTTGATCCTAGCTATAAATCATTATCAGAAAGATTGACTAGCATTCTAAGAAATTGCTATAGTCAATCTTTTTATAAACTTCCTATCTATAGGTAAACATGTAAACCGCTACATATTAAGATTTTTTTATGCAACGAGTTGATAATCAACCTGGTGGTAAAAGGCCGCTGCCCCATGGCTATCAGTAGGTAACACCAAACACATCTGAAATAACACTTACCTACGCCCCAACTCAGAGTCACAAACGGTTACTTAAATCGCTCCTTCGTACAGAATTTATATGGTGATTCTTTACTAAGAAGCGAATTAAGTAACCGTTAGTGACTCTGAGTTGGGACGTTAAAGTACGTACTTATTAACCCTAAAAACGCGCGCATGACCTCGAGCAGAGCGCTAGTATCAAATTAATATTTATTAATATTATGAATATATTTCTTCCAGATTGAAAAGGTCTAAGATCCGGGTTATCTTGGGAGACCACGACCAGACCATCACGACAGAGAGCGCGGCCATCATGCGAGCGGTTACCGCGATCGTACGACATCGCAGCTTCGACGCCGATTCATACAACAACGATATCGCTCTCCTCAAACTTCGAAAACCTGTCACCTTCTCGACTATTATAAAGCCTGTCTGCTTACCTCCATCCGGTAAGTTTTTTTTATACCATATAACCTACCATATAACATATAACCTACTCAGTTATAGCTTAATCTTTTTTAATGGAAATAGCCGGCAAACGAGCTGATGATTCACTTGACGGTAAGTGGCTATCGTCGCCCATGGACATCAGAAACACCAAAGGCATCACTAATGCGTTGCTGGCTAAGAAAAAGAGAAGAAAAAGAAAGAAAGAACTAGCTCTTAAGTCTCCAACCAGGACACGACGCGGCAACGTGTCGTTTGGCGGCTGACTCAAGCAAAAGGAACTGTGTGTTTATTTTCTTCATATCGACGCTTGAAAGGAAAAATTAACTAAGCGACGTTGAGCTAACTTTACAGGAGAGCAGTTTAAAGTTGAATTTTTAGAAAAGTTGTTGTATATGCCACAATATAGATGATAAAATAAGGATTCCAAAACAGTAAGAATAACGTCGGTAGGAAATTACAAAAAATATATGATTTTTTTCTAAAAATTCCAACTTTAAACTGCTCTCCTGTAAAGTTAGATCAATGATAGATGAATAGATTAAGTGCATAATACTTAGTTCTTAACAATTTTCGAACGTTCCAGTTATTTTTCACATGTAAAGTATTTATGATTACTTAAAGGACTTTTGGATCAACAGTTCATCAAATTCAATAAACGATTTGGTCACATGTAATATTTTCAATTAGGGTTGACTAAACGAAATTATTACATATTATCTACTAATAAACCTTTTCAGAACTTTACAATCCGTACTCGAGTACGTATTAGGCCTCCTCAATTAAGAGTAGAAACTCATGTTCTTTAGTATGCCGCTAATGGATCAAGCTTTAATTATGTGACTTGAGCAAAACTAGCTGGTACAACCCTAAATAGGCAAATGTCGTTGTCTTGAACAAAAGGAGTATATTGCAATCTCGCGTAATCGAGCCAGCTGACCTTTTGTGGCGTTTGGGTAAAGTATGCCAATTTGTTCGATAAAATGTAAGGCGTGGGCATAGTTTACTGTCTGCTCTACAGATATTGGTTTTCTCGGTTCTAGACTACATTTCGTCATCGGAGGCAGAGCAATGATTACACGTGTGCAATAAAAAAATTGTTGCTTTAATTTTCTCTGCAACATTTTAATGTACGTGGAAATATTAACCTCCTAAGAGGTCAGTTAAAATGATTTTCAAATCCTTTCAGTTTTTCTTCTGTTTTTCTTTTTGGGTCAATTATTTAGAACCTTATTGCTACAATTCAAGTTTGCTCTTTATAAAAACTTTGAACTTATTGATGGATATGTCTAATATTTCTACCGGGAGTTTGTTATAAAATTGTACAGAATGACCAATAAATGAATTTCTAATTTTACGTAACCTAGATGTGGATAATATAAGTTTATTTTTTTGTATTTCGATTGTGGACATCTGATTTCAATCCGCACTGGAGCAGCGTGGTGGAGCATGATCTAGGCTCCTCAGTAGTAGGCCATATAAGTGTTGAAGCCAAGAAATTATTTAAAAAAATCCTGTTAGAAAATCCTATTACAACAATAATTTTCTTAGGTAAGGTTATGTTAGGTGAATTTAACATAAAGTTGATGTTTCTTTTCAGGCATAGATCCATCAGGCAAGGAGGGAATCGTAGTGGGATGGGGACGTACTTCGGAGGGGGGTCAACTCCCAGCCATAGTGCAAGAAGTTCGGGTTCCCATCCTCTCACTCACCCAATGCAGAGGGATGAAGTACCGTGCATCCCGAATCACAAATAATATGGTACGCTAATTAATTGTGTGATACGTGATTTAGCATGCTATCTAGCTGAAGTTAAGAGTTTAATTTAATGTCAATTTCTTACTGTCTAATTAGTTTGTCACATTTAAGTACTTAATGGTCATTTTTGTCATTAATTAATTTAAGTTAGTTAAATTATAGTAACATATTTCAATTAAGCATTTTTTTAATTTGGTACAAAAAGATTCAAGATTTATCTCTTCAAATTTTTTTGAGAGTTTATTAAATATAATTCCATTCTCATCCGGGCAAAAGATTTTGTGATAAATAAATTTTTGCGGTCGGATCAAAGTAATTCGTGTGTATGTCACATATCGATAGTCACACAAAAATTTGCGGCGTGGCTGGGTAACCTATTTTTATATTTGCTGCCACAATTTTTTAAGTATTGTGTTTTGTGATCAAGTATCAATATTAATATCTTAACTCTCATATCCGTATTTTTTATTTATCGGATTAATAGGCAGTCGAAATACCGGTAAGTGGTCCCCGCCGCTCATAGACAAACCTGTGTGTGTGTGCAGCAACGGAAGAAAAGTGTCTTTGTTTATTAACGATTCCCAGATACTGAAACCAAATCAGTATTCTAATTCTAGGTAAAATTATTATTTCAGCTTTGTGCGGGTCGCGCGTCTTCGGATTCCTGTCAAGGCGACAGTGGCGGACCCTTGCTCATTCAGCAAGGTGACAAATACCAGATCGTAGGTCAGTATAGCAGCATTGATTGATATAGTGATTGTTGTTATTGTTTTATTGTTATATTGTTATTTTTTTATAGTGTAGGGAATTGACGTGGGTAGTTAAGATCATAATTAAACGAAAACTATTAAATTCATGTCTGTCAGTAACTTTTCAGTTACTATGATTGCATAGATGTTTTTTTTGGAATTGAATATTCTTTAGCATTGAAGAAATAGCACTTCTACTACAATGTTCTACACGTAATGTATCTGGGTGTATGTATATTTATTATGTATTATTATATATGTATTTATTATAATAATATAATATGTATTGTATATGATATGTATATTATTATAGTATTATCATACAATGTATATGGTACCTATTTATTTGTAATGTATTTAATTATTATAGGAAATTTTAAAATCCTTATTTGTTATCCCGCAATGACAGTTTAGTATTGCCACCTACCGCAATTTCTCACCATCACCCTGGGTTGACTGGTAGAGAATGCCTCAAGGCATTAAGTCCGCCCTTTGTAAAAACCTGTTTTAGGTCTTGCAAAAAAGATTAAATAAATAAATAAATAAATAAATGTTCTTTAGAGTTATTTTTATCAATAAATCCTTAATTAAGTGCATACATTCCACAATTGCCACTGTAAAAATACCAGCCCTGGATAAAAATCCCTTTTCTACCTTATTTAAGAAATGTATGCTAAATTATGTAACATAATTATACCAATTAGCGTTATATCTTTAAATTCTTAGTGTGTATTGTGTTGGTATTGGTATTCTTAAATAAATAAATAATTAAATCGTAATTTTCAAAGATTTATTGTTCATATTGCAGGTATTGTGTCATGGGGAGTGGGTTGTGGTAGGCCCGGCTACCCAGGAGTGTACACGAGGATCACACGCTACCTACCCTGGTTGAGAGCCAACCTTAAAGATAGCTGTCTGTGCGGCGACTGATTACACCACGAATATCACCATGTCGAAGATCAGATGTATACTATAGTATTTCACTTAAGATTTTAACAAATACTGTAAAGTAACACAAAATACACAATATTAAATAATGTAAATATAAATCTGTGTGTATAGCTGTATATTATGTACTAGTAAGTTTTTCTTTTTTATTAGTTGTTGTTTAAATACGTAGTTTTTTTAGGAAGTTATAGAATAAATATACTTATAATAATGGAAGAAAAATGAGAGTGAACATGATATACGTAGCACACAAGTTCTTTGATATAGTTGTATCATGCATGAATTGTATTGACCTAGGTACCTGTATACTTACACTTACTGTTGATGTAAAGAGGTCTATTTAATCGCATATGTTGGTATCGGACCAACAGAAATATTACTAAAAAAGAATAAGGTTGTGTTAATTTAACATTATTATAGTTAACATGCCTTAAGTATACATAAACACACACACACACACACACACATAATATTATTCTACAATACTTACATTATCACTTTATAGAATTTATTTTAACTTTGGTTTCTTATACTAAATTTGTATATTTTTTGATTAATGTTAAAACATTTTGTTCAAAAATATTAATAATACAGTCAGAAACAGTAAGTACCTACATATATTACGAATTAAATAAATAAGTACCCACATTAGATTTATTAAAGCCTTGGTGGTAACAAAGTTACGTCTAGTATAACTAATTAGTTACTTAGGTATACTCGGTATAATAAGTTAAGTTTGTATAATTTAGTCAGTTTCAGTCAGGCCGTGGTCAGGCCGGTGGTGCAGATTACCAATAGTATAAGTCACGTGACAACTACCTAAGTGTTCATTGTGTAATTGTAAATATTATGTATATTTTAAATTAAATAACTTAAAGTTATTAATTGCTGTAAGCTTTTTTCAGCTATTAAATAGTCTTCTTCCTAGTTTCTTATTTATTTGCTTTTAAAAAAAAAATTAACTTTTTTCTTTATTTTTTATCTTTAATAATAAAATTAGCTAGGTACATAACATAACGAAAATCATACTTAGGTAATAAAGGAGTCCAATTACCTAATTACCTATTAGATTTGTAAATTAATTTATTAGGAATAGGTACGCGTTAAATATAATTATATGTATAAGTTATAGCTACTAATATAACTAAAATCAACGCTCTGTAGGCTGTACCTGTGATCTTTGTCACGATTGAAATTGTTATTGTGTTATTGTTAACTTATCGTTTGGGTTATTTAAGAAGCTTGTAATTTAACATTTTATCTTTACTTACTAATAGTTTTGCGTTTACATTTTGTTGTAATTTTGCTATTTATTGTAAGTCAATTAATTTATTATCGACGTTTTCGTTAACATGTTTTGTCTGTAAAAACTATGACGGAATAAATATTTTGCTGTTTGCTTAGTTGTTTCGTTTTATTATTAGCTAAAAGATTTTAAAAAGCAGGAAGTTTAAGTTTTTGGTCGAAATATTTTTGTATATTTTTGCGTACCTTACCTACAACAGTTGATTCCTTAATTTTTGTCAACTTAAAAAACGTCACAGTGGCGTTAGAGGAGGCCTATGTCCAGCAGTGGACCTCTAAATGTTGATAGATGTATGGTTGGATACTTCATTTTAACTAAGCTGAAATGTTAAAGACTGCATCTTATCATATTGACTTATTAATTTTATTATCTAAAATCTTCCTGTTCACTATTGGATTTACGATTGACTATATAAATGTCCCTACCTTCTGAAGAATGAATAATGACACCTATGATAGTTATAATCTCCTTAGGAGGCTCAGTTATGCCTAGGTCACTCATCAATAAATGAGTATGTGAAGAAGTGAGTAAGTGAGGGAAGTGTGAGTTCGTAGTCAAGGCGCCTTATTTGCTATTCGTGGGAAGATGAAAATAGTTATTTCATAGTGTGGCTATGCTATGTAGCAGGCGTTCGTAGGTGATCTTAATGTTGGGAGTTAATATCATATTGAATTACGAATTCAGCAATAATGAAAAGGCTTTTTACCTAGAGGTCCAATATAACAAAATGCACACTGAAATCTGTCGATCCTGAAAAATGGAAACATCACTAACTAGAATTAGAACTTAAATCAAATCGTACCCTCAGTGGAAAAAGGCATAAGATGAAAATTGCAATTTTACAGGAGAGCAAAAAAACTGTTGAAATATCAGTAAGTAGTCATAGAAAATGTTACGATTTCTTGCACCAAATTTGAAAAAAATTGAGCATGTGCATCTTTTGTCTCTCTTTCCAATCATATTAATAACTAAAATTCAAAGTGACATGACTTATGCCCTTTTCCCACTTAGGTTGCGAAATGTCCGTCGTTCACCACAGCCCCAAACTTACGTCAGCTGGATGCATCGTGAGAACTTGGGAAGGTTCCTTCGGACTCAATATCGATGGAGCATCTTGCACCCAAATAGTACAGTAATGATGGGTGAACCCTTGGGTGAACCCAGCTTCTAGCCCATTGACTTACCAGATTTTTGTCTAGGTTGGAGGTAGATATCAAACTCCTCAGATTCCCTTTGAACGCATAGTACCACTTTTATGACAACATTTGGTAAAGAAGCAGAGGTTATGCCTTTCTGATGGTATTATAAATAATCACCATTGTTATCAACGCGTGAACCATCACGAAGGAAGCGGTGAATCCGGTTCTTAACTCGCTTATCAGTTTTGTCCGAAGCACTTACACTAGGCTACTTACATACCATTATTACTTCTCCGTGGGGACCGCCTGGATGGCTACCACCTTCTTGCTTGAGTCAGCTGCCAAGAGACTCATCGTGTTCCGGCTGGGGGTCTTGAGACCCAGTTCTTTCTTTCTTTCTTACTTTCTTTCTTTCTTTCTTTGTTTCTTAGCTGGCAACGCATTATCACTGATGCGTGATGCCTGATGTTGCTGATGTCCATGGGGCGAAGATAGCCACTTAGGTACCATCAAGTGGATCATCAGCTCATTTGCCAGCTGTTTCCATAAAAAAATGATTTAAGGCACAAGAGATTAATTTAGGCTCAACGAATCATCCTTAGATCCCTTTATTCCTGAATAATCGATATAGGAGCTCACGCTACCTGTGCATCGGAGAGAGTTATCAGACTATACAGTCTCATCTGAATGATTGCCAATCTAGACCAGCTTGGCGACTAGCTCACCTCATACTTATAATCCTTTACACCTCATAATTATAATATAATATACTTTAATTGCCTATAAGTTATGCAAGAGTGTGTGAACTGTGAGCTCAAGACATTTGACCGCTGTGGAAAGCGAAACTTTCGCCGTTCAGTGTTGTGAGACGCGCTAAAAGGATGTCCGTACCTCGTATAGTATCTATAACAGGCGCTACTATTTACTTAAAATTATTTCACTTACGTCCCAATTCAGAGTCACTAACGGTTAATTAAATCGCTCCTTAGTACAGAATTTGTATGGTGATTCTTTATTAAGACGCTGATCACTTAGCATCAGGTGGATCGCCTGTTTGACTTTGGCTATTGTCCAAAAAAATATTTAGGCTCTACAATCTAATTAAAACTGAGATCCGTTATGATTGCGAAAATATTAAATAACATTTAAAAATATTATAATATTTGGTTCATATTTAAAAAATCGGTGTATATTAAATATAACAGATCATAATATAACAGGTCTTTCATTTAGAGATTTCCTATATAAGTAGGAAGTTAATTCTTAGTAGGAAGTTGTTAATTAATTATATTTAACAAATAATTTAATGGCTGGCTTACGTTATAATTTAAACAAAATGTATGATTTAATTAATAGTCAGTTAATAATAGTCCTGCTCATGAAATAAAAAAGTAAAAAGTGTCTATAATGTAACTACTAAAATTTACCTCAAGTACATTACTTGAGGTATCTAGAATTCCGCTCATAAAATTTGAAAGCTAGTTTCCTTCGTCGAGTAGCCTAAGAGTTACTTAGAATTTAAGCATGTTGTCTAGCAAAGAAATGGAGAAAGACATGTGACTAGTGGGGTGCTCATTGTCACACCAAATCACGTTCGTTGGTTGTCCAAACATGGCGACCGACCGAACGCATCTCAGTTCGCGTCCGTTTGTGAACGCGCGCGACATCTTTGAAGTTTAAAATACGCAACTTGTGCACATCATTTGGAATAACCAATTTACCGTTTCCAATCAATAACATAAGAATTAAGAGTCCAGCATGTGCAAGTGCTTGACCATCTTTGTGTTTGTGGCGTTAACTTTCACAATTTCCGAGGTTTGTTTTTTATGTGTTTCACTATTTTTCTTATTAATTATTATTTTTTAATTTTAATTAATTGAATGTGCTTATGCGGCTCATGCTCAAGTAACATTTCCTCAGACTAGGAGTTTCTTCTAGGAAGAAATAGATATAAAAAATTACTGAATAATTATCCAAAAAATTTGTATTTTTTTTATTTGAGATAAACATTTGAATTTTTATGTTACTTTTCCTAGACTCAATTATTTTTTATTTTTGAATTCATATCCTACCACTGATCGTTTTGTATTCCAATAAGTACAATCCTTATTTTCATGGAAAAGTATATATCAATTATTTATTTTAATATTTTTGTTTATGTCAGTGATAACTAAGATAGGTACAGTAAAAACGATTAAGATATTGGTTGGCCCTAATAACAAACCGAGACACCTGATCAAACTCTACTATAGTCGGTTTTTAGACGATTCTGATTTTGGTAAAGAATCTTGGCACTATTTTTTATTGAAAATTTAATCTACATTAGTTTTAAAAGTAACTAACAGTAAACAGATATTAGTTTTGTCACTCGGTAAATGCCTATTAATTATTTTTTTTTTAATTTTTAATTACAAATTAGCAAAAAAAGATACCTGTACTGTACTGTACTGTAAGATTCTTAACTAAATAAAACTCAACGATATTTTAATTTAAGATACAATAATGTTATATTTGTAGGGTGAACGAAATGGTCGTGGCGTTTTCACAAAAAACTTTTTTGGTGGAGTATGGGGAAATCGTCCTCCACTAATGGAGTGGAACCAACCCAGAACATCCTGTACTTGTAGTGAGTATGAAAGAAAATTTTCCTGAGCATTTATAGGTACTTTGTGTAATAAATGGTTCACGATGCTAAATTGGGACTTACTAACTTCAGCATCGTAATGACTTTTTTATTTTGAAGATCATCATCCTAGATACATAAAAAATCGAGCAAGTGCGTGTCAAGCCACGCGAAACGTAGGGTTCCGAAGTAGTAAGTTTATCGACTACGAGTATTACTCATTAACTACTTATGCTAACATAGCCGTGATAGTTTTCGTTGTAAATTCATCATAACATAACTTATTTTTGAGATTTTTTTCACTTGTCCAACTACAACCGTTTAGCCGGCAGATGACCCCAATTGACTCTAACCAAAATTAGGTAGCACATTTAAGCCAGACATTTCGCAAACGAACCCCTAAATTCAAAAATGATCTTAGAATACCCATAATTTTTGAAAGACCTTAATATTTTATTCTACGATTTTGGAGTTTTAATTAATATGTACAATATTATATATCCATGAAAAATTATAGCTTTCTAGCATTAAGGGTCTCGGTGTTATGCCTCAGACAGACGGGGACATGACGAAACTATAAGGGCTCCGATTTTACTTTTATCTGTCCAGAAGTATTACAGTATCTATTAGAGTCCTCTGTATAATTTTAGTGTAGATAAGTATTTAACAGATTTAAAACTCTTTTATTAGTTTTCGAATCTGCCACAAAACCAAATCTGTAGGTCAGGTTAGTTATTGTTATCGATCTTGGAAAAAATCTTGGATTACTAAACCTTATGAGACAAAATAGACATTATATCTTAGGCAATTAATTTGTTTTTCTGTGAAAAAAGATACAGAAACCAAACCCAAAATCAACACGTTATAGCTTGTTTAACAAAATAGATGCATTTTAGTTCAGTATTATTTTCCTGTTTGTTCAAGATTCTGCATTTTTATTTTTTATAAGATTGAGATCGTTAATTCGAAAGCTTCGATGCGTCAATATTTGTAAACACTTTATCAGTAGCATATGTATAATCTTGGGTGCGATTATAGACGTGACGTGAAGCATGTGTTATCTGGCCATGAATTATTGCATTAGTTAAGCAAAAAGACGTCACATCGAGAAAGACAAACTTTCAGTCAAATCTCTGGTAAACCCTAGATACAATTTTAACAGTAACATATAATTAATATTGTAAACCTTGTTACCTGTTGAATGTTTTGTGTCTTATGCTGTTTGTGGTGAGGAATAAAGTTTTATTGGAACGAAGTTCCTTATCGCGCGTTGTGAAAGGGGACTAGACGGAAAATTACGACACTTTTTGATTTTATGAATGACGACACTTTTTTTGAAGTGATTCAGTGAGTTTTACAGAGATGGCGCTGTACTGTACAACTTTCTGAATCACGCTAGCGTGACTAAAACTCATGGCGCTGTACAACAAAACAATAATTAAATCGAAAGGAACTTCGTTCCATCCGGGTGTCCCTTGACACCTCTCATGTTTTTTTTTTATTATTATTATGTATCTCTTAAGTTTCTCGGGTCCTAGATGTAAGTGGACCCGGTACTTTGGTAGGCTTGCGTAGGGACACAGGCTCCTTTGAGAACATTAATAAAGTGCTTGTGTGGACACACACAACACACACATTATTATCATTATTTTAACAGGTATTAGAGAATATCTTAAAACAATTGAAATCGGCATTTTTACAAAAGCACCCAAACAATCATCAGACATTAATGCTAGGTTTTTCCTTAAGTTTATTTGTATTGATTAAGGACGTCCTACGCGTCCTTTAAAAATTATTTTGATACATGCCGTCCTTTTAATTTATTGAGTCATAAATGGAATATTCCAGAATGCGGCGAGAGAAATGAAGGCTATCGGATCGTTGGTGGATCACCAGCTAGCGTCGACGAGTTTCCTTGGATGGCTAAGTTGATATACTTCAAGCGGTTTTATTGTGGGGGTGTACTGATCAACGACAGATATGTATTGACTGCTGCGCATTGTGTCAAAGGGTAAGATTATATTTATTTATAGGTTAAGAGATGATAGAAACTCTATACCAGAGGTTCCCAGACTTTTTTTCTCATAGACTACTTTCAAAATACTTTTCTACCATATTCCCAAAACTCGACAAATTTGAAGATTTAAAAATATTTCATACAAAATTTCATCCTGTTTTCAGGGAAGCCTTTTAATTTTTTGGGATGTAAAGTTTTCTAAAACATGACCCAAAGTATAAGGAATAACTTTTCTAATTTCCGTCGAAATCAGTTCAAGGAATGATTTCCATGAAGTGATGTTCGGACAGACAAACAGATAGACAAAAACAAATTTTTTGGTGCTCTGACATGTTATTGAAGTGCCCCTAAGGCCCTAACCGAAATTTTGAAAAAAGTATTTAAATTGCCGTTTAAAGATTCAGTTATTCCGTTATTTACATCCATCCAGGAGTTACATAACTTGTCTCTAAGTTACACCACTAGATCCCAATTAGGTCAATGATGAACTGGTTTTACAATGTCAACGATAACAACAACAAGTATCATTAAACACGGTTTATTTATTCCCTACCATTGAGGAGTTCCACTCTTTATCTTCAGAACTCATCATCAGGTACTGTTTTTAAGTAGGATCAACTTGACGAAATTCTCAACATAATAAAAAATGAATTTACATACTATCCGTACGATATAATTAAATGGATTAAAAATATCACTAATCACAATCAAATATAGCCAATATTAGTCAGTAATAATATAGCTTTTTACTGGTGAAAATTTTTTTGAAATCGTTACAGTAGTTTTTGAGTTTATCTATTTCAAACTAACAAACAAATAAACAAACAAAAAATCAAAACTTTCCTCTTTTTTAATGTAAGTATAGATCAGTTTAATTTTAGAGGATCAAAAGTGCTTAAAGATTTCGTTCGAATGAGTTATATTATTATTTTACTTCATATTTCGTTATTTATTGATTTTATCAATATGATAAAAATAGATGTTTCCCATCTGCCGGGCATCCAGTGACATAATATTTAAATTTTTTCTCTCCCTCTCCCTCTCTCCCTCTCTCCCTGTCCCTCTCGCTCTCGCTCTCCTTCTCCCGCTTCCTCTCCGTCTCCCCCTCTCCCTATTCCCTCCCCCTTCCCTTCGTAAACTCATCTAAAAGTTTACCTATATATTAATTTTCATATTTCTGAGTTCAACAATGACGAAGTTTCGAAAAAACTGCAACTCCTTTAATTGCCTCAAAGGGGATGAAATTCCAAAAAAACCTGTGACTGTTAATTTTTTTTTATGGAAATAGAAATATGACGTTCCACCTGATAGTAAGTGGCTATCGTGACCCATGGACATCAGTAACACCAAAGGCATCACTGATGCGTTGCCGGCCAGGAAGGAGAGAAGGAAGGTCGTTTGGCGGCTGACTTTGCTCAAGGGTGGTAGCTATCCAAGCAAACCCAATTGAGAAATATGTATTAATAATAATAATAGTATTAATTGACAATTAAAATCAATATTACGAACACAAATAATCCCTCGAGGGGCCCTTCCACCAGCGGGCCGGATTTAGTCGCCTCTTACGACACCCATCCGGTGTGGGATTGGGGTTAGTATTCTAAGCCGCCCCAAAACGGCTAAACTTTTTATTAATTAATTTTCACATTTCTGAGTTCCACATTGACGAAGTTTCTTTAACATTTACTACCCCTTAGTTGTACCCCTTCATATCAATTTATTTTGGTTCTTGGGTTATTTGTGAGAATATTGCTCGATTCGAGGAAACATGATCATTCCTAGAATTTATACTATTTGCATTTATTAGCCCCTTTTGTCATACAAAGCTTTGACGTCTTGTGTTTCATTCATTTAATACATTGAGAGGGTTATAGAAAGAAATTGTATAGAAAGGAGAAATAAACAGCATGATAATCAACACGGTTTCTTTTTAATCCTCTTGAATACGAAGATAACGACTTATTCAAATGTATTTGAGGCATCTGTTTCCAAAAAACTTGATCGTTGCTTCAAGAAAACCAGGAAGCAATTCAACAGCTACTTTCTCGATTTCTTTACTGTAATTTAAGATAATCGTTGAAATTATTACTTAGTATAGTATATTATCTTTAACTGCTTATGTGTACGTCTCTTTTTATTGAATGTGACCTTTTAACCTAAATGTTATTGTTAAACAGTAATTTTTACATTTCTCGTGTTAAATTCATAAAATAAAATACAATAATGATCATTTTTCACGAATTCAATCGTTTAAAGAAATATTACATTACTAAAATCTTAAACCTTTCAGTGACAGCGATTTTAGTTAACAAATTGTATTATGTAAATAGTTTTGCCTTTTTGGAAGCTGTTCTTTGAACAAATACAAAACATCATTTCGTTGTTTGAGTCCGTCAATATGAGGGAAGTGTCAATAGGAAGGTGTAAGAGCATAGTATTTGCACAATTTATACTTGAGAGGATATTGACACGCAAATACTAGGTATTTAATATATTAGTTGTGAGATGACTCCTACTGTGCATCATGGAGTATAGATGCTGTGCATCAAGACTAATGAGTATCTTGTAGTGTAAGGTCCATTTTCTGACGAAATATCAGATATGCCAAATTAAACCGCCATCTCTATGTTTCTATCCATTATCCGATCTAAACATTCGTCTATCAATGAACATAAGATTCTATAGATACCGACTAAAATTGTGTAACATGTCCAATTGTCCACGATTAACAGATAAAACCGGGCAAGTGCATGTCGGGCCAAGCGCAAAGTAGGGTTCCGAAGTAGTAAGTTTATCGACTATTACTCATTAAGTATGTACTTATGCTAACATGTGATAGTTTTCCTTGTAAATTTATCATATTATTATAATCTATTTTTTTAATTTTTTTTCACTTATCCAACCGTTTAGCCAGCAGGGGGGGGGGGGGACTCTCGAGTCTAGCGAAAATTAGCAATTTAAAGCCAAATATTTCACAAACGAACTCCTAAATCCAAAAATGGTCTTAGGAGGCTCATAATATTTTAAAGATCTTTTCAACGATGGCACAAAATATGGGGTATACAACGAAAAAAAATTTCATACCTCCCCTGAAATCTCCCCTGAAAAAGAATATTTTTCAATATTTTATTCTACGATTTTGGGGTTTTAATAAATATGTATATCCATACCAAATTACAGCTTTATAGCACTTTTGCTTTGCCTCGAAAAGACGGACAGACGGACGGACGGTCGGACATGACGAAACAATAAGGGTTCCGATTTTAATTCGGAACTCTAAAAATTAAGTAATATAGTGTTTTATTTTTCTCCATGTAAAAAAGACGGGAGTTTTTAGTGTTTTTAAAGAAAATAGGTTATGAGTTTGTGACTGACGATGTGATGTGACTGACTGTGATGACGAAAATGACGAACGTAGACAGGCTTGAATAAACGGAATCCTAAAACGGTATTTTTCTTAGTTTTTCCATATCACGTGATGCGATACATTACAATTAAGGTTAATAGTAGAAAAAATAAATCGCACGCTCAGTGGAAAAAAGACATAAGATGAAAATTGCAATTTTACAGGAGAGCAAAAAACTGTTAAAATGTCAGTAAGTAGTCAAAGGAATTTACATTACGATTTTTTGCACAAAACCGTCAAGATAAATGGTAAAAATTTGAAAAAAATTGAGCATCGGTAAAGCGGCATCTTTTGTCCCTCTTTCCAATCATATATATAACTAAAATTCAACGTATTACGACTTATGCTTTTTTCCACTGAGGGTGCGATATGTTATAGCAGTTGTCACTCAACATCTTCATCATCCATGTGGGCTAATGACTAACTATGGAAGCTGCTCTATTGTAAAGCAGGGAACTTTACTGCCTCCCAATACTTTAGACGTTATAATAAAATAATTCACTAGTCATGTTTATTTTATCTTATTGATTTGTAATAAATGTAAACTTATAAAGGATTCCAAAGAGTCTTGTTCACGCATTCATTCATATTATTAGGTGATATAATATACATGTATACGCTGTATAATACAGATGCATAAAAAAATCTATTTCTCTGTAATACCTATCGTATCCTATTTTAATGTACATAATGTCTCCTACTTGCAAATGAAATCGTAAATCATCCTAAAACGGGTCCAATAACCCGAGAATGGCAAAACAAGCCCAAAATAAGTTCGTGTCCGAATTTGTGAATTCCAATCAGTGGTATCAGTGCGTTCACCTTTAAACCGGCCCAGGACGACTTCCAACTAAAGAGTTCATTATCCTCGATAAATGTCCATTTTAAGAGCGTTAGTGGAACCTTTTCGTGTTTTTGTGGATTTCCAATCGATTGTTTTATTTGATAATTTAAAGTTAAACAAGGCACTACAAAGTTGAGCTTTTACTGCAAATATAAGTAACCTAGTTAGTATAGCATATAATGGTTAGGTTGTTACTAGAAGATAAAGTATGCTGCTGATGAATTTGTCAGACAAAAGAACTTTTTATTTGTACACCAGTAATAAACAAATAGGTACCTACATTGAGATAGTGAAATTTAAGGAAAATTATAATACTTAGGCACATTGCGTTAAACTTGAAATCAGCAAGTGAAAGCGTAGATGCACGAACAATGCCATGACACTTGCAAGTTCGAGGGCTGCCAAAACTGTGTTGGATCACTTTCGCTCCATGGTCATAAAAATGGGTTTGAATGTCACATTAGGTAACCCTCCTCACTCACGTAATGGGTACATTGTAATAGTGTATCATATTACATTGAATACAGACGTAACATAGTGCTGGCAGTAAAATTCAAGCAAGGTTATTAAAGCTGTGTAAATTCTAAAATTTTAAAATGAAGATCATAATATAATTTTAAATGTGATAGAAATATAGTAAAAGAAAATTTCAAACCACTTATCTTCACTTTGAAGTCCAGTCGTCCTGATATTAAAGCGAAGGTTCCGAATTCCATGGGAGGGACCGACATCAACTAAACTTGTTACGGCTCGTATTGTAATTTATTCATTAATCAAACAATATCATGATAGCAGTATAAGTATCCTTCTGTACTCCTTCCTCGTTCATAACACGGCTATAACACACACACACACACAAAATTGTAATGGCTTCAATCTGTTATTGCCCACAATAACAACATGAGTCTCAGGTCTTTCGATATAACCTGGACAATACCTAATCCATCCTGTTTTCTTGTGAGTTAGTCTTAAGCCAAATAACTGGACGTCACTTACGCTTGTTTGTTTCATTTTCAGATTTATGTGGTTCATGATAAAGGTGACATTTGGGGAGCTCAACCGATGTAACTCGACGGTGAGGCCAGAGACACGCTTCGTGATTCGCGCCACGTCCAACAAGTTCAGTCTCACAAATTTTGACAACGACATTGCTCTTCTGCGACTTAATGAACCAATTCCAATGTCGGCCTCTATTAAGCCCATATGCTTGCCAAAGAATGACAGTGAGTAAAGTCCTTAAACTGCTTCTAATTTTAAGGTTGTTTAGCATGTTAAAATACTTCGAGAGGACTTCATACCATCAATTTTAAATGTAACATGATGATATCAAGGCATTCCGCGTCCTAGAGCGCACACAATCCTCTCCATTCATGTACGTATGTGTCTTATGAGGCTCGAAATATGACAACAGATCTACACGACTACTTTACTAATAACAATTGCTGCTTCATGTCTTCCAGCGTACCGATGCTTTTTTATAGGCTTATCAAATTATCTTCATAACAGATTGTATCACCTTATTATTGAAACGTTTTTGCTCAAGTCTCAACATTTACTAGTGTTATTTTAATGACGACAAATTCATATAAAAACCTAGGTAATTCATTTTATACAACGACGGAGAAAGTGATTAATATGTCAAATGAGTTGTATGATAAATTATGTGACCGTTTTAATAGTGTGCAAATAATGCTCATTTTATCACATCTCATAAATCATTCGTTAGCAAGGCTCTTTGTTCAATTTTAACACGATACACTTCAAGTCAATGGCTTAGAAAAAATTAGGTACTCAAACGAATGTGAAAGTATTTACTTAGCTGTCTGTCCATCAGTCATGCTGGTGTATTTTGTAAGATTTAAATTGTACTTTCCACTAGTTTTTTCCACAAAAGTGGGTGTTGTGGAACTCCTTGAACATAATATAATTTTAGCCGTATTTGAGCGGCTTAGAATAATAACCAATCAGTTAAGACAGAAGCCAGCTTGCTTGGTGGTAAGGCTTCACATAAGGATAATATTATCAATGGCTTCAACCCATTAATGGCCCACTACTGAGCACGGGTGTCTCCTCTTGCGGAGACCTAGAGTATACTCGACCATGCTGCTCCAGTGCGATTGATTGATGGAGGGGTTAGTGGCTAACCCGAGTGTCGGAAGCTTTCAATTTAGCATTCTGCGAGGTTGAGCCCAATGGTAAAAAGGTAATATACAGATCAAACTTTTCTTTTAGATAGTTTGTATATTGGAGTGAAGGCAGTAGCAGCCGGATGGGGTACCCTAACTGAAGAGGGGAAAGTATCCTGCACTCTGCAAGAAGTAGAAGTACCAGTGTTGAGTAATGAGGAATGTCGTAACACGAAGTATACTGCCTCTATGATTACCGATAACATGATGTGTGCAGGGTATCCGAAGATAGGACAGAAAGATTCTTGCCAGGTATGAAATTTATAAGTATTTTGGACCCAGATCCTCCTTATATTACATAGTCTTTAACGCCCATGGATGATGTATTATAATCTATAAAGAATATAATGGAGATTGAAGTCATTACAGGAAGCTATTGTACTGTCACTCTGGTCTCTTAACGTTAAGTTCTTATGGCATCGGAAGACTTCTGACTTGGCTTAACGATTGCTATGCAACGATAATGAATGGGACTGATGGTATTGTGTCCTTTGAAACACGGAAGCACTGATGCTAATATGCCAGTAGCGGGTATTTATCCAACAACTATCGCCACTAGTTGACACAAGTCTTCAGAACACGAGCGTTTCAAAAACCATTTTGAATAAACATTTACATTGAATACAAGAATATTATACAACTATTGTGAAATCTTCATGTTATGCGTTGTATGTAAATACTTATTTGAATATTTTTTATTGTTACCAGGGCGACAGCGGCGGTCCACTTATAACAGAGAGAAATCATGACAAACAATACGACCTAATAGGTAATGAATATTGAAGTTTACATTGCAAATCTCTTTGCACCTCTATCGTCCTTTTGCAAACAAAGCAGGCCTTTCACTAGCTACTTTTAATGGACTTTTACAGCCTGCGGTGGAAGCCACTTACTGGTTTTTTATTCATCAATCCGTTAAATATTTGCATAACGTTGCGAATACACTTATTGTTAGTAGAAAACATTTGAATTTTTCTCCAATTTGTGTTTACGTGATATGAGTGTGAAATTATCTAATAGCAAGAGTTAAGTATTCCTTGTAGGTGGGATTTAACCCGTCAATTGAATGAGTTACTTAGCATAGGTTCTCTATTATACTGCTGTTGATCTTAATTCCAAAAGTATTTTATCATGAATGTTATTCATATATTTTAACCGACTTCAAAAAAGGAGGAGTTTCTTAATTCAGTTGTTTTTCAGTAATCTTTGCTATCATAAGAAATTCTTAATGGATAGATTTGGATTTTTTTTTTAATTGGAAGGGATACTTTCAGATTGGTCACAAATTTTTTCAAATATTTTTTTTCATTTTTTTATTGGTATAAGATCCGAATTTATCTGTGCGTCACTCTCAGACCAATAGAAAAGTATCTAAGACATTTTTCAGTCCCTCGTTTTTCATTTCAGGCGTAGTGTCCTGGGGTAACGGCTGCGCTCGGCCAGGGTATCCCGGAGTGTACACCAGAGTGCCCAACTATCTCGACTGGATACGGGAAAATACTCGCGACGCCTGTTACTGTTCCGACTGAAATTGAGATTAACAATGCTACTTATGACGCGATATACGCCTGTTATCCTAAGCTTTGAAATTACATAAAAATAAAGATACAATTAGTTCACTACTAAAATATGATAAGAGACACAACATTTTTATTAATGTTGTAGAGTTTTAATATAAGTAAAATTTACCGAATTAAAGATATTTTATTTATTCTAAAATTTTAATTTTGATACTGTGATCTCAACAAATGCTTTCGAATATACTGTATGTTTTTGGTATTATAAAATATAAACTATAAATTAATCTAAGAATCTGTTTGGTGTTAAGGTGTCTTATACCTAGTCACTTTAACTATTAAGGATCAAATTATTGTATTTCAGCGCATTTACAATTAATTCATATCTGGATAAAATATATTATAATATCTATAGATATAGTATTAAGACATTATTTATATTTGAGATATTTATTCTTTGGATATGCGTAATAATGCCATATTTATTTAAGCTTAGAATATTGTGTACAATGTAAATTACATGTAATTTTATTTTATGGAAATCACAATAAAGAGAACATAAAGTGTCAAATACTGAGTTTTATTGACCTAATACTTAGATAGAGTGCGGCAAAACAGTAAATTTGAAATTTCTTTAAAAGGTTGAACACCCTGAAAATAATCATTATTTAAAATATTTATTAGATCATTAATTAATCGGAACGTAATTTTAAGCAAAAACCACTTATAAAGCTTAGCCCATAATATTAAATAATAAAATAACTTTTGATTCAAATTCATCCCTTTGAAACTGAAACTTTACTTGAAAAATTTCCCTATCAACGTAGCCTGTATTGTACCTTTGTAAATCTGCATTTAACAGACAATTTTGTGAAGTTCTGTTCCATACTTGCCCAGTAAGTACATTTGTTTTCAACCACCTCGCGTCAAAGTTGTGTCGAAGAAAATCAAAAACAAAAATATCCAAAGTAGACACTATTTTCTAAACGTTCGAGTTCCCCAATAATTTCAACAAAATTAACTATCTGAGAGTTTTTAGAAAAAAAAATTATCAAAATATCTGCTCATTTGTAGACAAATGACAGGAAAAAGTATTTTCAAATGACAGGAATTTTCGGAATTTTAAAAAAGGTCAAAATCTCGAAAACGGTGACCCTTTACAGTAATTTTTAGACATAATTATGATAGGTCAACTTGCAAGCTATCTGCCCTCTACGGTTGATCCACTACTTACGGGTTACGGGACACCCTGTATAACGGTAATGCTCAGATGATAGAACAACGTTAACAGTTAATTTTCCATTGTGCCAAAATTGATCTATAGTGGCCAAACAAAAAATTTAGGTAAATTTTGATTGACTACATTTTTGATTATTCATATTTAATTGCAGCGATTGCAATAAAGAAAGAGGAATAAAGATCGCGACGTTTAAGCTACGTATTTAAATTAGTACTAGTGAGTCATAGAGGGCGATGATCTTAGAGGTCATTGCCGAATAAATAAGCCCATACTGCCTCAACTAGGCGGCTAAGACGTCGCCTTCTAACTCAGCTATTATCTAAACACGACTTTGTATCACTCCTTGAAACGTTATCTAAACAATAAATTGCAACATTAAAAGTCCTCGATTTGTATACTAAGATCAAATGGTACCTGTTTTTGAAGGCGACGTGTTAAGTTTTTTGTTATTCGTAATGCGGTGTTACATTTTAGGGTGCCCAATAGCCATAACTGCGTTGAGTTCGAAGACATAAGTTAGTGTATCAATACATCGATTAGAAGACACTTGGACTTGCATTTAGAATATTAAGATAACAATAAATAATATCAAACACGTTTATGTTAACATATTTAATATTTGTGTATTCTAAACATGTGGTTGTTGTTTTGTTTAGTGTTGAGTTTGACTATCTACGCCGGAGATACTTTTAATCAGGTAAGATTTCGTTATTTACCTTGTTGCGTATTCTAGACATGTATTTCGAACGGTACACTAAGTAACTGTTTACTTTTAGAAATATCTTCTCATTATTCTATTCCTATCTAGTCCGATGATTTTCTATTTGGCCCGCTATTGGGAGAGATGAGAATTCTACTTGAACTGCCCCAGTAGCGTTTAACGGGAAAAATAAAAATTATTTGCCTCGGGGTTTTCATTGTTATCTCTTCAACATGTCTATGTTTAAGCTAATTAAAATAGTAATAAGAATGCATTTTTCAGTTTCAGGATTCAAAAATACCTTCTCCGGATTATTACACAAAAACAGAAGCTCAGTTACCTCCATGTAGAGATTGCAGTAAGTTAAACAAATGTTTGTTTTAGTTTATAATGGCAATCGTACGAATTGTATATTTATTTTCATGGCAAGCATTTAAATCTCATAAATTTTTTAAATATAAATATTGCGGGACAAAATAAAGTAAAAGTAGAGTTCCTACTATTGAAGTATAATGTCACAGAAGAGACATCTTGAACAAAATGTGTGTCCCACCGGGAGGTTCTATTTTCAAAATTGAGCCCCGGTTCTCCTTTCAAAATCGAACGAATCCATTGAAAATTGAAGCCCATTGGCGCCAATTCATTGGGACATACATCGTGCACGCGGTGTCGGTTCAATGGTTCCTACTTTTATTTATATGCAAAAGTAATTAAATGTGGCAATCTGCTTTTCTATAGTACCTAATATATTTGGGTATATGTTATATCGTAACGTATTCAGTCTTGATTAGAAATCTTTTTACATCATTTTATTTTACATGATTTTAAATTTCATCGTGGACTGAAAACATTTTTAGTATAATACGGGTACTCACGATATATTATCTATTCTATACTAATAATAAAGAGGAAAGATTTGATTGTTTGCATTGAATAGGCTCCGAAACTACTGAAACGATTTGAAAAATTCTTACACTGTTGGAAAGCTACACTATATTATATTTTCAAAAAAATTAGGGATCCTTAATAAAACTCCAATATTGTAACCCAAGGTGTAAAAAATAAAGAAAACCGTAGCAAAGCGAGGGCGGTTACTCGTATTTTATAAATTACGCTATAAGTCATTGTCACGAAAATATAACAAGACAATTCGTTTCGATAGATACGTGTTTAATGTACCGAGCATTAAATTATGCTCTTAGCCTAATCAGACAAAATCTAGCAAAATGACGACAATCTGGAAAAGCTTATGATTACCGGTAAGATCGAAGGAAAGAGGCCTAGAGGACGTAGCCCAATACGTTGGTCCGATCAAATCCGCACATCTCTCGGTACTACTTTCCACAATGCTCTAAAAGGCGCCGAAAACCGCAACAAATGGAGAGATGTGACGAGGAAAGTGCTTAGTGGTGGTCACGACCCTCAGCACTGAGGAAACCGACCTATAGAGAGAGAGAGAGAGAGAGAGCCTAATCAGAAGTAAAATATATCCCTTATGTAATTATGTGATCGTAGGTTGTGGTGAGCGGAATGAAGAAGGTCGCGTAGTTGGCGGCTCTGCTTCTAACATGAACGCGTTCCCTTGGATCGCGCGACTCATCTACTTCAAGTCCTTTGGTTGCGGTGCGTCAGTCATTAACGACAGATACGTCATCACTGCTGCACATTGCATCAAAGGGTATAACACTTTTTTTAACTCGATGAGAACTCCTTATATAAAAACTCATGTGTCTTGCACTCCTGCATTAGGAGGGCACAAGTGTTTCGGTTATCCGTATGGTTCAATGGTTGCCGGATCGCCGTTCGAAAGGTCCTGGGTTTGATTCCCAGCGAGGCAGAAGTTTCAGTAATAATATATTTTGTCGGTTTATTTATTTACTTTAATTGATTCGGATGATATCAAGTATTTTGGTTTCAAGGGTTATAAGCCTTACGACCAACACTGCCTGAAGCCTAAATGTATATATCCTAAAGCCTAATCTATACTAACGTATAGTATATTATATTTGTTCATTACCTAAAGACTAATTATATAGCGTAAGTTTTTGTTAGTGGTAAGTAATGGTAAACACCTTCATTATTGTTTTCGATACATAACATTTTAATAGTTCTTAATAATAATCCATTTCTCTGTCTCAGGTTTATGTGGTTCCTGTTTCGCGTTACATTCGGTGAACATGATCGTTGCAACTTTGCCCATCGTCCGGAAACTCGGCACATCGCAAAGATTATCGCACACAACTTTACCTTGACGGAGCTGACTAATGATATCGCTTTGTTGTTGCTCAGTGCACCTCTCACGTACTCGTACACCATCAGGCCAGTCTGCTTGCCCAAATTCAGCGGTTAGTATAGCATTTTTTTTTATTTAACATTGCCTGGTTCGTTAGTTTATTTGCTGGTAGTGTTGTCAAATCAAAAGGAACTCCTCGAAAGATAACATCACAGACATTTAATTTTCTATGTAAATAAAACACATAAAATGTTTGTACGGATGTCCTTTATAGACTTTGAAACCATCCAACAATATTTTCATTTTCACAATTTCGTCTTGTCGACGATCCCAACCTTACAGACGGATTAGAATCGCTTGAATTGAGGAGAGACGTAATCTCCCACTGAGTATTTTACCGTCTGTACTGTTAAGTACAAATAGATTTCATTATACTTAGATCTTTATTTTTTAAGTAAAACATGTCGAAATCACCAGGAGCAATAAAATAAGTAGGTATGTATCTCCTTATTTAAATAACACAACTAAATCTAACTTTTTATTAAAAAGCAAGTTACAAAACAGTCAAATAAAATTGGCTTTGGTTTATTGCCGGTAAAATGAAGAACCAGTATTTAAAAGAAAAACTCATATAGATCCCTTTACCTGTGTCGTAAAAGGTCTTTACAAAGTCACTAAGACCTGAATTTGGAACAGGATATTTTTATCTTTTGCTTGCATTTAATGATGCATTTCTGCAGCGTTTTCCTTTTGCTATAAAGTTTTAAATGCAGTTCTCAGAATTCATTTTAAATTTTAAAGCTGTTACTCTAATCAGTAAGAAGAAGCTGTAATTCTTTACTTCTTATGGTTTCGTCTTGTAACCTAACACTTTTACCAATGATATTACGGCCTTTTACCAATGATATTATATTATTATATTAAAAACGTCTTTTACTTATAACGTAAAGGAGAACCCCAGTTTCCATAGAAACTCAGGCCTAAGTAGACAAGACTGGAAATTGGCTGTTAATTAGATTATTGCAAAAAGTTCAATTTCTCCAATTTTCACGGCTGCCAGCAATGGCCAACTAAGGAAATCCTAGAACGAATCACCTTAATTATAGGTTATGATTATGTCATACTCGTGTCACAGTGCTATTTAATATGTATGTTACACTTACGTTGGCGGGTGTCTATTATAATTCTACTACTTCAATGGTTTTCACCCAAAACGAATGTCATAAAAAGGTTGTATAATAAAAGCTATTGCATATTTCAAGAGATTTTATTAGTTATCATTATAATATATTAATATTTCGTGTAGTTGTGCAGGAGGCGTTATATTTCGTTAGTACCTTGCCCAATCAAGATACCATAATATACTCATTGTAAGTATGGCCACAGCAATTCCTGATCTTCTAAAGATGTATAGGGTACGTTATCCAGTGTTCAGGACTTATTCTGAACCTTTGTCAGTCACAAAACAGGCGATTAAGGAGTCCATATTCATATAGTATTGGTTTGCAAGAAATTGTAGCGAAACTGCGAAACACATTCACCAAAACACAAGTACGAAAGCGAATACAATAGAAAATTAAAATCACTGTGTACGTGTCGATGAGTTTCAATAGTAAATAGGACTCCAAATACGCTGAAAATATTTGATAGTAAAAATATACAAGAACACGCGTAGAAAGATGAAAGATCGATGACAAATATGACAATACAGTGGTGTTATTTATAAATACTATGGTTACCAAAATGACATTATTAGGGATTACATCATCATTGTTGTCAATCGATTAATCGATGTCAAAATATTCGAAATGTAATTTAATAAAATTAGCGTAACGATTGAATGGTAATTATAATATATTACATAGTTTTGATTTATATGGAATACGAAAATATGTAAAAAATAAATTAATATTATAATTATAATCACTAAATAATACATAAAATATATTATTATGTTCCATCAATCGATCATTATCAATAGATTCAATCGATTATAAAATCGTATGTAATGAGGTAAATACTGTGAAAACTTTTTTGCATTATTTTGTTCATTTGGCAAGAGCAGCTGAAGCTAAGATTTAAATATATTTATCTTATAAATAAGACGAAATTTTTGGTATATAGTTTACTCTTGTCTAGTCCGATGTTCTAGCACAGATTACATATGGTTCGGGGCCGAAAATTGGGGATCGCCTTTATGATTGACTGCCAAACATAATAAGGGGATGCAGGCTTGTACGAAGATTCACAACCCAAATTACATAAACCACTTAGAATCAAGGGAAACTGTAGAAAATTATTAGTTCATATTCATAATAAATTATTGAGCAAACTTTTTTTTATCAAACTATCCATTTAATCCATTCCATGAAAATGCCGGCCGGAAATTTTTGATTTTAGATCCAGAAAACCTATACACAGGAGTGATGACAACAGTAGCGGGCTGGGGAGCTATGGGTGAGACCGGGAACTGGTCGTGCACGTTGCTGGAGGCAGAGGTCCCAGTTCTCAGTAATGAGGAGTGTCAGAGCACCAACTACAATAAGTCAAAGATTCGTGACGTCATGATGTGCGCTGGATACCCTGCTACAGCGCATAAGGATGCATGTACTGTAAGTTTATGATGTTTAAAAGTATTCATTGGGTAATGAGAATGCGACTATCCCATAGAAATGTATGTGGCATGTATTTGTTCTCGAGTCACACGTGTTCTTTTCTCTTTACTTCTATGTTTACTATATTTCAATGTTTACAGTATAGCTTCCCAGTATATCTTCAATAATGTAGTTTTTATAAGGAAGAATATAAACGCGTATAAACAAAATTTTGAAATGAAATGAAATGAAATGAAATGAAATGAAATGAAATGAAATAATCTTTATTCATGTAGGTATCACTGATACTCTTATGCACGTCATTTTTTTAATCTACCAGCTTTTCGGAAAGGTGCTTTGTCATGGAGGAGAAGAAAAGCCGTAAAGAAACTCCTCAGCACATCTTTTAAAAATAAAACTTATATCTATTACAAAAATAGGTATTCTTTAACCTGTGCAGAACTGGTTGCCTAGCTAGTCATTTCCAAGCATCCTTGTCATTTAAATATTCATTTATGCTATAGTAGCCCTTGCCTAAGAGCTGAGCCTTTACACGTTTCTTAAAAGATTGCACCGGTAAGTCATGTATTTGTTTTGGGACTTTATTATAAAATTTTGTACCTAGTCCCATAAAAGAACGTTGCACTTTAGAAAGACGGTACGAAGAGGTAGCCAATTGATGCATCCTTCTTGTTTGACGATTTGAAAAATCACAATTTTGTTTATATGCAGTTATGTTATTCCGTATAAACACTAAATTATTATAAATATATTGGGAAGCTACTGTAAGTATACCTATTTGTTTAAATTTGACACGCAAGGACTCCCTTGATTTTAGTTTATAAATAGCTCTAATGGCTCTTTTCTGTAATACAAAAATTTGTTCTATACCGGCTGCTTTGCCCCACAGTAAAATGCCATAAGACATAACACTATGGAAATATGCAAAATAAACAAGCCGAGCAGTGTCGACGTCAGTGAGCTGCCTTATTTTTCTAACAGCATAAGCAGCCCTAGCAAGTTTAGTTGTGAGAGATGCTATGTGCGGGCCCCATTGCAGTTTACTGTCCAAGGTCACCCCTAAAAAAACCGTGGATTCCTCTATATTTAATGTTTCATTATTTAATTTAAGAGATTTATTTACTTTTTTTACATTTGGCAACACGAATTCTAAGCATTTGGTTTTCTTTGCATTTAAAAGTAAATTATTTATAGTGAACCAATGTGAGACATGCGACAGAGCACTATTAACATCGTCAAAATTATTTTTATTCCTATCAGTCTTAAATATTAATGACGTATCATCTGCAAACAGCACAATGTTCGCATGGTTTTTAACATAATGTGGTAAGTCATTTATATACACCAGGAAAAGAAAAGGGCCCAAGATCGAGCCTTGCGGAACACCCATCACAGTAGGCGACCCTGATGACTTTTCATCGTTTATATTAACCTTTAGTATCCTGTATTTGATATTAATAATCGCCAAACAAAAAGAATGTATCAATTAATTACGCCTCCGTTCCGCCTAAGTAAAGTGCAACGATCTTTCATAGGGCTTGGTGTACATTTCTATAATAAAATCCCAAAAATAATACGTGACTTGCCAATAGAATCTTTCAAAAAACGTGTAAAAACACAATTGTTAGGCAAGGGATATTATAGTGTAAATGAGTATTTAAATGACAAAGACGCATGGAAATGATTAGCTCTGCAACCAGTTCCACTCAGAATAGTAAACTTTTGTATGATAATATCTTTTTTGTAATATTTTTTTAAAAGATGTGCTGAGGAGTTTCTTTAGGCTTTTCTTCTCCTCCATGATAAAGCACCTTCCGAAAAGCCAAAAAATGACGTGCATAAGTGTATCAATGATACCTATATGAATAAAATATTTTGACTTTGACTTTGACTTTACATTGTGTCTATGCTACCAGCGACTCAGAGTGCCCCTACACTCTATCACAGAAGATATAATATGTAGTACATAATTGTACACTGTATGTAGATATGTATGTAGGTGTTCATACATACCTAAATAAATATCTACATAGTGTGTGAACGTTTACGGTTCAGATTACTTAAAGAACAAACTAGTATACAGAGTTTGTTTATTCGAAATTCCTGTCTTTATTAGGGTCAAAAGAATAAAAATATTTTACATGCAAGTTTGAAGAATCACGATGTTTTAATTTTACGTTATGACCAGTATAAAGTTTCTTTAAAAATACTTGTGCAGTTTTGTTATACATTACCTTAACTTTACTATGTGGCCAAATGAGCATTTATAATTAGAAATTGTATTGTAATTTGTGACATCTTGCAAGAAAAACAGATTATCTACGAACGGTTGAGTATTCAAAATTGTGAATTATAAGTAGCTTCTGACTTAAGTATTGACTATTTTTTTCAGGGAGACAGTGGCGGTCCACTTATAAAAGAAAATGATGAGCACGCATATGAATTAATAGGTGAACATTTTTATTTTACACAAAAATATCAAATAATTTCTTAACTCCTAAACTTTGGCGTCGAGTTTAGACTGGACGCTTGAGAGTTCTTTCTTTCTCTGTTCTATTTCTTGGTTGTCAACGCTCTTGTGATTCTTTTGGTGTTGTTGATGTCCATGGGCGACGGTAGCCACTTAGCATCAGGTGGATCGCCAGCTCATGTGGACCAGTCACATAAGAAAATGTCAATAGTTTTGTGTTGAAAATTAAACTATTCAAATTATCCTCAGGTATCGTGTCTTGGGGATATGGATGCGCAAGAAAGGGTTATCCTGGCGTGTACGCTAGAGTAACCAAATATCTAGACTGGATCCGAGACAATACTGAGGACGCTTGTTACTGTGATTATTAATTATTTTGAACAAAAACAACTTTTTCTAAACGTAAACCTCGCTTATCAATTCTTTAAATAGCCTGTAATAACTTAAGTTACTTACTTTTCGGTAATAAATCTTTAATATTTTATAGAAATAATGTTTTTAAATCTGCTCTCCAGTTAGATTATATTACCATGGTATAGTTTTTAAGGGTGAATAATATAATAGTATTATAATTTTGTTGCATATTCAAAGCTCCCTGAAAGTATCAGGAAAGAGATTTTCCCCAGGCAATCTAACGTTTACACAGAACTTCTAGACTAGTAATTTTAATAATAATTATTCGACAAATGAGGTTGTGTTATCACACAAAAATTGTCAACAAAACAACTGAAAATTCACAATCATATTTATAAAAAAAAATCAATAATTATTATTTATAATTGAAATTCGATGACTATAAGAACACGTAATTTTTAAAACTAATATTGTTTTGCATATTACGCAGGTACTTTGTGACAGAACAGGTTTCTGTACTTGCAATGTTAAGCGTGTGTACCGAGGTGTCCTGTTTTTGATTGGGACTAGGTAGTTACCAATTAACCGCTCGTGTATCTAATAGGATA
Organism: Thymelicus lineola; assembly: GCA_963932265.1. Lineage (NCBI taxonomy): Eukaryota > Metazoa > Arthropoda > Insecta > Lepidoptera > Hesperiidae > Thymelicus > Thymelicus lineola. The sequence goes on from OZ010689.1 coordinate 13,098,062, forward strand.
AAATGTGTTGCATACCAAATCTAAACAACACAATTTTTTTCTAATATAATATAGTTATTATAAAATTTCATAAATATGAGATATGACTAATATAGTAGTAGGTATGTCCAATATCTTAATAAGATATAATTAATGTGACATTTTATTCTAAAATACTTTAGACCAACCTGTAATTAATTAGGAAGATACAAAAATAAAAAATGTTCTGACCGGTTTGCCGTTATATTGCCGTATCATATTTATTTCTGACTGAAATTGGATTTTACTAAATTTTGCCCCAAACTTACTACCATGTCAACCATACATAATTGGAAACTATTATTAATACATGCAAATCGGTGTCGCAGTTTTTGAGATTAACTTGAACAAACGCACCGACGACTCTCTCATTAACAGATTTTCTCCAAATTATTCTCCAAGTACCTATAGACAGAGGTATAGACTAGTTACAGGGTTATTGTAATGATTTTCTTAAACATTCCATAAGTAACTGTGACATTGTTTTAAAAGGCAACCTTGCATATTCTTTGAATATTTTATAACTTGGCTTGTAATGCTTTTACTAACGGAGAAGATGAACTATTAATAGAAATAGAGCCTGCATTGCATAGTGATGTGGTCTCGGGAGCAATGTTCTCATTCCTGTTCTAAGCCTCGGAGGCATTAGGCAGCGCTAACACTTAGCCACAGTGGTTATAAAACTTAGAAATTTAAATTTTAGTGATGTGTAAATTCTAAAAGTTGGGAAAAGTGTTTTACAAAATGTGCAAATATACTATCGTGATCTTTATAACATTTGCCTGTTTGATTGGGGTAAGTTTCGATTGAAATAAATTCAGTTATTTGAGGACGTTATAATTAACTTTGGAATCTAATGCAATAAAACGATACAAGTTTAATGATTTTTAATCCTAAGTACATTAAAACTATGTAAAAATATGTAGATAAAAGGTGAAGATGAATCTGTAACTACTACTACAACTACAGCCACAGAAACTACTACAGTTGAAATTGAGATTAACGAAAATGAGAATGACACTATAAAAGATGTCGAAGAGGATCCTGAGTACGGACAAAGGAAAAGGTGCAACTGTCGTAAGTAAAATAATCATATTTTCACTTATACAAAAACCGGGCAAATGCGTGTCCGGCCACGCGCAATGTAGGGTTCCGAAGTAGTAAGTTTATCGACTATTACTCATTAACTACTTATGCTAACATAGCCGTGACAGTTTTCCTTGTAAATTAATTATGTAACCTATTTTTGACAATTTTTTCGCTAGTCGAACTTCAACCGTTTAGCCGGCAAGGAGGAGGACCTGTGAGGAGGACACTTGACTCTAACCAAAATTATCACTTTAAAGCCAAACATTTCACAGACGGACCCCTAAATCCAAAAATGATCTTAGTAGACCCATAATATTTTTGAAAGACCTTTTCAATAACATCCCACACTATAGGGTACGTGACGAATAAAAAATTCATCCTCATGTTACCTGTAGGGGAGGTACCCTGAAAAAATATATTTTCCAATATTTTATTCTATAACTTTGGAGTTTTAATAAATAGGTAGGTATGTCCATGCCAAATTATACCTTTCTAGCGCTAAGGGTTTCGGCACTTTGCTTCGGAACATGACAAGCACCAGCTTTCGAGTATAAAAAGAATCATCAAAATCGGTACACCCAGTAAAAAGTTATGCTACCTCATAACACACACATTAATAAAAAACGACTTGAATTGAGAACGTCCTCCTTTATTTGAAGTCGTTTAAAAATGTCTTAACATTTAACACATAGAGTGTGTGTGTGACAAGTATAATGTGTAGCGTCTACTATATTATTTTTGTCGAAAGCCTTCGTGTTTTGCATGTTTTATTATAATTGCACAGTCTAGAATGACGGTTGAAAGTGAAGAGGATCTTCAAATCGAACGGAAGCCTTGACTAAGTTAGTTTTTACCAACCACGCTTTACCAACCACTTATACCTACTTACACATACCTTCAAGAAGGATCCAGCCAAGGAGAGTTTATTTGATTGTTACGCCATAACGTCTTTACAGTACGGAGAAGGACATTTCAACTTTAGTTCAGAAAAAGCCCAATTTTCAAATTGGGAAAAATATAAGATTACCCAGTGTCGTTACTGAAATAGACTCACTGTACTTGATTATTGTATACGTATTGTGTATTATGTAAATATTTAAATTTAATATTTATGACTTTATTGTTAAGGTTGCGGGGAACGCAATGAAGCCTCTCGTATTTTGTCCGGTGTTGAAACAGCAGTCAACGAGTTCCCGTGGGTGGTGAGACTCTCCTACTTCAACAAGTTCTACTGTGGAGGAATGCTTATCAATGACAAATACGTATTGACTGCCGCTCACTGTGTCAAAGGGTAAGTTTGCGACTGTGCATACGCAGCGGAATCACGTACGGGACGGAGTTTTGAAAACATCGTCGCCGACGATGTTCTTCCCGCTCCGTACGTGCCACGTTCCCGTCCCGTACGTGATTCCGCTGCGTATGCGCTACGCTATCCTTTCCATTTTCTATGGAACGATGTTTTCAAACCTTCACGTCCCGTCCACGGGTAAAAACTCGTTACGTATGCATAGATCTTTAAACTTTATTCTTTTTAAGATTTAAAGTTATATCGGCGGACACTGAACATTTAAAATGCAACAGATACTCACGATTCGTATTTTATAATATCGATACCGGCAGTCTCACCGTCGGCACCCATGTAACTGGGTCGAAATATTGGTATTATAAAATACGAATTGTAAGTACCCGTTGCATTTAAAATGAATTCTTATAATTTAAGCTTAGTACTTACTTCTTTTTGATAAGTCATTGTGGAAACATGGAGAATATTAACTCTGCAATAAGCTAATGTAATTCATCGTCCATCGAAATTTTCATACCGGGAGTACTTAGCGCTCATCTAATAAGTAACTATGTGAAAATTTCCTGTCACGGTGTTTTTGGTCGCACTCCTCCGAATCGGCTCGATAGATTTTAATGGATTTTTTGTGTATATTTTTTAAGTTTGAGAATAGGTCGTAAAGTATATTTTTAGGTAATTAGAGTGTTTGGGACACAGAATTTTTTTGGCAGAACAACGTTTGCCGACTCAGCCAGTAATTCCATAAAAATGTTATTAACAGTGCTATTATATTTTTGACGATAACTGATAGTAACATAAATCTCTTACAGTTTAATGTGGTTCATGATAAAAGTGACCCTCGGCGAACACAACCGCTGCAACAAGACCCACCGACCCGAGACCAGGTTTGTGGTGAACGTGGTAGCTCACCAGTTCACCTACGTCAACTTCGCAGACGACCTCGCTCTGTTGGAGTTGAACGAAATTGTTAACATCACGGATACTGTGAAGCCAGTTTGCTTGCCGCATAATGATGGTAATAACATTTTATTAGTATACTATTAGATACACATTAACTATGCTTCAGTGTTTCGTTCTCGAGATTAGGTAATACACTCATAGTCTCACATACAATGTCGCCAATTATTAGTTGAAAGTCAAAAAGAAATAAAACTTCTTTGTTGGAAAGGATGTAAGTAGTTAGATTCTTTATCAGAATTAGGACCTGATGATGGGATCCATGATAATTGTAATGCTCTTTATTGAACGTTATTTGGTTGAAGTCTGCTATTTTTTGTGGTAAATTTTTTCTCAATCTATGTCCAATAGCTGATAGTTAAAAGCTGATGAAGCGTTCAATCACAGTACCAAATTGAAGATGGACTATGATCTTTCAGATAACGACTACGTAGGAGTGAAAGCAATAGCAGCGGGATGGGGCTCCACAGGGGAACAGAAGAACCACTCCTGTAATTTACTGGAGGTGGAGCTGCCAGTGATGAGCAATGAGGAGTGCAGGAACACCAAGTATGAATCTTCAATGATACTGGATGGGATGTTATGCGCTGGGTATCCCGATGCTGGGGAGAAGGATACTTGTCAGGTATGTTGTGCTGGTATGAAGATCTAACTACGAGTAATCTAACCCAACATAAACGCAGTAGTTAGGTAATGATGTATTTTAGAACGAGCTATTATGTCTTCCTAAAGTTTCCTCGTCTAGTCAACCCTGAGTATATTTTAAGTCAACTTTTTTCAAAAAATACTGTAATTGGAACTAAATCAACATGCAAAATTTCAACTGTTTCAACAGTAATTAGTTTTTATTAATCTTTCAAGATTTGACCCATGCGTGCTTATTGCTTATTGCTAAGAAACTAAAATAGTACCTATACACGGGTACTAATGTTTTGTTTCTGCCCCTGTCTTGTTTTGTTATAAAAAATAGTTACAAGAGACGAGTTACGAAAATTGTAAGTATGAATGTAAATAATCTTTAAATATTTCATACCAGGGTGATAGCGGCGGACCTTTATCAGCTGAAAGGGGCGACAAGCGGTACGAATTGTTAGGTGAGTAAAGAAAGAAATAGGTAAGAAATTACATTCCTTTTAAAAATCTCCTTAGTAAGGAATTTTTTATCCAGCTGTACCGACTGTGGTGAGGTAGAAATAATATATTTCTATCCTATACTACTACTACTAGGTACTATCGCAAATGGAATGGGTAGTCCAGTCCAGTAAGAACTCTAAAAAGATTGGTCTTTTTAGGTTTAGGGTTCTAAAAATACAATAAAAAACGGTATCTACCCTTATGCCCAACCCGATGCCATTGAGTGACTTTCGAAAAGTGTTTGTAACAAACCTACTTCGAATAAACTTATTTCATTTCAAACTTATTTCATTTCATTTCATTTCATCTGCTGCCATTCCCAATTTTCTTTAAATCCCTACTGAAAAGTATTTAAAGTTTGAGATTACTAAACACTGGAAATTTTTAGCAATGCATGAATACCGACTACACGCGGTAAATATCGCAAGGCCAACAGGCGCAGGTGCAGTGATTTTACCTAATTAGATAATTAAAAATTATAGAGAGGTCTCTACCATATAATTTTTTATTCGTAGCTTGTATTGAAATCTTTCAGTAATAAATTAAAAAACTAAACATTGATATACTTACATATATATTCTTTTTAATATAAATTATCCTTTGGGTAACAACGTCTTTCTTTAATCAGTATAATAATGACAAAAAACTTCTTCTTCTATCTTTTGCAAGTAGGTTTACGCCCCCTTGCAGCGGTCGGCACCGATTCCTATTCACTCTTCTTGAAGATTATTTATTTTATTTTCAGGAATCGTATCATGGGGCATCGGCTGTGGTCGCCCAGGCTATCCCGGAGTGTATACCAGGGTCACTAAATACTTGTACTGGATACGGTACAATGCACGTCGTGGATGCTTTTGTGCTGACTGAATTATCACTACTTCGATGGCCTTTAATAAGTATTACAGAGACCTATGTCATTTTACTATAGTTTAGTGTTTAATTTTGTATGTTTGTAATCTAATTACACTCTGGACTCAGCATAATTATAATTTAGGTAATTTATAATTAGATAAATGTATGTGCGGGGATATTTTCTGGCTAGGTAACCACACCCTTTGAAAAAACTCTACTCTTAACTCTAAATGATTTTGTCACTCGCATGTCTGTAATGTTTCTGTTGCACGTTTCATATTTTTGAACGAATGATATCTACTTGTAAGCTAAAAATATGTTTTTATATTTCAATAAATTTAAATATATACAGAGATTATATTTTTTATTTATAAGTAAAATACAACTTTAATCAATGTAATAAATAGATTATTTGCTTCCTTAGAGAAGCAGAAGTAAACAGCGCTTTTAAACTCATTAGGTAATAGGTCCCATAAGAGGAAAAATTCCGTCCATGCGTTTAAATAAACTTAATTTTACTGTCATTACGTACATCATTGTACCTTTATAATCAGTGGTCAAAGTAAACGAATTGTTTATCATAAAGTCAGAATTAACCCATTTGCCGTGTGACCTTATTGAATAAAACATACATACTGCATTTTATTCAAAATTTATTTTTTAAGTAAAATAATACAAAAAAATACTAAATCTTAATAAATAATTCATTAACAATAAGTTAAACTAGCCAGTAGTACTCTTCCTAAGAACGGTAGAGGAGAAAACGTCAGTTTCGTGGAACAGGGGCAAGCCTTCATCTTGTAGCGTGGCCTCAGGAGCTTGGTACTTGACATTGAAGCTTGGGTTCAGAGGATGTAGAGGACCGAGCGCTGTCACCGAAGATCGTGCCTCGTCGTTGCCAAGGGCGTAGTGAGTGCCATCGCCGGTTCTAATGATTCGATTTTTGACCTAAGTAGAAAAACATAAATTTTGAACACATTGATACCATTTTTAGTCTATGATGATATAGTATTAATATGTATTATCTATACGTATAAAAATGTCAATGTTGTGTATGCTTCAAAAACTCCAAAAATTATTCATTGATTGAGCTCAAATTATGACAAAATATACTATACGCTTCAAAGATAGTTTTTGTCAATTGTTCGCGTCAGTAACTTATCTGCGACCAAAAACAGTTATTTTTATAGTCAGCTGTGTACTACTAGCGCCATCTACCGGAAGTGATGTTTATTTATTTATTTATTTATTGACACACCAACAGCTTACATACAATTATTACATTTATTTATGTTCCCTACATTACAGTATAAATAAACATAAAACATGTTGCAGAACAACGTCTGCCGGGTCAGCTTGTTATCTATAAGTAGTTTAAGTAATTTTCTACTACAGTCTTTTGCTAAGTGGGCGATAAAGTCTTTGTGGCGCTAAAGATCTGAATACATTATTTGGATGATTTTCTTAAGAAGGATAATTATAAGGGTAGATACGCAATAATTAATTACCTACTTGTGTTGCTGTGATAAAAATTTGGGGGTATGCAAAGGTATATAATGTGGTAGAACCAAGTTTGAAATTACCATTTCTGGTGATGCAGTTTTTAAGTCATAAGCGAGGCCCAGCTTCTCGAAAATTCTGATGAAGTTAGCGGACTGGTTGAAGTGCATGCTTAGCTCAGCGGCCTTGTAGTCCCACGGGAACGCGTGATGGTAGTTGTGCCAGCCCTCCCCTAAGCTTATAAATGATACGAACCAGGACTCCACAGGTTGTAGTTTTCTAAAAAATAAATTAGTCCAAGTTGATGAGTTTAAATGATGCGAACAATATTTTATTTTTGTTTGAATTGCACCTTATAACTATGCACTATAGAGTATGGAACGTCACATACAATATCTAATCAATATTATGCCAACTGTTAGTGACTGATATAGTAATGGGGGTCACCTGTTTAGCGCCAAAGCATCGCGTTAGAGATGTTCATGGGCGACTGAGATCATATACCAGCATGGCTTGTTTATTGGCAATTTAAATTAACAAAAGATAAAAACTTCATAAAAGAAAGCAGTCCAGTTTAGGGACCAATTGAAAGTTAAGGCCAAACTAGCTTCAAAGAAACTGGGTGTGCTCAATAGAGCAAAGTAGTATTCAAATCTGAACAAAGGTTGCTGCTCTATAAAGCACAAGTCCGACCTCATATGGAGTACTTCTTCCATCTTTGGGCTGGAGCACCGACTACCCAAGTGGATCCCTTTAACCGGATTCAGAGACGGGCTGTTCGTATTGTCGATAATCCCAAGTTCACAGACGGTTTGGAATCGCTGGGATTACGAAGAGACGTGAGCTCTCTATGCGTTTTCTACCGCCTGTATAATGGGGAATGTTCTGAAGAACTGTTTAATTTAATACCGGCGGCCAACTTCCACCATCGTTCAACGCGCCGCAATGTCAGGTTTCAAAAACACCATATTGATACCTGGCAATCGTCCACGGTAAGATTTACACGACACTTCCTACCGCGTACGTGTAAACTGTGGAACGATCTACCACCGACGGTGTTCCCACAGTGCTACGATATGGGGACCTTCAAGAAGCCCATTATTACTTCCTTTTTAGCCGGCAGCGCACTGATGGCGCCTCTAGTGTTGCGAGTGTCCATGGGCGACGGTGACTGCTTACCATCAGGTGGCCCGTCTGCTCGTCTGCCTGCATATTACATAAAAAAAAATTTGCGTTTTAGTTCAAAGGACACTTTAAATTGTCACCACTTGGAAAAGATGCAACTATCTAGCTATGTCAAAGGCTCGTGGGTAAATGATCCACATACTTATCATAAGGCCTGGTGCCATAAAGATGGGCTGCGCTGTTGACTAGCCAAGTTCCGTTTAGTTGGGAGAGGTAACGCGCGAAGTAACACACTAGAAGAGATTTGTAAAACGACTCTCCGAAGTAGTAATATGGCACCCAGACGGGGATAAGGAATGCTATGAAGAAATATAAGATGTAATAATACCTGGAAAAAAATAAAAAAATCAATTAGAGTGATAATTAGACAAAATAACTTCTTAAACTATAATTAGCTTATGCTTCTTAGGTATAACAAAAAATGCGATAGTCCGCGTATGCAATAGGGCGCGTTACTAATAGGTACTCGAATAAATCCTTTTTTAAGTACCTAGTGAAATCTAAATACTATCATGAATTTTGAAGAACGCATTCGATGTGTTTGTGAAATAAACAACAAATCAACGTGACTTACTCCTTTTGAAACATGACCATCCAATCGGCTTCCAGGTCACTCAAGTCAATTCGCTTTCCAAGTTCTTTCAAACATGGATGCTTTTTCATCATCAGCCAGCCCATGTGACTGAAGAAGAAACCTCGCTTTGCGTTGTGGGGATCAGCGTCGGTGTCTGAGTAGCGGTGATGAAGTCGGTGATCTCGGCACCAAATATAAATGCAGTTCTGAAAGGAATTACTAAATTAAGACTAAAATTTTAACAAAAAAATCGTCTTCAAATACATCTTTCCAATAACAATAAAAAAGAATCATCGAAATCGGCTCGCGTGATATTGAGTTATTCGTCCATTTGTCGCGCACATATTTAATGAAAATTTAAGATATATTCATGGATCATCATTTCTCATGGATGCCATTATCAGGTCTCGATAAAATTTAAGTGGGACCACACGACAAGCACCAGCTTTTGGTTAAAAAAGGAATCATCAAAATCGGTTCACCCATTCGAAAGTTCTGAGGTAACAAACACAAAAAAATACAGACGAATTGAGAACCTCCTCCTTTTTTTGAAGTCGGTTAAAAATAATAATAATAATAATAATCAGCGTGTTCCGGAACGCGGTAATGATATTTTGGGGATGGATTCTCCACCCTATCACCATTTCAAGATGACCTCCCAAAGTGCCCTGTTTTCATTAAAATTATTCCGTCCAGTCCATAGGTAATAATAAAAACAAACTTTTTATAAATATAGGAAAAAATTAACAACCAATCTCACTTACTTGTCCAGCTAGTGTTTGAAAAATAAGTAGAATGGCTTTCAATAACGGAGTGGCTTTGAATGTCCTGTGAGCAAATAATCTATGAGCTCCTATGGTAACTCCTTCTGTGCTTGTAAATAGTAAAAAAATAGCTGAAACGAAATAAATTACATCATTTACACTATGAATAAATCACTGTTAAAAAAATTACTTTGTATGTCGCTATAAAGTTGTAGTAAAAAGTAGTATTGTATTTAAATGAGAATGCGGACTTTATAAATAATATTCAGGGCGCGCTGTTGCAATAAGTATTTTTTGTTTGCTTTTTATTTGTACCAACATACCCATTGTTTTTATTCAATTTCGGGCTAAGTACCTCCATCGAAATTGGTGACTGTCGACAATTATCAGTATTTAATATTTTTATTAAGAGAATATTTCATCATCATCATCATAGTCGTTATCTTCAATGCTGAAGGTCGTAATAAGGTAAGAGAATATTTACAACTATTAATTATTATTATTTTATGAATTAGTTTTGTTTAACTTAATAGTTTAGAAAAAATGTGTCAATAAATAATAAATATAATAATAATAAAATAAATAATGAAAAACAATTTGTAAACAAACTTACTCCAAAGATATGTTTGTAGTTTAATGCCTCCTGTAAACATTATAAATAGCCCCCATACTGCTAAAGTGTGCAGTATTAAAAATCCAATTGCATTCTTCCATACTATTTGATGCTTGTAATTGTAGTCTGTTCCAATCTGCTTGCCTGTTAGAATATAGTTCTTATCTTCTGTCCAAAAAGAATCTTTTAAATTATTAGTAGGATTTGTATCGTAAATCTCTTTGTTAACATTTTTGATATCTTCGGTATTCATTGTATATTTCGTTAATGCCAAAATACTACTTGACTGTGAGACGACTAATTACAATTTATAGCCGTGTAAACGAAATCATTGTCTTTTATTCAATTTGGTTTTCTTGTGTAATATAAACTTGATCTAATTGTGTATGCTAATAGATTGACCGTTCAATAACTTCTTGGACTGCGTTGTAATTATGTCTTTTTGAAAAAACCAAGTTACTTTTTGGGTTAGATGTTAGCTGTATGACAGTCTAACTAGCGGAAGAGATTTTATATTAATACTGCGATGCTGCAGTGCAATTATTAAGCAATACGTATTTTAAACACCGACATAGCTCAAAGAATTAGCCGGCTGAAGTGGCAATGGGCTGGCCACATAGTGCGAAGGACCGATAACCGTTGGGGAAGAAAGGTCCTCGAATGGCGCCCGCGTCTCGGAAAGCGAAGTACAGGACGCCCCCCGACAAGATGGACCGACGACCTGAAGAAGACAGCGGGCATCCGCTGGATTCAGAAGGCTCAGGACCGGTCAGAGTGGCGCAAGTTAGGGAAGGCCTATATCCAGCAGTGGACCTCCAAGGGCTGATGGATGGTGGTGGACATATTTTAAAAATAATCTTGCGTGAAAAATAGTCACCCTATATTATGAATACTGCACATTATGTATACTAAGTATAAATAATATACAATATTATGTATAACATTACGAAAACCAATAATAATTTCTGAAGCAAAACCAAGTGAGGGGACTTGTAAAAAAATAATACAATTATAAAGAAACCTATGCTTGTGAACGCTACTTTGAAAATTAATCATAATCTTAATTAAATTTTTCTTCTATTTCATTCATTATCGCAGAAATGAGTTGTTGGTCAACATGAATATTTTATTAGGCATACGTAACACTATAAAATGTATAAAATATCATTTACCATTTTATATTTATTGATTCACTTTGTAAGTACAAGCACTTACACTTATTTGTATTGATTACGTGATTTATCTTTAAAATAATTTCTTTATTTAACATTCAGGCAAAAGGAAAATTCAATAACTCATGTGGTAAGATATAAACTAAGAAGTTATTTAAACACTTACAACTTTAAGTTTTAACTTACAGGTAGTTAGGTATATTTATTTTCCATATCCTATTATTATTTTCATCATTAATTTAAGGTAAATGTCCCTTAATTCGGCATCTTAAGGCTTTTAAGATTTGATTTTTGGTTATTAAATAACTAAACACTTTAAAGGCTTGAAATTGTATTTTACCAGTAACATGTTACTAAACAGTATAAAGAATTAAGGGGACATTATATTCAATGTATGTTATTATCAAATTATTTAATGTTAAATGTAGAGAGAGCAAATTTTCTAATAAGAACTAACGTGTTAAAGCTGTACTCTAGAAGATTGGCTTCATCCCATGAGCGTTTCATAGCAGGGCACCTCATCTTTCCTTAATTCCTTATTATGTACTGAGAAGGCTTGGAGCGTACCCTACCAGGCTTCTCCATTGGTTGAAATTTTAGTGGCTAAATCAAGCCTTATTATTGCGTCTTTTATACAATTACTAGTGGATACCCAGCGTATGCTACTACGCAAACAAAAATCGAAAATGTGCCAAATGCATTGTTTTAGTGGTCTCAAACCATCTTCGCATAATTGTCTTTCAAATGAAACTATTTTCACAGAATAAATATTTTATTATTCTGTGCTATTTTGGCGCATATCAGATGGATGGTTTCAAAGTCTATAAAGGACATCCATACATGTTTTGTGTTTTATACCTATATTATACATCAACCAGATGATAATCCAGATGGGTAGGTCCAACTACGAGAAAGTGGTCACTCGAAGAATCCAACTCGGCTGGGCAGCGTTCGGGAAATTACGACATAACTATCTTTTCATCCAAAATTCCTCAGTGTCTGAAGTCGAAAGTGTTCGAGCAATGTGTGTTGCCAATGTTAACTTATGGATCCGAGACGTGGTCTTTGACTGTTGGCCTCATTCGAAGGCTCAAAGTCACACAGCGCGCTATGGAACGTCCTATGTTAAGTATTTCACTACGAGATAAGATTCGTAACGATGAAATCCGTAGGCGAACAAAAGTGACCGACATAGCTCGCAGAGTTAGCCGACTGAAGTGGCAATGGGCAGGCCACATCGTTCGAAGGACAGATAACCGATGGGGTCGTAAAGTCCTTGACCCCATCGGTTATCTGTCCTTCGAATGGCGGCCACGTCTCGTTAAAAGGAGCACTGGTCCCTAACCCGGTGGACTGATGACCTAAAGAAGACAGCGGGAAGCCGCTGGATTCAGAGGGCCCAGGACCGGTCGGAGTGGCGCCAATGAGGGGAGGCCTATGTCCAGCAGTGGACTTTAAGAGGCTGTTAGATAGATAGAAAGATAGATAGATAAATAGATACCTCAACCTATATTATAACCCAAATCTATATAGATTTTGGTTTTTAAATAGTCTTTAAAGCATTTTTTCTGGCTGTTACACAAATCACCGAATCGAACGTCTATAAAATTTAGTTCGCTTAACTAATATATCTTACATAGTAACTATAACGCAATGTTGCAATAAAAACCTAATTGTCAGAGTGTGGAATTGCCGGGAATCATCGACGAATAGTCGGAGGTTCTACTGTGGAGCCCCATCAGTACCCATGGATGGTGTCGCTAATGCTCGGACCGAAGCTCCATTGCGGTGGAGCGATCATTACCGACCAACATATCCTAACAGCAGGCCATTGTATTACTTTCGGGTTTGTATGAGTATTGGTTGAATTTTCCATGAATTTCTGTTATTGACATCAAAGCCTTACAGTGTTTTCAACCAAGGATTTAAACAACATGCTATTTAGTAATGCTTCTTTGATGATTGAGGATTCACTGACCATAGGTTTTGCTACAACAATAAAACAACGTCTTGCTTGGGAATAGGAAAATAATGTCCTATAATAGCTGATCTGAAACCAGCGTTTAGTTATGTAAAACTAAGTATTATTCTATTTTTATGAAAGTTGTATGATGTTTTTGGGATTCATTCATCAGAACAAACTATATACCTTTGTTCTGTGGGTCCTGTAGGTCAATAGACACAAATGAACCAGGTGCTTTTGGAGTAGACGATATACCAATTAGCCCTCCCTGGCTAACCACAGTAATCTATCTGAATTTGATGGTGACCTCTGTAGATAAGGATCTATTATGGGCAAAGGTTACTTGACATGCCTTCTTTGCTAGATATTAGTACAAAATGCTGTAACGCTAATAAAGACGCATTTCACAGGGTGCATTTTCGTGATTTGACGGTAAATGTAGGCATGCATGATCGTCTGAGCTCCTCATATACAGTGATGCAACTGTCGAATGGAGTGAAGCATCCCAAATTCACGTCTAACGCTGTACGAGATATCAACGACATTGCTATACTGACACTGGACAAAAAACTAAAGTTCTCGGATAAGGTTCGTCCAGTCTGCTTGCCTGCTCCGGGTAATTACTTAGTACACATATATACTATAAATACTAGCGTTAACATGTAATAAAATCAAATTATTCAATTCATAGACATGGATTTCAAACATTCTGCACTCACTGTGGCTGGATGGGGTAAGACGAGGCAAGGAGCAATGACTTCTTCGCGATATTTGCTGGAAACCAAAGTAAAAGTAGTAGACATGCCCTTGTGCAGTAAATCAGCCATATACAAGAATAACCTGGTCCCTGATACTATGATCTGTGCGTACAGTTTGGGGAAGGACGCCTGCCAGGTAAATTCGAATATTTCAATTTAAGTTAATTCATTTTATCAAAGTTCCTTCTGTATGTCCCTGTTTTGTTTTTTAATAGTGGTGTATGTGTAATCCATAGACAGCACTATTTAAAAAATTGTGTTTTATAAATTTTGCCTCTTACTTTGTGTAAGTGTCATCGCGTCGGTTTTCCTGCATTCAATAGTTATTGTACTCACAATCCAAATATCGAAAAATATCGCCATGAATTTGAAATTTTGAATGGACTGGACGGTTAAAGGTTTATCCATAAAATGATGCATAAAACTTTTTAATAATTTTCCCAGGGAGATAGCGGTGGCCCTCTCTTCGCGACACATCAACGGACCCATAACAAGAAATGGTATCAAGTTGGTAGGTATTGTTTTGGGTATACAACTTAGGGTGTCTATGTATAGGTTTTTCCACACTAATATTCATGAGGATATTTTAATGTTCTCAGGAATCGTGTCCTGGGGAATTGACTGTGCAATGCCAGATTATCCAGGTATTTTTTTCATCTTTTTTTTTTGTTAAGATTATTTAAACTGTACTAGTCTTTCATTTATTTATTTGCTGGGAATAAATTGATCTTTTTTGATCTTATAGCAATGCAAAAATGTTGCTTGGAGAGATTAACAAAGATTTTTGTTTTCTAAATATGGAAATAAAATCACTAAGATATAATTATGCTAGTTAATTTATGCATTGAAGGATGATAGCATAATATTTATTGATTTTTTCACACGTCTTTTCACAGGTGTCTACACAGTTGTCTCGAAGTATTTACAATGGATCAAGAACGAGACCAAATCTGGAAAGTTCTGTTCATAACGTTTTACATGTAAACAATCTAGAAATTTTATTATACAATAAATGTTTTTATACGCCATATAATTGAATCAGTTACGAAACATAATTTACAGCTCAGTGCATAAAAATAAACTCAATAAAAATTGCATTTTTTTAAATAAAGTTCTCATTTGATCGACTTCGAAAAAGTGGGTTCAACTCAATTTATTCAGGAAGGAATAGGAAAGGGTTAAATCGAGATATTTAAAAAATTAATAAACTCTCTTTTAAGTTTACCAGCATAATCACTGCTCAATGCTTTATAAATAAGCATTCAGCAGTGATTACTAATAAATTACTAATTACTAATGAGGCCAATAACTAGAATTCTAGAATCTGGTAGATACTACCGGCATCTGGTATATATATCTGCTATACCCTTAGTAAAGGGAACCTATGTACCTATATAAGTACCCTAAGCACCCCTAAGTACCCTAAGCACCCCTAAGTACCCTAAGCACCCCTAAGTACCGACCTATACATGTTAATCGTGTTACCGGCTAAGAAGAAAGCGATGAAACTAATTACATTTTAGTAGTTAATCAAACGATACCTAATCAGATGACTATTATTGAGAACAAATTTAAGAATATAGAGTACACTCTTTATAATCCCAATGATATCGTAATCAGGTGTACTAAAGATTTACCTAATACATAATTCCTGTTAAACTTATCAGTTTAAAGATTTTGTGCTGTTTGTTTTAAAATATTTACCTACTAATTCCTCATTAAGGTACGTGACTAAACTTGTCTCTAGAAACCTAGAAATCCTAGAATGCATTACTTCGTTTTTAGCATAAGGTTAATTGTTTTGTAGAAGCAACAAGGCTATGCGGTTGTCGCGTAATATGTCTCGAAAAATGACGTCTCGTTCTTTAGAACCCTCTTAAAACCGCTAACTTCGGTAAATCCCGTACCTTCTAGATAGTTTTGTAATAAAAAAAACTATTAAAACTTTTAAATGCCTATAGCCTTCTTCATTTATGTGGCTATCATACACACAGGTGTACAAAGGTTTCTTTAAAGATAACTGACAATTTCATAAGATGAAAAAGACAAATATTGCAGTAATAATGAGTGCGTATTTCAACCTTTTCCGAATACTTTACAAGGACATTACACCATGGATAATTCGTGCGATACTAACTCGTGTTTGCCGTAAATAAGCATCGCATATCGGTCGTGGAAAACAGTGAAGTGCAGTGCTTTGCAGTTAGTGCGGAAAAACTACGGAAATGCAAACAGCTATTTTTGTACTCGGTGTTCTTCAGGTAATAAAAATATCCTTCTACTTATTAAAATAGTTGCTAGTGCTACCTAGCATTGAATTATAATGTACCTACTTAGAACTAGAACAGACATCGCGAACAAAATTAGTGTCGCGCCGGGAGGTTCTATTTTTTCAAATTCGATTCCCTGTTCTCTTTTCAAAATCGACTGAATGCACTGAAAACAATTGCCAATTGGCAACAGTTCCTTGTGCGAACACCGGGTTCGCGGCGTCAGTTCTAGACTCTATAGTACTTCAATGGTACCTAGTTACTTTATTTGCACCTGAAAACTCAATTGGTTTTGTAGGTGATGCCAGCCTGGAGCTACGATTGCGGTAAGTAGCTATGAAGCATCAAAATGTGTGTCCCGCCCAGGAGGTTCGATTTTCAAAATTGAGCCCCGGTTCTCCTTTCAAAATCGAACGAATCCATTGAAGACTGAAGCCACGTGGCGCTAATGCATTGGGATATTATTATATCGTGTTTGCGGTGTCGGTTCAATACGCTAGTACCTAATAGGTAATACTTCAATGCTATGAAGGGAGAAAATACTTCAATCCTCTATTATATAATATTTCTATTTACTAATAGCGTTAAATAAAATATTGATTTTTCCAATAACACTTTAATGCACTACCGTATAAATCAAATTCGATTAAATAAGAAAGCATTTAAGTGGGTGATAAATGAAATTGAATTTTTCTTTTTATTACGTTTCGGTGCGAGACTATTTTAGTACTTAGATATAACAAATTTTAATTATGTTTTGTGTTTAAGATTATGGAAGTAATTTATACGGTAGTTTTAACGATAATGCAGCTAAGCCAGTACAATGGCAACATAATGAAGATTTTTTTTAATTTAAAGGTTTGCTCATTTTATGATGTTCTTCGCATAGTTAAATAAATAGTTTCGATAGTTAATTAAAAGGTAGAAGCAGAAGAAACGGTGAATACGGATTGGTATTCTATCCCTATGCTCAGCTAAGAAGAAGTAGGTACCTACCATAAAACCTTAGTTATCAATAAATGTAAACTCGGGCGTAGCCAGGTTTTAGTTTCGGGGGGGGGGGGGTTTCAAAAAATAAAAAATAACCCTTATATTCATAAGAAAACTGAGAATTGCGGGAGTCCTGCTCGTAAAGGGAGTCCTTTTTCGAGCAGTGTTTATGTTTCAAGAGATCTAAAGATAACATGTATGGGGTAAATATTACACTTCGAGAAAAGGATGGTACGGCCGTGCCGCTTTTATTGCTCGACTTGGCGCGGGCACTGCCGTGCCCCCAGATGTTAATTTCTTAATTTCGGGAGGGGGAGGGGGGTTTGAACCCCACAACCCTCCCCCTGGCTAAGCTCGTGAATGTGAAAGTCTGTATAGATGTTTGTTACTATTTCATACAAAAAAAAACTACTGAATGGATTTTCCACCATTTAGTTTTAGACCATGATCTGGAATAGGACGTAAGATTATATCTATTTCCCGCTAGTATCAAAATAAAATAAAGTTAAAAATCAATGCAAACAGAATGTGGCAAGCCGTCCGAGTCAATCGCGTCAATGAGGATTGTCGGGGGTCGGAGGGCAGAGCCGCACTCGTTCCCTTGGACTGTCGCGATACGTAAGAACGACCGCATGCACTGCGGCGGCTCTCTCGTCACAGACCGGCATGTGCTCAGTGCTGGACACTGCTTCAAATGGTAAGAGCAAAAATATGAATAAGTACCATTGAAGTATAATGTCATAGAACAGACATAACGAACAAAAGGTGTGTCCCACCCGGGAGGTTCGATTTTCAAAATTGAGCCCCGGTTCTCCTTTCAAAATCGAACGAAGCCATTGAAGATTGAAGCCACGTGGCGCCAATGCACTGGGACATACATAGTGTTCGCGGTGTCGGTTCTATACGCTAGTAATAATACTTCAATGATAAGTACACGTTTACTTACGTACGTTACTTACGTAAGCTGATAGCACAGCAGTGATAGCCTAGTACAGCAGTGATAGCCTAGTGGTAGAACGTTGGTCTCCCGAACGCGGGGGCCCGGGTTCAAATCCTGGCACGCACCTCTAATTTCCAAATATTATGTGCGTATTACAAGTTAATTATCACTTGCTACGGTGAAGGAAAACATCGTGAGGAAAGCTGCACACCTGAGAGTTCTCCATAATGTTCTCAAAGGTGTGTGAAGTCTACCAATCCGCACTTGGCCAGCTTGGTAGTCTATGGCCTATACCCCTCACATTGTGAGAGGAGACCCCGAGCCCAGCAGTGGGACAATTATGGGTTGTTGCTTTGCTTTTTTGCTTTAAGCTGATAGTAAGTGGTCATCGTCGCCAGGCGGCATACAATCGTCGTTGGCCAAAAGAGACGAAGGAAAGAAAAAAGGAATTTCATTCAAAGTGCCTAAATAGTTTCAAACGGAGCCTTATTAGGTAGGATTTAACCCACAATGACCACGGGTCTCACTCCTTGGGGAGGCCTAGAGCATACTCCAACGCCCTGCTCCAGTGCGGATTGGTGAAAGTTATTAGATTAATAAAATTTACACCCATTTATAGATTGGTACACCATCTATTTGAAATAATTTATAATATATTTCCAGGGATAACATTAAGCTCTTGGAAGTGCTCATCGGTCTAGACAATTTAGATAAAATGGATGGTGTTGAAAAGAGGAATATTTCTAAAGCGGTTATACATGAAAACTTTGCTTCGTCAGCAGTCAGAGATACTCACGACATCGCTATTGCTACATTGAATATGCCTGTTGCATTCAGTGACACTGTGTTACCAATATGCTTGCCTAAACCGAGTAAGTAGACTACTTTGAATAATTTAAATCAAATACATTGTCCCGCATGTATGTCAAGTATAGATTCGCAGTTCGAAAGTGGATCAATGTGAGCATTCATAAACTAATTGAACTTTAAAATCAGCTTAGTTTAGGTCATTAGGTGGAGTCTCTATTCCACCTAATTGCAATGCTCTTACCGCAATCTTGATTTTACTGGACTTTATCAAGCTGAAAGGATGTTAGCTGTTACATACTTGGAACTGCTTTTTCAGTAAAATGCAGTCTCAAATGACGAGAAATGAATTAAATGAAAAGAATGGAAGTATCCCACCCAAGTTGCTTAACGACTCATAACTATACTATTCATAGCAATGAATTAACGGCAGTATGCTCTCGGAATATAGAAAATGCTGTTGAAATTAATGAACTACTCCCACTATATCTCCCAAATTATTGCCGATTATTTCAAAACCTAGTGCCTACCTGGGTACCTTTATAATATAATCTAATTATTTCTGTTTTTTTAGACCAAGAATTTGCTAATCAAGTTGGGGTCATAGTTGGTTGGGGACGTGTCGGGGTCGAGAAATCTTCGTCCAAAGTACTCCTGAAGGCCACATTACGAATACTTTCAGACGAAGAATGCATGCAATCGAAACTGGCTCAACATCTTGAGCCAATGATGATGTGTGCTTTCTCCAAAGGAAAGGATGGGTGTCAGGTAGGTACAATTGATAGGTATTTGCATACCGTTACGCCTTCATCAATTTAAGAAAACACGGCCTTCCATACCAACGTGATCGGTGTTTTAATTAGGCAAAACGTATTAATACGCATGGTAGAGGCGTGTTATGGGTAATTTTCTAAATAACTACTAAAAAATTAAACTTTTCCTGAATGAGCTATTGAATGTTCGGGTTCTTTACAAGTAGTAGTAAAACTAACTTTTTTCTTTACAGGGAGATAGTGGTGGCCCGTTTCTAGTATTCGAACCGGACGGAAAATATGTACAAGCAGGTGAGAGTTAATAAGTACCTACTAATTCTTCTTCACATGGAAAAGTAGATATTAATTTAAAAATGTAAGTACTTACCTATATATTATACAATAATTAATTTAATCATTAAATTAATTTAATTTTCTTATTAAGTGTCAGTTACCATCAGGGAGGTAGTCAATTTTCATTCAGACAAATTTTCTTTTTCACTTGCACTAAACTGAACCTTTTATTTAGGTGTCGTATCTTGGGGTATTCTTTGTGCTGACCCCAGATATCCAGGTAAGGATTCCAGAAATTAATACTAATTGGAACTCAATTGATTACTTTCTAAGAAAACAGATGGCCAGATAGGTACCTACCAGTGAAATAATTGCATCTTTAAAAAAATATAAGCATACGCAGTTCTTACGTAGAAAAGCAATAAAAAATGTTTAGCCGCGCCATTAAAGAAACGTATCTAAAATGGCGGAAATTATCATTCCCCCTCACTCGCACGCTAAAGACAGGAATAACGTGCGAGTGAGGGGGAATGATAATTTCCACCATTTTAGATTCGTTTCTTTAATGACGCGACTTATTCCCATTGTAATTGTCATTTTATTTTATTTCAGGCGTGTATACAAAAGTTAGTCAATACATAGATTGGATTCAAAGACACACCGAAGATGGAAACACCTGTAGTGAGAACTGATAGACCAATTGAACAATGTTATATACATATATTATCACTTATTAAAAAAATATTTAATATACCTAATATATATCTATTGTTTCATTAATCTACAAAATTTTACTATCAACCATCAAACCTATTATTATTTTCGTGATTTTTAGAGTCCGTAAAGGGTACGATGAAAACATTGTAGAAAGGTTCACTTTTCAGACGTTCATATAGAATTTCATAAATAAGAATAAGTAATAAGATTATTTACCAGATTATGTTATTGTGACATACAGACGGGGTATGTAACATAATGTATATAGGTAATGTAGGTACCTACCTAACGTACACCCGACGACCTCCTCGAAGTGAAGTCCAAAGTCGAAGTACGAACCTCGGAGGGGGTGCCCATTAGGTTAGTTCATACCTTAGTTCTCGAAGAGGGTCGAGAGTCCTCCCTCTTCGCAAATATTGTCTTTTTTTAATTTATGTTATTAATCTTAGATGTTTTTATATCATTATAAAAATCACAATCGAATGATATATCCTGGGACTATACATAACATGGACACAATACAAAAATGGTCCTTCTGATATGACGTCATCGATCTTTAGGTACCTACTACTACAAAGTCAGTAATCCAGATAGAGTAATATATCCATGGATTTAGTCTATCTCCTTAGTCATAGATTCGAAATCTATGTCTTTGGTGAATGGCATGGATATATTACACTATCTGGATTGCTGATCTTGTAGAGGTACCTGAAGCACAGAATAGTTCGATGACGTCATATCTTAAGGACTATTCAACCAATCACAGTCCGGATTGAGGTTGTCCTTCATAATTGTAGGGTGGCCACACTTAGAAAAATTATGTCCTATTTTGATATATGGTTCTTTAAAATGTTTTTATTGGTAATTTTTCTCGTGGTAAAAATTATAATATAAAACATTTTATTAAAATTTCTTCAAAATTACTGAATTTGAAATATTGCCATTGTTTTTATTGTAATTTTCTCACTGATAACAGTACAACACCACATTTTAAGCAACACAAACAAAAACGACGACCACAGTCTTCACAAATCCCCGATGACCGTAATCGCTACTCTAAAAAATTGAATTAAATTTTTGGCGCAGTGTTGCAAACTACACACAATTACGGTTCTTATAATATTCATCTTAGATGTTTTTACAACATTATAAAAAATCATAATCGAATGATATATCCGAGGACTATAGATAACATGGACACAATAGAAAAATGCTATGACGGGGTGAATTCGCGTTTTTGTATCATTTTGTTGGTTTTTTTAAAAAGTATGTGGAAATGCGTGCAAAACCCTGAAAAAAATTAGCACATAAAATTTCCTTTCTAAGCCTACAAAAGTCCTCAAAATTCGCTAAGCAAATCAAAAGATATTAGGGTCGTAAAATAATTTATAGGAAATGGTAATGATATGAGCAGCATGATAATGACTTTTATTTAACGGTTATGATTTTTTGTTGATCGTAATGACAAAAAGCAAATTTAATTTTATAACATAAGTAACAAACGATTATTATAATGAGTGGTAGATGGATGAACGTTGTGGGAAAGAAATAGGAGTGGGATAGGTATTAGGCGCTACTAATAACGAATCATCTTAATATCATATAACATAAAATATAAGCACCCATTTTTAAATCTCAAGAAATCTTACACTTAATCTCAAGAAATCTTAAGAAATCTTACACTTTTTCCCATATTAAATTTTTGGTAATCAACAGCCACCGTTTAAACTTTGCTCTGGTTATAATAAATACTTTTAAAAGTCAATCTCAAATTCAGAGTAAATGTAATAATTTGATTTCTTGATTATGATTGCTTTATTTGACAAAAATTTTACATTTGGAGGACCAACAATATTTTGGACAGTAATAGTTGAGGCATTACAAGTATTTGTTAAAGGAGAATGCCCATTTAGTATGGAGAAATGTACTGACTTTAACATTTTTGTGTCTTGATCAAAATACCTTTATTTGATTATGTTATCTTAATAAATTACACATACTAACTTTAGTCAATGTTAATAGTAGGAAAAACGAGATTTTAAACAAAATTAATTTGTATTTAGGTTACAGTAAACTCACAGTAATATGGACTCTATGCAGGCGTATTAAAGTCGATTGCGTATGTAATGTCGATCTTTTAAGTTTCAAATTCATTTGACAGTCCCCAAACACCATGTAGTTTGTAATGTATTATAATCACAGAACACTATTACTTCTGGCTGATTATTATAATTTTTTAATTCATTTGACAGTCCCTTTACGTCATCTAGTTTGATGTATCATAATTATAATCGAATCAATGCAACCTATTGGCCATAAGTCATAAGTACTTTAATGCATCATGCTTACGATAGAATAGGTCTTAAAATAGTTATACATAGTGAGCATGAACCCTGCTAGGGCGTGGCATATTAACAATTTAACAATATTCTATGTCATTTTTACATTATTCTAATTATTTAATTATTAATTATTTCAATAAAATAGCAACAATTATTATTAATTTAAAAATCATACAATTTTAATACATAATTTTATAGTTATTTGTCATAATAATTTTACACGTAAATAGGTATATCTATAATATGTCAGTTCATGAATTCTTTTAAGGTATAATAGCATTTATTGATTAAGCCCGAAGGATCTTAAAAGATTCCTGATTGGCCCTTATCCAAACATAAATGGCCCAATGGTTTTCTTTTGTAAAACGGAAGTAAAGTTACTTATTAATTTCAGAAAATTATTCCCAATAAGATTTTTTTAGGAAATAGGGTAAAATACTTGAAATATTTTAATTAAATTTTTTGTCCAAAAATCATTGTGACACAATAATTTTTTTAAGAGTACTGGCTATAGGCATTCTCCTTTCCCAATGGTAAATTATACTGTTTTTTTTGTTGTGGCTAAAAGAGTTACATATTTCCTGTCGATAATAACAGGCGGCTCCATAATCTATTGTGCAAAGGGTAAGAAACCTAAATGACTTAAGTGTGCACATATGGCTCCTGCAGAACATCTGAAGCAACTTAATTTCCAAAATGTCAGATTTATTAATCGTTTTTGCTATAACACGTGATATTTGGCAGTGGTGCTCCTGAAAGGTTTTAAATTATTCGGAAATATATTTTCTTTCTCTATAATATTTTCATCAGTTATATCAAATATGGTGATGTTTTCCACATTTTGCTAGATTACACTCATGAATATTTCCTACATTTTCGCCGTGATTCACGATAGAATTAGCAGTCCTTTTTACTGTAGCACCTACCCCATCAGGAGCACCTTTGCCGTGACCAGCCTCTGCATAATTGCATGTTATCTTCTTTATTTAGGGAAAGTCTTTCGTTAGTTCGCTTATCATAAAAAATGTATTTATTACGGTACTGCGGCTACTTACTACGGTTGAATCAGTTTGAAAATTTATCGTATTTTGTATGAGCGGAATGATATGTGACCAAACAGGTGAAGCATCATGTCTGAGGCAAGTGCTTGCTGAACAAGCCTAGCATAGCGTGTTAGTTATTGCGTTGCAATAGCATGTTCCTTTTCTTCTTTTCTATATATTTTATATTTCTGGTCTTTATGACACAGTTTTCCGGAGATTTTGGATTAATTAGTGGATTTAAAGAGCCTTCACCGATTTCATCTTTTTCCTTTTCACTTGCTTCAATAAACAGTGTTTCAGGAATTTTAGGGCATATAATGTATCTTTTTATTTTTTTCTGTTTATATATTTTTGAACTTCGCACCATTTCTTCCTTATTTATCTTTAATTGCGCGGAGACTCTTCATTAATACTTTTGATCTTTTTCTATTTTTTCTTTACATATATCTATCTCTTTATTTGTTTCTTTAACAGGTCCATTGCTTTAGATTTTCGTCCCGTAATTTATTTGAGTAAAAAGGGGCAAAATTGAAAAGTTAAATATGTTTTTTTTTACTAATTTCGTGTAGCTTTTAGTCTTATTGGGGCAGCCTAAAATACTTACCCCAATCCCACGCCAGATGGGTGCCATAAGAGGTGACTAAATCCAGCTCACTGGTGGTAGGGCCCTCGGAGGGATCATATTGGTTATATTGAGTTTAATTGTTAATTATACCATTATTACTATTATTTTTTCCCCATGGAGTTAACCCGGATAGCTAGCTACCAACCTTGAGCATGAGTCAGTTGCCAAACGACTCGTTGTGTACCAGCTGGGAGCTTAAGAGCCAGTTCTTTCTTTCTATTTTTCTCTCTTTTTTGGCCTGCAACGCATCAGTGATGTCTCTGGTGTTGCTGACGTTCATGGCTGACGATAGCCACTTACTGTCAGGTGGAGCAGTAGCTCGTTAGCCGGCTATTTCCATATAAAAAGCTTTAATCCACGTACAACTATCATGAATTACTGGTTAAAAAAGGGCATAATTTGGGTTTTAAATATTAACCAACGATGCGAGTGATTTTAAATTGATTTTAATATGATTTGATCTTAAGTAAGGGTTTCCCCGAAAGAATTTGACCTCTTATTTAATCAAAGTTGTTTTCAAAATTGTCATTACCATTTACACAAAATCATTACCATTTACAAAAAACAAGTGGGAATGATGCATATGGTAATGATATTTTTTTCTTTTTTGCTTGAAACTCATTTTAAAAATCATTCATTTAAGAACTCTTTGTGCCATTGAAAATCATGCTCCTATTACACATACGTGTGGAGTAATCAAATAAATGTATAATTTATATTTACATTGTAAGTGCAATAAATGGCGTTGATTCGAAATCGGGACAAAGTATTGAACGTCGTTGTTTTTCATGAATAAAACTTGTTTTCCTTGCAGCAGTGAAAAATTAGCCTGTTTCACTTTTAACAATGGACCAGACGAGTAGAAACGAGAGATACTTTACAGCGTAGCCCAAATAACATTTGAGAAATATAACTTTTGACGGTACTGACAAGGGGTTGACGAATTTTCGTGACAAAATTTTAATTGATGTTTTTTACTAGGTCTGCAGTGCTGATTCCATAATATTATAAGGTATAATGTACTTAATTATATATTGTTTCAAAATATAAAATTAATCACGCAATGTGTAAGCCAGGTTTTTCAAAAAATATTTTGGAATATCAATATCAGCAATTTTCCTGCAAATGGTAATGATGTTTCGGGTGTGTTATTCAATTTTTTATATAAATTTCTTGAAATTATGTAACCTAATATGTGGGCCCTTATGTAAAAATATGTATAAAAGCAGTTAGCAAAACAAAAAATTATAAAAGTGGTAAATTAAATTTTTTATCAAGCGGAACATCGCTTGTTACGATGTTCGCGAATTCACCCGACGGCATCCGTCCTCAGGTACCTCTACAAAATTACTTATCCAGTTAGAGTATACATCCATGGTAAATGGTAATTGAATTGACACATGACATGACACATCATTGACATGACAGAAGATGAAGGCGAGCGAGACAAAGTAGGGATGGCCATTGAAAAAAACTCGATGTTTTTTTTCGATGCAATGCATCGCATAGTGGCATCGATGTTATATCGATGTTTCACAAAATACATCGATGTTTTCCATAGATCTATTGTTTTTAATTTTACTAGCGTTAGGTCATCGGTTATATAAAAAGGTCATCGGCAGTAAATTTGATGTCCAAAAACTAAGGAAACGCTTTTCAACATTAGCATAATGGCGATGGCGCTGTTTTAGGGTTAAAGAATAGAATTTGCTACGGCTCCAGGGTGCAGAGCCGTGCCGTAGGCCGTGGATTTTGTGAATTGTGATTGTTTGGTTTGGTTATCCTATTAGGTTTGCCTCTTCGATGCATTGAATGAAAAACATCGATGCTTACTCGATGTTGACGTATTAAAAAAAACATCGGATTGAATCGATGTTTTCATACTTTACATCGATGTATATCGTGCATCCCTAAGACAAAGTAAAAGTTAATAATTTTCTATTGTGTTGTGTGTGTAGTTTCATGATCCATTTAGTATTAAAAATGGAATAGTAAATAAAAATATAATGTCATGAAATTTAAACGAAAAGAAAATTCAATTAAATGTTATTAAATTATGTTTTAAAGAAAGCACAAACATGCCTATACGGAAATATCGACGTGACACTACGGAGGTCAGCTGTTGTCTAAAATATGTTATATTTGGAGTAAATGTGTTATTTTGGGTAAGTTTTGATAACTCATTTTACGCTTTCTCGTATAAATAAAGAATTCGTGATTTTTTTTTATTTATAAACACATATTTGTGGTTTGTCCAATTTGATGTTTCAGTATGGTTTTATACCAACATAATAAATCTTTCAATCGCAAAAAGACAAAGTATACTTATTCGAACTGTTAAGATATCGTTGCCAAATTATATCCAAGCAACAAATCATCAAATGTGTGTGAATTGGTCTGTCAGACTGGTCATTAGCACAGATTAAAATTTATTATCATAAATGAACTTAATGCTAAAACTGAACCTTGGAGAACAAAGTGCTCAGAACATTAGGTATTTGCTGTTAATTATGAGATCAATAATTACTTTACAAAATTGTATGATAGTAGCTATAACTCATTTGTTATAATTAACTGCTGGCCATTGGCATATTATCCTTATTATTTGGGAGAATAGAACACAATTCTAAACCAATACCATCATACCCATTTTCTTGTGTTGATTCAGAGGCTAGGTCACCCTCTACTTCTGACAAAGCATTATATTGGTCGTAATATTCCAGCTTGGGAGCCACTCTCTCTTTTCTCTTGGTCAGCGTCACATTAGTGATGCTTCTGGTGTTGCTGATGTCCATTGTCCGAGAAGGAATTATGATCAGGTGGATTTTATGGTCGTTTGTCAACTACTTACATAGAAAAATTCAAATGATACTTGAATCAATAAAGAATGAATGAGATTTTCTCTTCATTAATTAATATTATAGTATAGAAATAATATTAATAATAAACGCTTACACACTCATACCCCCCAGTAGGTTATTACCTGTGTCACGGCTGGCATGGACGACACCTATAACACATCACAATCACACTCATGACCAGAGTACAAATATATATTTATCTGTCACATAAATATCTGCCTCGGCCAGGAATCAAACCCGGGACCCTTCGCTTTGCAGGCAGGGCCGCTACCAACTAGACTACAGGGTTGTCATGTTTTTGTTTTTTTTTTCAGTTCCTTGGCCTGATTATATTTGCTGTGGGTCTGTGGTCATGGTCTGAAAAGGACACATTTAACAATCTCTCTCAGCTGACTAACATTGCCCTAGACCCAGCATTTGTTTTAATATGTGTTGGTGAGTAATTTTTTGTATTACTTTTATTTGAGAATTTCATTAAACATATTTAAATTAACTACATCATAAGTCCAGTTTTGAAAATATGTATTTAATATTATGCTAAAGCAGAAAATAATATTTAATATTATGCGAAAATGGAGAGTGATGATCTTATTAATAAACAAAATAAAAATTTATTATTATTAATATCATTAATTTAAAACTAATGTAATGTAATTTAATAATTCCATAAAAAGTATTGCTAAGATTGATTACCAAATAAGTCTCTTCTTTAAAAATGGAGTATGGTTAAAATGTCTTCCAGTAAGGCCATAAGTCAAGAAGTTACACAGAACAAACTTATTTATTACTAGGAAATCGCCCTCGCTTCGCTTCAGGAAAAATAGTAAAAAATAATAATAATATAGCCTATGTCACCCAGGAATAATGTAGCTTCCCAATAGTGAACGAATTTTTCAAATTGGTTTGGTACTTTCGGAGCCTATTCAATGCAAACAAACAATCAAATCTTTCCTCTTTATAATATTAGTATAGATTATTATAATATTTTAATTAATGATTTCATACACTCCACACCTACATCATATTGACGCACATGTATAGCATAAAGCCATGTAGACTAAGGTCTATTTAAATTACTATTGATTTGTAACTGTTTAAAGAGACACAAAACTAATTTGTATGTAAGTAGGTTAAGTAGATTTGTCTGAAGTTCAGTCACCTCAAGTGAGTACAAAACAAAGCACAATACAAATCTTACTGTATGAGTCATTGAAAGGATTCTGAAACAAAATTTGTTCTTTATTTATACTAGGTATTTATAAACTATTGGGTATATCATGTTTCTGATTCCTAGAAATGGAAAACTTGATTGGTAAAAGGTTATGAAATTAGGTAAAAACATGATTGCAGTTATTGCCTTATCAATAATTCGGACCCCAGGTTACAGGACCCCTCAGTGACGGGTCCCCAGTCTTGGGATAGTGACAGGAGTGGTTTCTCCAGGCACTAGGTAGGAAGAGGCGCCTACATTAGCGTTAAGCTCCTTTTTTAATGGGGGCCACTTTTGTAGTTTAAAGTGAAAGGGTGCTCAAAGACCATCTGACCCTACCCTCTTGGGCTGACTACCCATGGCTGATATGGCAGACACGGGGGCCCCGATGTTTGCAAGCAGATTCGTAATATCGGAACATTGTATGAACCCTATGGGAGTGGAGTCCCTCTATGGCCTCAAAATTGTTCTAAAACAAGGCCCGTTTAAATTAAATTTATAGAATGCATAATGAATTGTAAGGATTGTGTTATTCTAAGAGTATAGCAATAGTGAATAACTATATACATATGTTTGAGATATGTTTGAAATATGTTTGAGAGTTTGATTGTATCAGTAATTATGCAAACATGTTTTAAACAATAGATTAACCTTGCTCCATTGTGCTTATTTGTGTATTGTTTACAGAATAATTTATTTATAAAATCAGCAATTATAATTATTCCATCAATTAGCAGAGATTTAGGAAAATATGCATTCTAAATATTACTAGTTATTAATTATTTTATTCAACTGAGTTTACTTAATAATTTTTTTATTTATCTATTGACCACCATGTATGTAATTACACACCATGATTGTAATTATCTTATTTGAATTGCAGGAACCATTACATTTATAATCGGATTCACTGGCTGTGTTGGCGCTTTACGTGAGAATACATGTCTATTAGCCTGCGTAAGTGGTGAATTATATCCACCCATCCATCCATATTAGCCTTTATGAGTCCACTGCACAGCTGGCCATAGGCCTCTCCTTATTTGCGCCATTCTAACCGGTTCTGATCCTTCTACCGGTGAATTGTGTAGTAATTTTTTATAATTATTTGAGTAATTGAAACATAATATCTGTATAAATAAAGAATGGTTGAGTAGTTCACTTTTTGAAATACCTTGTACTCCACTACATCAGTGATGGCTTTGATGTCAGCTTGTATGCTGACTATTTCTATAAAAAAAGGATAACGAGGTTAGTTTGGACCTCGCTATCGATCTAAGCAACCATTTTAAATATGTAAGATAGGTAGTAATGTAGGATTGTCATGCGTCATTCTCAATTATTTTCTGATTTTACGTTCTCAGTATGCAGTATTTTTGGCGTTGTTGCTATTGGCTGAGATGACAGCAGGCATATTGTTCTTCGTATTCAAGGACTGGGTGAGTTTAAATATTAATTAACTCAGTTATAATTAAGGTGTTATCAGATAGAGATAAAAAGGTGTTATGGGGATTCCCCTAATTGCCAATAAAACCATTTCAGGTTTTATTATTTGACGTATAACATGTAAAGACTTAGATAATCTTCATCCGTTTGTCTGTCTGTATGTCTGATTGTGAAAAGCACTCTACAGATTAATCATATTTGTCTTGCTTGCTTATTATTTGGAAAACTATTCCCATGGGATAAATAAACGAGTTAACGTGTTACAAACTTACTACATAGAATTTAATAAAACGCAATTTATTTTAAAGTAACTTAGCATAATTTTATCATTTATTTCAGATAAAACAACAAGCTACAACTGGATTCCAGACATTTATTACGCATTACAGAGATGACCCCGATCAACAGAACTTGATTGACTGGATACAAGAAGACTGGGTAAATTCTGTTTCATTTATTTCTAATATCTAAATTTATAGGAGTATTTTAATTTTAGTTTATGCAATTCCTCTCATCTAGAACTCTTGTTTTTAATTCATTTTAACAATTGAGTTTTTCTTTTTTTTTCATAAAAAAAATATATCAGGAAATGTACGTAATCCTAGCAATACCCCACATATTTCTTTATCGCTGTTGGTTGGTTGGTTGGTTGGAAGAAAATGCTGTGTTAGCATTAAGCCCGCCTATTATTCCATTTTTAAGTGCAATAGTGTTTTTCATTTCATTCATTCATTCATTCATTCATTCATTCATTCAGTCATTCATTCATTCATTCATTCATTCATTCATTCATTCTTTTAATTAATTTGATTTTATTGGTACCCCTAGCTGCAATGTTGCGGTGTGGAGGGCCCCCGCGATTGGGACCGCAACGCGTACTTCAACTGCTCGAGCGGCGCGGTGGGGTCCCGCGAGGCCTGTGGGGTGCCCTTCAGCTGTTGCCGCTCCAAGCCACAGGACATTATCCGTAACAAACAGTGTGGATATGACGTTAGGAAGCCTACTTATGTGAGTAAAGTTATACTATAGTTGATGTGATTAAAGATAAAATAGTTAATAGATTATGTCTTGATTAATAAACCAAATTAAATTGATCATGAGGTAACGGTATTCATGCTCGTTATATCCTAAAGCTTTGCAATACAACAGGCAACAGGAAATATATCTTCGGAAATTAAATTTACAACACCTAATTTTAGTCCAGGTGCGTTATGAAAATATAAGGAAAATAATAATTATGATTATTATTATGCTTCATGATAAGCTATGTGGAAATAGGCCATAACGATGACACAAGAGCAGATGAGTCTGATGGTAAGAGGTCATTGCCCATGGACTAATAACACAAGTCTACCAAGAAAAGAGCTCTTTCTTGGCGGGCAACGCATCAGTAATTCCTGTGGTGTTGTTGATATCCATGGGCGACAATAGTCACTTACCATCAGGTGGATCGTCAGCTCGTTTGCAGGCTATTTCCATAAAAAAGAGAAGGAAAGAAACAAAGAAAGAACTGGTAATGATTGTAGCAAGTAAGCGAGCGTGTGATTCACGAGCGAGGGTGTTTGGCGGCGGCCGAGGACTGGCTGCAGCGGCACTGCGCGCCCGTCGCCGTCACGCTACTCGCGCCACTCGCCTTGAAGGTTCTAGAACAATCGGGAATCATCTAGAAATCAGTTTCTAGTCACTTGATATACTAAACGCAAAGACTCGTGGCAGGCGGAGTAATAAAACGTGCAAAAGAGACGGCGCACATCATTTTCTCTCTCGCACTTGCACTGTCCATAAACAGTGTGTCCATAAACAATTAGGTGTTTCGCGTCTCTGTACCTGTGTGACGTCATCCATAAACAGTGCAAGTGCGAGAGAGAAAATGATGTGCGCCGTCTGTTTTGCACGTTTTATTACTCCGCCTGCCACGAGTCTTTGCGTTTAGTATAATGCTGCATGTCTGTATAAGGCCTATTGTCGGCGCTTTATTCGAACGAATGCAAGCTATAGTTTGTCGTAATGTGAAGACATGTCAAAATTTAATAAACTTTTAATAAATCTGATAGGGCAACACTGATCTGTAAGGTAGGGTACAGTACGACATAACAATATGTTTTATAACATTTGCCGTAGTATCGGTATTTGCCCTATAAAATTTGTCCTAAAAGTGGTGTCCTATTAATTGTTTTTTAATGTTTATTAAAATTTGACATGTATTTACATTTATCCGATGCACTATACCTAATGAAATATGTATTGACAATAGGCAAACGCGACGATGCCGCTTCGTGGATATATTTCGTACTTTTACTACGCAAGCAAGCAAGCGTTCCTGTTCGCGTAAAGATGTAAAGTCCACGAGGGCTAACATAAACTATCCATTCGAAAAAACAGCAAGCGTCAATTGTCGATAGTGTGCGTATGATGTACGCTGTACGTGGACAGTAGGCCTTAGTCGTTATTTTGGAGTTTTTTGTATGAATAGTTGTAAAATATGGTTTTTATACTTCTTTACACGTATCATTGGTTTGTAGTATTTTTTTTATCATTATTATTACTGTAAATACATACTGCAGGTACAACTTTTATCATTTTATTATTTTGTCAAGAGATTAGGTTTGATAAAAAATATGGAAATTTTTGATAATTTATTTGGATGTAGTATGTGGAATTCTTATTTTTTTACCTCTCAGCACCCACTTAACTCACATAGACGATTCTAGTTTTCCTATAAATGCACAAATGCACAAAAAATTTTAAAAATGTTAATTTATTGAATGATGATTTTAATTTTAATGATATTAATTAAAAAAATATTATGTTATTAACGAATACGTTTTCAATGGTACCTACATGACATAAACTTTTATCACATGTTTTCCTTCCTGGTGCCATAATATGTGCTAAATTTTTGACTTAGATATTTACAGATTTTTCCTTTTCAGCAATTTTATTTTGTGTTTTGTTTTGTTTTGTGTTTTATATTGTAGCAACAGTGATTGTTGTAGTAGATTTTTTTTATTCATTTAGTTTTATTTTCTTTTGTTTTAGAGTTTTGACATAGGAAAGAAAATTTATGACAAAGGGTGTTTAGAAGCCGCTGAAGAGTGGTTTGACCACAACCTGTTGATTGTAGCCACGTCCGCTGTTTGTATCGCTTTTGCACAAGTAAGTTATGTTATTAGCCGCACAAGTAGAATTGTAGACAATACATGTATAAATTACTTTGTAAGTACACTTTTTGGAACGAAGTTCCTTATCGCGCATTGTGAAAAGTTGCTAGACGGAAAAAATTCTTACGACACTTTTTGTTTCTTACGAAAAGTTGTCACGACACTTTTTGCTATTTTACTTATGTTAGGGTTCTTTGGCCCTAACATAAGTAAAATAGGAAATATCGAAAGGAACTTCGTTCCATCCGGGTGTCCCTTTATTCTTGTCTTTTAAGGGTTTTATAAGTGCATAGTTGCAAAGTACTTTGTCGCATTATTTTTATATATTTTTTATGTTGTTTTCGAATATAATTCTTATTAGAATTTGGTATGAATTTGGCGTAGGACGTAATTTTGATATGGTAGATACACGTTAGTCACGTTTTAGTATGATTTAATTTAATATTGTGTTTTGCTCAGGCTGACACTTTTTAGAATAAATGTAATTATTGAATTGCCTAGGTAGTTCATATGAAATAGGTTAATTTATTGAAGTTAAAGTATCTGTAAATATTATTCCGCTGAAACGAGTACCTACGTACTGTAATTTGTACAATAATTTTATTCTCGTGACTACATTAAATCTCGTTTCTCCATGTAAACTTTAATGATACCAAATCTCTAGATTACGTGCTGCATTATTACAAAAGGGCACACATTTTTTTAGTAAATATAGGGATATCTTCTAATAACCTTCATTGACTATGTACGGTTGATTTAAATAATATTTTAATTAAAGTTTATTCGTGTACATAATTTTTTTAAATAAATAAATAAAATAAACAACATTACAATTTCAACAGATACTCGGCATATGCTTCGCGCAGAATCTGCGGGCGGACATATTTGCTCAGAAAGCGAAATGGTACTGACAATCAGCCTCTCCTGCTGCGGTGTGACTCGTCCACCCACCGCGCCCTCTAGCGACACGCACTGGAAACTTGATCCGGATCATATCTCCCGTGCATGCAGTATAGAGTTAAGGAGAGCTGTCTCATTGGGGGGGGGGGGGGGGGGGAGAGTTGAAAATGTGTCCAGTTGTATACTGAAAATAGAGGTTCCAGTACATCCCATTATCCTATCACAATAGCGCTGGCGTTGGGAAAACTAATATGAACATAGCTGTTGCAGGTGAAGTTTGCTGAGTTCAATAAATTTTATTCTACGCTACCGCAGCGCCACTCTTATTTGACGCGTTTTTACGGGCACTTTTTTATAACAGAGATGGCTCTTCTTACCTCTATACTTCATGCTCTCGTGGATCATGGGTCACTCGAGTCCCACACACGGATCACACGGAAATGCTGTTATAATAACAGGTGGGTTGATCATGGGTCATGGATACTGGATCATGGATCACTCTAGTCTCACACACGGATGAAGTACTGTTATAATAACAGGTGGGTTGTCAGTGTCTTGTGTCAAGTGGACCATGGATCATGGATACTGGATCATGGATCAATCGAGTCTTATACACGGATCACACTGAAGGAAGTGCTGTTAGTAACAGTGTTAAGATTACTATGATAATAAAATGACAAGACTTCCCTTATAGTTTAGTTGGGGAAAAACAGCTAAGAATCTGGATTGGAATCAGTGTGTATATTCGTAGTTTTCCCACAATAATTTTATTAACTTTATTTGGGTAAAAAATATTTAAAATGATTTAGGATTATGATATCTGATACCAGTCCGAATTCTTACGAATTAACAAGAACTGAACAGTATTAGTAATCAAGCATTTATTGCACTTCCTGGATCGTGTGATCTCTTTGAAACCGACGCCTTAAAATAACTATGTAAATTGATTTGCATATTTGCACTTTATTAAGCTTTATTGTAACTAAATTCGAAGTATTCACTGTAACTTATGTAAGTATTTATGTAACAAAGCTTTATTGATTGTTTCTCAAAAGAATTTGAATCTCATATTGTCGTTAAATGATACTTCACCATAAAAAAACCAGTAAGAGTATTTACAACACTAATATTTTTATATTAGTTACTGCTAACTCGTTATTTTGTGTGTGCACAATATGTATGTAAAATATTATGTAACAATGTAATGTATGTATAGTATTAGTATAATCATAAAATTAATCTTTGTGTCCCTCTTGTAGTATCTGCTTAGGTTTATCGGAGTACGATATTTAACTAAATTTATAATATTATGATTGGTTTTGTGACTTTTTTGCATTCTTAACATGTATTTTTAGACATGTAAACTCCACATTTAGGCGGTCTTTGGAAAATACATTTTTATTTCTTGTAGCTATGACATGAATTTCGTGTTGTGATCGTTATAGTTATATCGGCCATGGTCAGAAAACACGGTGTATATTTTGAAGTCAAAAATAGAAATTGTAGGAGTAACTTTTGAGGGATAGTTAAATGCCGTATTGCTCCGATGCCCTTAACTTTCATCTTGCTGTCCCTTTGGCTTTCGACGTATATCTTCTAAAACACCTTATCCTGAATCATCTATTCCCGTAGTGTTATCAATAACGTTCCAATCTTTGAAAATCCTTTGAATCCATTGAATGTGATAATAATGTAATAACTACCGACTTTTAGGATCGTCATGTATATAATATAAATAGTATGCGTTGACTTGAGTGCTTGTTCAATAAAAATAGGGACAAATAATTTGGGACTGTAGGTTAGTTGGTAGTTATTTCGATTGAACCTTGGCTTGGGATAAAACTTATCATTTAATCAAAGACGTCTACAGTATTAATATCGATTATGAAAAGTAATCGATAAATAATAAGTAAATCTTAGTAAATAATTATGTTTTGTGGTTAACATATTTAAAACACTTGAACAATTATTAGATTTTTTAGTTTGGTTGAATAAAATTGGCACTCAAGTCGACAAATATGAATGGATGTGTTCATCTTGTCCAATTAAGCCTTATTGGGAGCTGTGAGATGAATTTAGTATTGGAAGAAAGTATTAAATAGCCCTATTTATTATATATTATATTTATATTGACGTTACGTGTTTCAATAGAAGCTTAAGAAAATCATTTATTTATTATTACGGGAATTTGTCACGGATAATATACTCATTCATCAGGCTATTCAAGTTTGACAAATTTTGTGTCGTTTCTTGTTTAATCCGGACTTATCACCTTGACCAATCCTGATTCATATGGACTAATCAATCAAATCAAGAATTAAGTCAATCAAGGTACTTTAGTGCGTCATTATAATCTAATAAACGTCATTTCTTTATAATCGAATAAGAGTGTTTCCTGATGAATATTTTATATCCGTGACATATTGTTGGAAGCATGATAGCGACGTTGCATAGTTTAAGGCGATTCGTGTGTTAGGCGTGTTGCTAGGAGAGAAACGGTGAATTATGAGCAGCAGGAGACTAATAGTTGACAATATAGTAAGTTAACTCAGTACCTATTGATAGAATCTATGAAATTATAATGTAAGTGTTACTCACATAGCGGTAAGAAACATACTCATTCATTGAATCTTTAAGAACTTTATGAAAATTCGCGTCGATTTTAATGAAACATGATTAGCATTTAAAAGTACACATTGCAATAAGTAACGGCATTTAAAAGTACACATTTAAATTTTGATAAATTTGTAATTTTAAATTAATATTTTTGTAATAGCAAACACATACAATACAATGCACATATAAAAAGGACGTACTTATAATGTCTATCAAAATTGATGTGTTTTTCCATTAAGTTCTGAATAGTAAGTATTATTTTGTATTTTCGTTTCTCATTTAAGCTTATTTTATTAATTAAGTATGTACTCGATTCAATTAAATCTTCTATCTTGCAATGATTCATACTGTGATGGATTGCACAAAAAATATGGCTTTATTCGATATTTTAAATTTTTTAAAACGTTTATGTACCTATTACCTAAGTAAGATAAGTTTTTTGGATTATTATTATTATAATGAAATTGTAATAGATTGTTATATTTTACTCCTTCAAATATCTTCAAACGATCTTTTACAAAATAACGAAGTTTTATTAGTTATTGACTTAAATTTGATCTCTTATGTAAAGATAATAAATTGTGACGTAAAGTAGGGTAGTACGCGCTATACTTGTTGACGTAAAAGTGCGAGTAGGGCGAAGCATATTACGCGCTCACTCGCACTAAGTCTTAGGTCTGCGTAAAAGTGCGAGCAGGGCCAAGCATATTGCGCGCTCACTCGCACTTAGGTCTTAGGTCTACGTAAAAGTGCGAGCAGGGCGAAGCATATTACGCGCTCACTCGCACTTAGGTCTTAGGTCTACGTCAATGAGTGCAGCGAAAATCTGTGACTACTTATAGTGAATCTTACACTGCCTTATACTCTGTGTTGAAGAATATACCATACTTTTGTTTTTGTAATGACTTTTATGTATTATAAACATGCATGTGTCTGAAGAGGAATGGTTGAAAATTACGTTAATGTTAGTTGATTGAGGTCAAACTATTGTTTCAACTGACTTAGGCCTCTTTAAGACGACAGACGTTTTAACAGTCTGTTGTATCATTTATGAATTAATGCTGTTATATGTGGTCTTTACCTATGAAATTGGAGATTTTATAACCAGCATTTTCAGATGTAATTATCTGTGGATTGAATATATAATATAATATAGGAAGATGATGATGACTGTCTGGTGGACCAGTGCCGAACTGTACATCACAGCTTCTTACCGAATGACACAACAGTGACGTCAGTTTGATAAGCTAAAATAAAAAATACCAAAATTTATATTTTAAAATTTTCATACAAATCTCCACTTTCAGAGGCAATTGTATTCTGTGCCATAGCATAGGTAAAGACCTAATATCAAGAAATATTTTGGACATATAATTATGAAAATATAAGGGCTTTACTTTGCAGTTCTATTTGTATTTGAAGAAATAACCTGCCAACAATTATTGTCTTAATAAAGGAGTTTAAATATATTGTTGTTTTTACATAAGTATGTAGTAACTAAGATAAGAATAATTATATAATTAACGGCTATATATTTTCAGTAATCTATCTATCTATAATCGCTAGAAAAATTACTATAATGTCGTAACTTTTTGATAGTTGCTAAGCAGCTGACTTGATTGTTGTGGAAAGATAGAATATTGAAAATAAAACGTATGTCATCCATTAAGTAATATTATCTCGAAACAAAATGTTATTAACACATCACACTTAAACTGCCATTTTTATTATCGATATGGTTTTTTTAGGTTTCCCACATTAACACAATGTATATTTAATAACTGTGTTAAGGTTATTTTGATACATTTCAATAGTAAGCATTGTAAAGTATTAAAGAAAAATTAATCCTTAGCAAAATTAATTACTCAAATGAGTTAAGAAATAGTTAATGTTAGAAACGCCTTTTTAACTTTCATGCTTAGCCATGAAGAAATGCTCATTGCTTTTACAATTATATAGTTAAAAATTAAATACTTCCTTTTTGTTCCTGACTAAGCAGATGTCATGTCTGCCTTATTTTTTCCGGACTTTTTATATACCGTAGTTAAGTTGTCCATAAGTATTTTAATTTATTAGGAACTAATATTATTAGATATTTTTCTATTTTGCGTAATGATTGAATATTGTATCACAATTTTGTACATTTATTGATATATCGTAATGTTTTATTACATTTATTGGAATTTTGTAACAATGTTGTATTAAAAGTTTTGATTAAGTATTCTTATTTCTCATATAATGATTTTTAAATATAAAAAATAATATTTTGTACGCGAATATAGTATGTCATGCACAATATTTTGTTTTACTTTTACCAAATTAGTTCTCGATATTTTTGTCTTCCTTCAACTTTAAATATCTAAAGGAGTTGTAATAATATTTTTTTACACAAATAAGTTAAAGCTTGACCACAATCCCACCTGATGGTAAGTGGAGATGTGGTCCAAGGTGGTGAACACATTAAGTTATACGATATTATACAATCTGGGATACTATTATAAATGCGGAATATAGTCTCTTTGGAGTTGGAGTTACCATATACGTAAATCTGTAACGGACTTCAAAGTAACCCCACTGTATTATAGTAGCTGTTATTATATAAAGTTACGTCTGAACTGGCCCTTATCCCTTCACTTCGACGTCTGTCACGTAAACTCACGTACGACGCGTAAACACTGATAAGAGCGACAGAAATGGTGCATTACTTTCGGTTAACCCAAAGAACTAACGTGTTCTTCTGATTGTGAGTTACCCGACATTCGCAGAAAGCAAATTAAAACTATGTGACTGTTGCCATGTTGTTGCTATTATTTCTATTTGCTCGCTGGACCCCATTCGATTTATTGCAAACGTGCCCTGAATATAAAGCTGTCGTAAATACGTGTTTGGCCCAATACCCAAGCATGTTGTTTATTCCATGTAGTATCCTTTTGTATAATTAGGGGTAAATATGCGCTGTATCCTAAGGAGAGCCCGTATTCCCATTTGAAAGGAGATCGCCAAAATTGGGTTAGCTCTATTGTTCATTAGAGAAACCATACTACCTAAAAAATAGACTTTTGCCTTATTAAATATAATAAAGAATAATATAAAGTTACAATTGTAATGTGTTTTAAAAGTTAAAAATTAGTTTATTTGAATGAACAATTTCAACGATCGATTATTACTACAAAACTATCGAGATTATGAAAAAGGATATTCAGTGAAAAATCTAAATATTTACCGTCCGTCATCACTTTCATAATAATGTTGTTATGGTGAGCAAACGGGGAACAAATAAGAGGAATAGTTAAATACAATCATAAAAATATTAACGAGAAATCAAACTCCATTTTTATTCGAATCGTGGTGGGATCACAGATAACTATGTTCCATGGTGCTGTGTTAGAGCCACTGAAACCCCGGGCAAGAATAAAACTACTGTGGCGCCCAAATAAGAATCAAAATCGAGCTTTTTTGCTGAACCAATGTGAACGTTAATTAACAATTTTATTTTTCCTTTTTTTTCTTTGCTCCTCCCCTCAAAGTGGCGCCCCTCCTTTGGCGTCCTGGGACTCTCCTAGGTTCTGGGCGGTCGCCCCCCTAACGCCGGCACTGGATTTACTTCAACACAACATTGGATGTGAAGCTACCTACATGTCCTTGATCGATACACTGCCAGTGCCATACAAACAATCCAATGCGAATTGAGATCCAGCCAGAGTATCGATACAAGGATTACAAATTACAAGGCACCTGGACGAACATCTCTAATAAAATATTAAAATGGGCAAGAGAAAAACATCTTTTGCCCCTGTAAAAATTTAATTAAAAATCATAATTAGTTTTTTACCAATTTGTATCAAATAAATTTCGGATTTCTCGCTTTATACGATCGCCGAGGTTCTAGCATTAGCGTGATTCAGAATTCAGGGTACAGCGCCATCTAGTTCTGCTACGCGAAAAGTGTGTGTTCAAATAACTTGCACACTTTGTTTTTTTTTTTTAATATTTGTTAATAAATTAATAATATTTGGGTCAAAAAATGACCTTAGTGTAAGTAAACATTTTAGAGATTTTGAACTTTTTTTTTAAAATTTCGAAAATTCGGCTCGTTTTTTTTCCTGTTGAGTTCACAAATAAGCAGATATTTTTATATATTTTTTTTTCTAATTACCCTTAGATAGTTACTTTACAAATTGTCAGTATTTAATTTTGTGGAAATTATCATTTATCAAGAAACGCTGGGAAAATAACGTCAACTTTGGATAAATTTTAGATTTTGATTTTCTTCGACAACACTTTGACTCGAGGTGGTTGAAAAAAATATACTGGCCTACTGGCCTAGCACATCATAGTAGCACATTGAAGTATAATTGTCATAGAACAGACAGACATCTCGAATTCTCGAACAAAATGTGTGTCCAGTCGGGAGGTTCTATTTTCAAAATTGAGCCCCCGTTCTCCTTTCAAAATCAAACGAACCCATTGAAGATTGAAGCCACGTGGCGCCAATGCATTGGGACATACATAATGTTCGCGGTATTGGTTCTATATGCTAGTAATAATACTTCAATGGGACAATCTTAATTATTTTATAGCGGGAGCTAATTTTAGTGTTTCTTGGTTATCCCGCTATATAATAATATTTAATTAAAACGACTTTTCATCTCCAGGAAAAATATCTTTAATCTGACTCTGTCAGTAGGAATTTCTGAATTGAATATTTACATAAATCAAATTATAAAAATACATAAAAATATAAACGTAGAAAAACAGCCAGCATATATACATAGAGGAAGAATTATGTTACAAATAAATATTTACAGAATAGAATAAAAGATGCCGTACCGATCGCCACATCAGCCCCCCCGGAGACCGTTAAGGTCGAAAGAAATCGGGAAAGTGCACTCGACGTCCAGATCGCGTTGTGCGAGGCTGCACGGTCGGGAGAGTGCGAGTGTCAGACGGTACAGGTCTAATAACTTCGTTCCGCGTTGGTTCCTTGAGTATATACGCCGGTTTCAGTCTATCAATAGATACGGTGGTTGGTTTACCTCCAATATCTATCTTATAAAACTTTTCTCCGCGTTCTATTACTTTATAAGGTCCTGTGTAA
This sequence comes from Thymelicus lineola, assembly GCA_963932265.1. Lineage (NCBI taxonomy): Eukaryota > Metazoa > Arthropoda > Insecta > Lepidoptera > Hesperiidae > Thymelicus > Thymelicus lineola. Next base: position 13,140,013 of record OZ010689.1, read on the forward strand.
GGAGCTTCCAATGATTTTCGCACGGCGTCACGGCGAAGAAAAACTTGCGAGGAAACTAGCAAGTCCTTGCTGATAAAAACGGGTAATGAACCATGATGATGAACTGGCGTAGGTTTGATTTTCTGGATGTTGGCTCTTAAACGGGAAAGAAAATCGCTATAGTCCACTACTTCTTTAGCAGTGCTATGGAAAAATGCGTTTGGCAAGCGTAACGTTTCCCCATATACCAACTCAGCTGATGATGAGCCAATATCTTCTTTCCATGCTGAACGAATTCCAAGTAGAACTAGTGGGAGAACTTCAACCCAGTCATCATTGGCGTGACACATTATTGCGGACTTTAGTTGTCGATGGAATCTCTCGACCATTCCATTTGCAGCTGGATGATATGCTGTGGTATGTAGATGGTTAACGCCGATCAGCTTAGATAGTTCCTTAAATAAATATGCCTCAAATTGTTTTCCACGGTCCGTTGTTATTTTCTCGGGACATCCAAAGCGCGCTATCCAACCAGTGACAAAAGCGCTCGCCACTGTATCAGCTTTGATGTCACGGAGCGGTATGGCTTCTGGCCAGCGAGTAAATCTATCAACTGCTGTTAGGCAGTACCTGTACTCGTGTGAAATTGGCAGAGGACCTACGAGATCTATGTGCACGTGGCCAAATCTATTCGACGGTGGCGTAAAAGAATGCACTGGAGCTCGAGTATGTCTATAAACTTTGGAGCGTTGACATGAGAGACAACTACGCGTCCATGCGCTACAATCTCTCTTAATGTTAGGCCACACATATCTTTCGGTCATCAGTCTGACCGTAGCTTTGACCCCTGGATGACTTAATCCGTGAACGCTGTCAAACGCTTGTCGACGAAATTGTGGCGTCAGATATAGTCGAGGTGATGGGCTGGACATGTCGCAATATAAGCTCTTCCCGGAGTCAGAAAACTTAACTTTCTGAAGGTCCAGTGAAGAATCGCTGTGTAGGAGCTGCTGTAGCTCGTCGTCCACTAATTGCGTGTCTGCTAGTGTGTCCAAATCGATAGCTGCTGTGATAGCGTCCGTACGCGATAAAGCATCAGCAACCACATTATGTTCGCCTGCGACGTGCTGAATGTTCGTGGTAAATTGAGACACGTAGTCGAAATACCGAAACTGTCGAGGCGAGCAATTTCCAGAAGCCTTTTTGAAAGCGGACACAATGGGCTTATGATCCGTATAAATGCTAAAATCCTTACCTTCTACCATATGTCTGAAATATTTGACTGCTTCGTAAATGGCTAGCAACTCTCTATCGAATGGACTATATTTCTTTTGAGCCGTAGTAAGTTTTTTAGAGAAAAATCCAAGCGGTTGCCATTTTGAGTTTACGTTCTGTTGAAGAACAGCACCAATAGCATTGTCCGAGGCGTCTGTCCACAGAGTTAGATCCGCTGACGAGTCTGGATGTGCTAATAAGGTAGCTTCAGCTAAGCTTGTCTTACACGCGCTGAAAGCTTCTTGAAGTTCCTGCGACCACATGATAGGAGTACTAGGCTTAATAGCTGTCCCAGATAAAAGTTTATGAAGCGGTGCTTGAACTTTAGCTGCTTTTGGAACAAAACGTCTATAAAAATTTGTCATACCCAGAAATCTGCGTAACTCCTTGATGGTCTTTGGTTGCGGGAAATTTTGAATGGCCTCCACTTTTCGCGGAAGTGGGCTGGTGCCTGCAGCTGAAACAATATAGCCTAAAAATTCTACTTGAGGTTCGCCAAAAACGCATTTCGCCACGTTTATTACGATCCCGTGCTCCTGTAGGCGTTGAAAGACTAGCCTCAAATGTTCCAGGTGTGAGGTCTCATCTCGAGAAGCTACTAATATGTCATCAATATAGGAATAACAAAAATCTAAATCTCTTAAAACTTCATCCATGAACCGTTGGAAAGTTTGAGCAGCGTTGCGGAGTCCAAAACTCATAAACGGAAACTCGAACATTCCAAAAGGAGTTGTTATCGCTGTCTTAGGCACGTCTGATGGATTTACTGGGATTTGATGGTAAGCTCGTATCAAATCGATTTTACTAAAAACGGTACAGCCGGATAGATTATGTGAAAAATCATGTATATGGCGTACCGGATATCGGTCAGGTATCGTTCGCGCGTTTAATGCACGGTAGTCACCGCATGGTCGCCATTCGTTGTTTTTCTTGGGTACCAAGTGTAACGGCGATGACCACGGACTATCAGATCGTCTTGCGATACCAGCTCTTACCATATCCTCGAACTCCTTCGTAGCGATGCGGAGTCGATCCGGTGCCAAACGACGAGGACGGCTGTAAACGGGCGGTCCTGGCGTCGTTCGGATGTGATGAAGGGTGTTGTGCTTAACCTCACGCGCAGACAGGTCTCCAGCAGGACGGGTGATGTCTTTGAACTGTGAGAGTAAGTCATGATATCGCGAGGAACCTGTAACAACTTTTATATTATGGCAAAAAGCGGATGGGGCTGGTGTGGCGAAGGTACTTAACGACGTAATATTATCTAATAAACGGTGATGTCTAGCATCTACTAACAAATTAAAATGGGATAAAAAATCAATACCAATTATTGGTTTCGTGACATCAGCTATTACAAAACGCCAAATAAACGCACGTCTTAATCCTAAATCTAACGATATATTCGTCCACCCGTATGTACTAATTGTAGAACCGTTAGCTGCAAACAGTTTGTAATCCGTTTTCATGCATTGATTATTACGAATATAGCTGTACGGGTAAACGCATAGATCGGATCCGGTATCGATTAAATATTGCACTTTAGTCTTTCTGTCTGTCACGAAAACACGGCCACTTGTCACTTCTTCGCAGTCCCGCGCCGCCGCATTCACTGACTGCTCGTTCCGTTTCCCGGCTGGAATGAACACGGGGCGCGACACTTCGTCGATTTGCTCCCGAATCTTGAATGATACCAGCACAGGTCCGTCTGGTGAGGTGAAGTGCGGCTCTGTGAACGACGTCGCCAGCGTGGAGAATAATTTCTTGAGCGTGATCTTGAGCGTGAGCGAGCACCGGTAGACAATTCAGCAACCTGCTGCGACAACTCTTCTATGCGACGAGACATTTTATCTATTACCAACATCATTGTGGAGTCCGACGATGAAGAAGCCGCAGCAACTTGCGCGTTGGGCTGTAATGCAATCTCGTGAATTTTATCCACGATCTGGGCCACAGAATCTAAGGGTAAATCGCTTTGCGCAGCTATGATTGCTTGAATGTGGCTGGGCAGGCGACTTGTCCACAGTGAGCGAATGAAATCCTCGGGAACCTCTGCTCCAGCCAGGTTCTGTAGGTGCCGCAAAAACTGGGATGGTTTTCTATCCCCGAGCTCCTCATGAGTAAGGAGTTGTCTAACACGCTGTTCTTGTGAAGCCGATAACCGAGTAATTAGCTCTGATTTAATTTTTTCATACTTATTTTCCGCCGGCGGTTTGGTTATGACATCCTTTACCTCGCAAACATATTTGTAATCTAAGTTTGCAATTACATGATAAAATTTTGTTGCATCGGCCGTTATATTTGATAAGGCAAACTGGCCTTCCAGTTGCACGAACCACAATGCAGGTTCGTTCGGCCAAAACGGTGGCACCTTCACTCCGACTCTACATACCTCGCTCTCAGCACTCGCCTGCGTATTTCCCATCATATTGTTATCCTCCGAATATTATTATTGACTCTTGACGTAATATACACTTACTTGTGTTCGTTCGGGTCACCAATTATAGCGGGAGCTAATTTTAGTGTTTCTTGGTTATCCCGCTATATAATAATATTTAATTAAAACGACTTTTCATCTCCAGGAAAAATATCTTTAATCTGACTCTGTCAGTAGGAATTTCTGAATTGAATATTTACATAAATCAAATTATAAAAATACATAAAAATATAAACGTAGAAAAACAGCCAGCATATATACATAGAGGAAGAATTATGTTACAAATAAATATTTACAGAATAGAATAAAAGATGCCGTACCGATCGCCACAATTTACTTCACCTAAGAAGTTGCAAATGATTTATTGATAGGCTGGTAACCCTTAGCAGATTAAATCATAGGAACATTAGTGATGTCGCAGCGAAATAAACCCTTATATTCTGATCGCGCCATTTAGAACGCGACGGAGGTTTCCGCCCGACCCCTCTATCCGCACGAACATCTCTAACGAATAAATTTTATTAAAAGATTAAAATGGGCAAGAGAAAAACATCTTATGCCCCTGTAAAAATTTAATTAAAAACCATAATTATTTTATCATTTTGTATCAAATAAATTTTGGATTTCTCCCTTTATACGATCGCCGTGGTTCTAGCATTAGCGTGATTCAGAATTCAGGGTACAGCGCCATCTAGTTCTGCTACGTGAAAAGTGAATGTACACACTTTGTTACACACTTTGTTTTTAATAATTAATTTTGTAAAAAAAATATAATATTTAGGTCAAAAATGACCTAAGTGTAAATTAACATTTTAGAGACATTGAAGTATTATTACTAGCGTATAGAACCGACACCGCGAACACCACGTATGTCCAATGCATTGGCGCCACGTGGCTTCAATCTTCCATGGATTCGTTCGATATTGAAAGGAGAACGGGGGCTCAATTTTGAAAATCGAACCTCCCGGGCGGAACACACATTTTGTTCGAGATGTCTGTTCTATGACATTATACTTAAATGTTTAGAGATTTTGAACTTTTTTTTAAAATTTCGAAAATTCGGCTCGTTTATTTTCCTGTTGAGTTCACAAATTGAGCACATATTTTTATATATTTTTTTCTAATTACGCTTTACAATTGTCAGTATTTAATTTTATTGAAATTATCATTTATCAGGAAACGCTGAGAAAATAACGTCAACTTTGGATAAATTTTAGATTTTGATTTTTTATCGCTGGGCTCGGGGTCTCCTCTCACAATGTGAGGGGTACAGGCCATAGTCTACCACGCTGGCCAAGTGCGGATTGGTAGACTTCACACACCTTTGAGAACATTATGGAGAACTCTCAGATGTGCAGGTTTCCTCACGATGTTTTCCTTCACCGAAGCAAGTGATAATTAACTTGTAATACGCACATAATATTTGAAAATTAGAGGTGCGTGCCAGGATTTGAACCCGGGCCCCCGCGTTCGGGAGACCAACGTCCTAACCACTAGGCTATCACTGCGTACGAGACCCCGAGCCCAGCAGTGGGACAATTATGGGTTGTTGCTTTGCTTTTGCTTTGCTTTTTTTTTTATCGACAACACTTTGACTCGAGGTGGTTGAAAAAAATATACTGGCCTAGCCAATGAACTAATACCTACAGTAATTCGTTCACTGGGCCTAGCACATCATAGTAGCACATTGAAGTATAATGTCATAGAACAGACATCTCGAACAAAAATGTGTCTCGCCCGGGACGTTCGATTTTCAAAATTGAGCCCCGGTTCTTTGTGCCGGTTCTCCTTTCAAAATCTAACGAATCCATCGCAGATTGAAGCCACGTGGCGCCAATGCATTGGGACATACATAGTTTTTTTTTTACACAAATAAGTTAATGCTTGAACACAATCCCACCTGATGGTAAGTGGAGATGTGGTCCAAGGTGGTGAGCACATTAACTTAGTAAAAGCCTATTCACTCTTTTCTTGAAGACATCCCCATCATAGGCAGGCGGGAACGCCGACGCAGGCAAGTTATTCCAGTCCTTGGCTTATAATAATAATACGCTAGTAATAATACTTCAATGGGAGAATCTTAATTATTTACTTCACCTAAGAAGTTGCAAATGATTTATTGATAGGCTGGTAACCCTTAGCAGATTAAATCATAGGAACATTAGTGATGTCGCAGCGAAATCAACCCTTATATTCTGAACATGACGTGGACGAGATTTGCTGATGTGTTTAGTAATCGATCATGAATATAATGCGACGACAGTTTCCAGAGTGACATGGGCTGCTCGTAAAGACGTGGCCCATTGCCGACGTCCGCTCTCCGCAGGCATAAATCAAAGCTTTCAAACGTCGAGGTCTGCTATGATTAACGATTTTTCATTAACTAGAATGACTGAAGATGTCAAATTGAACTTGAAAAGAAATTAAGAAGGTGCTAGCCGTCACGATTCGGAAGGGATTATGCTTGATAGGCAGTCGTTAGTAAAAAAATATTGCACTTCAGTTTTTTTCGAATGGACTGTAAGTCGCATGCACCTTAGATCATATAGGTTGGTATATCAGCCGTACCTATAATTAAGATCAAATGATTTCCAATATTTTTTTTTATGTTTTGACTCGAGAAAAGTTGTCAGAAACTAGCTACCAACCGCATAATCTTTTATTTTAGTAATTCTAATATAATTACCGGGAATAAAATTTGTTCTTTTGTTTTTCCAAGCTAATGAGCATGAGCGATTTCCCAAGCTTTTCAATATCAAAATTTAAATATATTGCATAATACCGTGCTAACCATAAGCTTTGGAATCTATTCATTGTTGCACATCATATTATTATTATAGAAACGGGCTGTTTTCAGGCCGTCCAAGGCAGCCTGTTCTAGACGTGTCCGTGGGCGGCCCGCGGAGCTGTCGGGTGCAGATCGCCCGCTTTCTTTCACTCCCACCTCAATTCTTAGATTGTTTAGTTCCCGGAGGAAGTAGCTTCACTCTATTTCTTTATATGATTTTTTATGCCTTGAGCAGGCGAGCGAGCTGACGGGTCACGTGATGGTAAATGACAATACCAACGGGGGCGTCACCAATACGTTGCCGGCCAAGAAGATGACGATAGACCCGCTTCTTGAAGGACTCCATGTCAAAGCTTAATGGGAACACAGATTAGTTTTACCTGATAGGTAAACACCTATATTACCCCCTCGATAATTATCTCTCTCTATTATAGAATTAGGCAAGAAATGTTTTTGAGTGTTTCGGTTGCAGTCAGAGGCTCAGAGAGATCTTCTAATTTAAAAATGAACGCCCCTCAAAACATATTTGTTACAACCTGTAAGCTTGATAACAGTTGGGAACTTAATAATACCTTATTATAATATATTTAAATATAAATAGCTATAAAGAACAAAATAGCTGAAGAGTATTGGGTTTTTGAAGAAAATCATATTTTCTTACAAACAGAAAGATCATAAAATTAAGTAGTTTTTTTGCTGTAATTAAAAGGCAATCTTTATTGAATCTAGTGCTGAAAACAAGGCGGCAGTTCCCGAATAATCCCGAGCGCGTGTGACTTCACAAGCTTGCTATGCTTGGCTACAAATGAAACTATTCTATAGTTTCATAAACTAAGTTAAAATAAAATACACACTATAAAAGTTAAATAAAATTATTACATAACGTTAACCTTACTGAGAATCGAACCTCAATACATCCGTGAATCTCGTTCACATCGCAACCCACGCGTCCGTGATCATTCGTAGATATAAAAAGGGAATCCCACTTGCATCTTTCGTTTCTTTTTCTTGCCCTGTGTACGGGTGCTCGTTGGTCTGTCGGTACATTGGGGACATTAGTGTACAGTACTATTCTGTGGTACAATAGTGGAACGGTACAATGCACCGAATATTCATATCCATATTAGCGTTCTACGCCGTAGCTGACCCCGTGAGGAGCTCAGATTTGGGGAAAGATGGCTTCAATTTTTATAAAGGTAATATAATAAATATTGTGAGAGGAGACCCCGAGCCTAGCAGTGGGACAATTATGGGTTGTTGCTAAAAAAAATATAATAAAATTATATTTTGTTTAATCATTACTTGGTACAAGTTATTATTACTTTAAAAAGTGGCAGATAAATAAGATGAATGAATTGAAGAAAATTATCAAAAGTGAAAGTTATGGGTTATAGGAGTTTATAGGTTCTTTTGATCCCTTCCCCCGATACTAAAATAACTAATTAACGCTGGTTGCTCTCATTAACAATTTATCAGAATTAATGCTTGTTATTAATTCAAAATTGTGCATTTAATTAATAAAAAATTCTTACCTTTAATTCTTTTCTTTTGAACTTTGTAGCTCTTGGAGCTTTTTAATGGAAGTCGTCCATCAATAGCAGTCAATTTTAATTGGTGGCTAAATCCGGCTTTTTGGCCTAGTTTCATTTTATATCGCTCAGCTTCGTAACAGTTAAATCACCATTTCAATGTGATAGGACGGTTTGAAAAGAAAATAAAAAAGTGAAAAAAGTAGACTTTTTATTAAGTTGCATAAATTAGTTGTTAAAGACGAAACTAGCCTATTGAGTATTGAATTTAATTTATAAAGCTTTGAAACTATAGTGAGACTGTTAAAAACTTACTATATGTGAATACTGGTTAAGGTATAATATATATACCTACATAATTATCTATAGGAGTATCGTTTAATTTAATGTAATTACCCCGTATTATGTATTGGTTCTCCGCTCTAATAGGATTACGAAGCGACCAAATTATATTTAGATCAAGTAATTGAGTTATGATTTCGGCAGTAGTACCAGATGATGATTTGTAGGCGAATTTATTTTATGATTTATTAAGCGTATTAAGTCTCGATTTCAGTCGAATATTATAATAATTTGTAACATATGGAAATTTATGTGGATAACGTTGATTGCAGTATTCTGTACGATGTGTGGATTTACTGTGATAAAAAATTGCCCTGATATTAATTTTTATCAAATCTCTTGAATGAACAGACATCGATCTATTACGTACAATTATTTATCTTGTACTTATAGATTTTATTCGCCGTTCATATTATCAAGTTACTAGATGTAGCATTAGCATGTAGCATGTAGTGGTAGCCTAGTGGTTAGAACGTTGGTCTCCCGAACGCGGGGGCCCGGGTTCAAATCCTGGCACGCACCTCTAATTTTCAAATATTATGTGCGTATTACAAGTTAATTATCACTTGCTTCGGTGACGGAAAACATCGTGAGGAAACCTGCACACCTGAGAGTTCTTCATAATGTTCTCAAAGGTGTGTGAAGTCTACCAATCCGCACTTGGCCAGCGTGGTAGACTATGGCCTGTACCCCTCACATTGTGAGAGGAGACCCCGAGCCCAGCAGTGGGACAATTATGGGTTGTTGCTTTTTTAGATGTAGCATTAATAGACATCTTAATTAACTGTGGTATGTTGCTGAAATATTCCCGCCCGCCTATGACTAGTGTTGCCAGGCGTCCGGATAAAGCCGGACATGCTTAGTCTTTTTAAATGCATATCCGGCCAAATTAAACAGGCTTTTGTAAGGTTTAAAAAAAATATAGTCATGAATGAGTAATAAAGAAGACTGATTCGTCATTCAATTTAATTTTTAATTCACCAGAAAAAAGATTTACGGTAAATTATCAAAAAACCTTGTTTTACTTACGATTTTTTTTGTCTTATTAATACTTAATTAAAAAAATCCTTAATAATTTTGGGTGTCCGGCTTTTTTACTCAAGGGTCCGGCCAAACTTTCTGGTTTGTCCGGCTATTAGGTTTGACGACCTGGCAACCCTACCTATGACGGATATCTTCAAGAAAAGTGTGAATAGACTGTTACTAAGTTAGTACGTTCACCATCATGGACCACAATATCTCCACTTACCATCAGGTGGGAAGATGGTCAAGCATTAACTTATTTTTCTGTGGGGTTAAGATATATCCGGCTTCCGGCTCAATTGCTGTAGATTTCTGAAAGTCTTTGGTGCTTAATGTATTTAGTTTCTTGTAAGTCAAACGCCATTTTAGATTTATGTAACGTGTAAATTAATTTTTTTTTTGGCAGATTATTTAAGAGCTCGAAACGATGACCTTATGGAAGATGGAATAGAACATGGGGACCGGATGATTTGTACGTATCATGCTATTTTTAATTTGGACCTAAACGCTTTTTGGAGAAATTGTAATATCACACTAATCTTACCTGTATTTTTGATTGTTTTTTCAGATTTCTACCGCACACCGATAAGGTTGTATCCTGGTTTGTTGCCAGCTTTTGATCAAGAATACAAGAAGAGAAATGAAAATGTATTTAAAAGTTAGTATTATTCTAATACCAATTGACTGTAGATATTTCGTTAAGTTATTTATCGTCCATTTTATTTATGTTTAGTAATCTGCTCCCGCTTCGCTTTGGGTATCTAAGTAAGTTAATACCCCTATTTCTGAAGCAACTCCTTAGGAATTGTTTTTAAACGACTTACATGACAATGATTTTTGTGATAAGAATTATAGGTACTACACTCAAAAGTTCCAGAGGAGGGAACGACATAACCGTTAACAGCAGTCAGAAAATTTATTGCTTTTTTCATTGACACTATAAAATCGTATGTGTTTCGATTTTAAAATTTAATTTGTTTCATAATTTTATAAAATATTATTGATAATGCTTCATGATATTCATTCAGTGTTATTGATTTCAATCGTTTGAATTATTTAATTAAATAAATAACATCGAAATATTAGCAGTCAAGACCCAAGACCCAGATTAAGACCCAAGGGCCTGCGGCATGGACGGTGACTTAGTACTCGATTTATTGTTTTTTTGACTAAGTATATTTTTTAATATATTTCAGACCATATGATGAACAAGGAAGCTATGTACGTACAGATTCCACCGAAGCGCGCCTCCAAAACGGCGCTGTCCTACATGATGCAAAACAAACTGGATCCATTTTATTCGTAAGTATCTTTGCACACTCAGCAGGTACCTTACGTACGTATAATACGAACATTCTGTGATATTAAACATTATGGAAAGTTCATGCCTAAGGGGAGATTTTAATACGACCGTGTTTATAAACGTATTTGGTGTACAAATAAAGAGCAATTGTATTTGTTCCCTTATTTGTCGAGATAAAAAGTTTTATAAATTATAGATAGGTAATTAGTAGGTATATGAAGTTACTTAAGTTAAGAGAGTTAAGTTTCTTTTTTACAACAATCCCATCTGATAGTAAGTGAGCACATTAACTTAGTAAAAGAATATTCACTCTTTTTTTCTTAAGTAAATGTAAATCTCTCGTTGTATGCTGTAACTCAAAACGTCAGTATTTTAGAAAATTATCGCAACGAAAGGGAAATTTAATTTTATTTAATATAAATTCTAATTTTTATTTCATTTACTCATTCTGTTTAATAATCATCCTTTACTTTTCCTAATGTCCTGTCATAAACATTTGGAATAATGGGATTTTTTTAAAGTAGAAACATTACGCGGGTAGGAAGTGCGGCGAGTGCGCGGGCCATATTATTTGGACACAACGCGCGATTGCAATGAGAGTTAGATGCGGTTTCTGATTTGTTCTGTATTCTGAGGCTAAGTTAATTTACCATTTCGGAAAGGTGTTGAATCATTGAAGAGAAGTAGTGAAAGAAACTCCTCATCAATTCACAACAGATTTATCTATACTAATATTATAAAGAGGAAAGATTTGATTGTTTGTTTGCAACAAGGCTCCGAAACTACCGAACCAATTTGAAAAATTCTTTTACTGTTGGGAAGCTATATTATCCCCGTGTGATATAGGCTATACAGCCTATATTTTTTTACTATTTTTCCCGAAGCGAAGCGAGGGCGATTTCCTAGTAATAAATAAAATTTAAATTGGTTCTACATACCTATACGGTTGCATATCTACTTCTTACACTGTTGTACCAACGGAACATGTACTTACACAACGTTTTTTACCAATAACAAGATCATCTAAATAACTTTTTTTTGTATTCTGTAGCATTCATAAAATAAAATTTAAAAACCCCCGACAGTTTGATTTACACTAAACATAGCTAAGAACACTCGATTAAGTCACCTTTCATACAAAAAACTACATCAAAATCGGTTCATCAGTTTAGTAGCTGCGATGCCACAGATATACAAATCCACAGATACGCAGATACACAGACACGTCAAACTAATAACACCCCTCTTCACCCCTCTCAGGGGTTAAAAATGTAATAAAAGGTGTGACAATAATAGGTTCGTAATTTATATGTACCTAAATTATTTTATGCCCAGAGAAGCAACGCTTTTATGCGGTAATTAACCACTAATTTGGCTAATTTATGACATAGTCATCACTACTGAGGTACTGCTAATTTACATTGATACTAAATGCTAGTACGTGCAGTTTCCCTAACCTAGTTAAGTCACGTGTCAAGACATATAATACTTTGGATGATTATCTATTCTTGGCACAAAGCTTCGGTGACAGCAGTTTCAGTTAAATTCTACAATCTCAAGCAAAATTGACATAGTTGTGTGTTTTAAACTGCTTAGTAAGGAGATTTTGAAATATAGGCAGGTATAATAAAATTTGAATTGTGAATTCAATTTTTACAACGTTATGCATGGATGTTAATGTTACGTTATGGAACAAAGTTATGCATAATAATTGAATATTTGTTTATAACCGACTTCAAAAAAAGGAGGGTTTTCTCAATTCGACTAACTATGTAGGTATATCTTTTTTAATGTGTCTCATAACTTTTTATTGGATGTACCGATTTTGATAGACTTTTGACTGAAAGCTGGTACTGGTCCCATATAAAGAACATGGCCATTTCCATTACATTTAAAATCTTGATAATGAAAGGTTATATTAACTATACGTTATAAGTTATAGCAGAAATACTACCTGTAAGTTTAGAAAATAATATCATATAGGTAAATTGTCAAGTGAAAAATTACCATTCTTATTTGAACGAGAATTTGATGATGTTCTATTTTTTTACTTATTCGAAGACTGTGTTTTGAAGTCGGTTATATTTTTAACGTCAGATTAGTGTGTGTAGAAAGAAAAGTGATTATTTATATCTATAAAGTATGTTTTTTTTCAGGGACGTCGAACATTATTGTCTGTACGGGAAATAGCGGGATGGAATTGTATTGTAGCCATAGGCCATAGCAATAGGTAAACAAGATTTTTATAAATAAATTAATAATTTTGATTAATTGTTATAATTATGGCTACCTCATGTTTTGTTATAATATTCTTACTTATTTTTTACAGATTTGGTTGCTGTAGAAAAAAAAATATCTTAATTAATCTGTAATCAGAAGTTTAGACATTCAATAAAAAAATTACCATTTAAAGGAAGTTATATTTAATGTTGATATAGAATGACATCAAAATGAAATAAATTAATGAAATGTGAATAGTGTTGTTTCTTTTTGCCTGTAAGGTAATATTGCCTTAAACAAAGGCCAAAAGTTTGAATATTGAATGTTCTCAAAGAAAGAATTAACTTTATTTAATTTAGCATTATTTCTAGAATTTTATCTTTGCTATTAAAAATTATTAAGTTGATAACGGACAATAATATGTTAAAATAAGGAATGATTTTTTTGAAAGTCACAAAAGAATCATTCCTTATTTTACCATTTTAGAAGAGGAATTCCTAAGGGAACATACCAAAACCACGTGCCTCATTTAGGGGGGGAGGGGGGTCTTCAAAACACCACGATTGGTCACAAAGGGGGGGGGGGGGGAGGGGGCTAAAAAGTTGGAAAAAATGAGTTACGTGGTTTTGGTATGTTCCCTAAGAATCCTCTCATATCCAATATCTACAACAGTTTTATATAAAAGCTGATAAAGTATTAACTGTTAATAAATCACTATTTTTGATTAGTGAGCATTACGAAAATTAATTTCACTTGTAATTCACAATAGAAAAGCCCTACGAAACAAACTTGAAAACTTCAAACGCTTTCGGAAAGTTAGCGAGCAACAATTATCAGCAATATATTAGGTAACATTCTTGCAATTAATTTCCTTTATTAAAGCGAATTTTTGAGAAAATTAATAAAGAACGTGAGCCGTTTCCAAATTTCTCCGGCGACGGCTGTGGCATGACGATTTCCAGTGCCGGCTGTTGTAAAATTTATTATGATAATATCTTATGAATTATTGCGAAGAATAATTATAAAACTTGAAGACTTTTAGAGGTAGGCAGTGGATGGAATCTGTAATACGACTTTGTATCTCTTACTATTATCATGAATTTAAAGTTAGCAATTTAGAAACTGATTTATAATAAATGTGATTTGCTCATGATAAAACTGATTAAACACAAAAGCAAAAATAAGGAGATCTAAAAGTGTTTTCTGTCCGTTATCAGTCCAATACACGGGTGTCTTCTCGTGAAGGACAAAGGTTAAGGTGCAATATACATAAAAGACGGAAACGCTAAAGAATGGTTTGCTTACTTTGCATCGACTTAAGCCGGCTATAAATGTTTCGTAAACTCCACTGGGATCCAAATAACGTAACGAGGCGTAATGTAATCAAGTTCTATGTACAGTTAATTAATTAATTAAAAAGTAAGTTTTCAATTGTCTATTATAGAAAAAAGTAATATGCTTCTCTTCTCACAGATAAGCATCTGTGTCATTATACGAATTTCAACTATGATAGCTAACATTCAAGAGCTCCCAAATACAACCTAAAACATCACACTGTTTGTATAAAATCAGTTACCTATTTACTTTGTAGTTTTCATTCTCATTTCTACAGAATAATATACTTACATACTCGTAGATAAAATAGTTTACGGTGGTTATTTTTTCTACCCATAAAACCCAAACATAACAGGTGTCTATCCATATTCTATGGGATATCTATGACCAATTACTTTTATGTGGTTAAATTGAGCTTCTAGGGTTTTAATATCACAAGTCTTTAACTTATTTTGCCATCTTGGGGCCCTTTCCTGCCAAAAGGTTGCCGACCACTGAACTTTACCAACATAGTAGATCGAAGAGGAAATATTATTATGAGCGTGATTTCTATAAGGATTCTCATTCTGGAAAGAAGGAATTTAGAAGAAATAGAAAATTGAAATTATTTAATTTTAGTAGATATTGGATTTTGAATACATTGTTAGTATACACCTACAAACAATATAATATCGATTAATACCTAATCAAAACTTATACATGATAACATAAAAACTTGTAAAAACCGACAGATAACTAAAAGTAAACTAGTAATTTTTTTGAAAGAAAGAAACTGAAAAAATGTTTTTTTTTTTTTTATAATTTGATGCTAGTTTATAAATTATTCGAACAAAATTAATGTATGTGTAGGTACGTTGTAATGTTTTTTTTTGCAGAAAGCTTACCAGTCAATAGTACTTAATTACAATTAAAATAAGAAGTGACAGTTTACTTAGGAACGTTATTAGAGGAGATAGGTTTTGGAAGAAAAACCGGCAAAGTGCGAGTTGAGTTAGACTGTTCCGTATAAAATGTTTCAACAACTTTTAAGAGTATGCATTTTAACTCGTAGGTAGTGTGTAGTATTTTTGTACGCGCAATATTAGTAAGTTTTCCTATTAGATCCGAAAGTAAAAATATATTTTAGTCTTTTTAAAGTGAAACTTTAATTACATCGTCTCAAACTTTTTGGTCTGTGTGTCGCATGTCGCGTGACCGTCGGCCGCGGAGTGGGGGTAAAGTGAAAGGCGCTCGACAGAGCAGCCGAGGCCAATATGGCGGCGCCATCACCATCGGCGTGGCGCCGCCATATTGGCCTCGGCTGCTCTGTCGAGCGCCTATATTATAAGTATTATTAATACCCTAAATCTTTTAATACCCTAAATCGAATATTTATCCAAATTTTTTTAGTTAAATGTCTACAATACGAAAAAAAGTTTCACTTATACCTACCGTGGTTTCATAAAACCACACAATTGCTTTTTTTATTTTAGGTTCATTACTTATGAAGATAGTGGGAAAAATAGTAAATAGTGTTCCATTTTCTTAATAAAAATGCTATCAATAATAAAATTTAAATAAAATAATTCATTGCTAACATGACAAAGGGACTCCCAGTGTGGAGCTATGAGGCCTATGAGTGTGTAGAGTTACCTATTTGTTTACCGTAAAT
Organism: Thymelicus lineola; assembly: GCA_963932265.1. Taxonomy (NCBI): domain Eukaryota; kingdom Metazoa; phylum Arthropoda; class Insecta; order Lepidoptera; family Hesperiidae; genus Thymelicus; species Thymelicus lineola. The sequence goes on from OZ010689.1 coordinate 13,155,892, forward strand.
TGTAATGTGTAGTAAATGCAACTTCATCGGTTCAGTAAATCTGGAGAATATCTGTTCAGGGAACCTTTATGTATGAGCATTCTTCAGCTAACTGAGATCTAACTGAGATTCAGGTAGTGTAGTGTTTTAGCCGTATTGGGGTGGCTTAGAGTACTAACCCCAATCCCATGCCGGATGGGTGTCGTAAGAGGCGACTAAATCCGGCCCGCTGGGTAGGACCCCTCGACGGATTGTATTGGTAATATTGATTTTTAATTGTTAATTAATACCATTATTACTATTATTGTTTCTCCAGCATGAGTCAGCCGCCAAACGACTCGTCGTGTTCCGGCTGGGAGCTTGAGAGCCACTCCTTTCCTCCTTTTTCTTCTCTCTTTCGTGGCCGGCAACGCATCAGTGATGCCTTTGATATTGCTGATGTCCATGGGCGATGACAGCCACTTACCATCAGGTGGATCGTCAGCTCGTTTGCCGGCTATTTCCATAAAAAAAGTGTGACTTCACCCTGTAAGTGACGTATAGTGAAATGTTCCACAACTCCTATACGGATTCCGTTCTTTCCTTTAGAGAGCGGAACCCTAAAATGCCGGCAAAACCTAAATTCACAATAAAGTTAGGGGGAAAATAAAATATACTTACAGTAACGAGACAGTAATAGCGAGAAACATAAGAAAATACTTACGGGAATTTACTTACTGGAATATACTAGACCTTACCTCGCTTCAATTCGGGAAACATGTACCTGAAGGAACAGGATTAGGACAGTGGAAATGGAAGTTGCTGGGTAATGAAAATATACCTGTCTGGTTAGGTTAGGTCTTTGGGTAATGATCATCTGTGATCTGTCATCTGGGAATACAGGATGTGATATTTATTTTATTTATTATTAACCGACTTCAAAAAAGGAGGTGTGGTCCCACATAAATTTGAACGAGATCTGACAATGGCATCCATGTCAAAATCTTATAAGTCTTAAATTTGCATTAAGTATGTGCGCGATAAATGTACGAATAACTCAATATCGCGCCAACCAATTTCGATGATTCTTTTTTTAATTGAAAGCTGATACAATGGTATCCATGTCAAAAGTACAATGTACTTCATTTGAAGTCGGTTATTTTTTTGTTAAAATGTTAGATTATATAATTTTTAAATAACACTTCACACTCATAGCACACTAGCATTCCCTGTGTCGTGGGTACCATAGACAACACACAAAGGCGAGGATATTTACACCAAGACCGAGAACAGAAATTGAGAGAACAGAAGAGAGTATCATGCCTTACTTGCATGGTTGATTTAAGTGATATGATGACCCCGCCGCTGTGTGATCCTAGCAATGACGATTATTGCCGATGACACTAGCTAAGCATTCGGGATACGTATACCTTATATAATTATATACTTATATAATTATATATAATTATATGTATACCTTATACACCGTTATTCTTTGTATATGCGAAAGCTGAATGTATTTTGATCAGAATCAGTTGCTGAATCGATCGCAATAATTTTTACACCATGTTATATTTTGTCCTAAAAATATTTTAAAAATGTTACAAGTTGGACACCAATGCAAAACATCGTTATTACCGACCATCTTAAGCCTTGGTGGATAGTTTCAACTTTGTTGGTTATAATAACAACAAAATAAGATTTCACATTAACATATGGCATGGGAGAACTACTACTAACATCTCAATTTTGTTAACTTATACATAAACTGTTATTCGGTTGCGTTGACAACCGAGATTGATTAAGATTGTCACACCGAGCATATAATCACTATGGATTGTCAAGTCTGGCGTTTTGCTTGCGCTCTCATAATAAAATTATTATCGTGTCGTAAAAAATTTGGAAAATGAGTTTTCAATACAGTAATGAGCAGTACACAGAAATGATACTCGAAGTGGTGTAAGGTGATAATGTGTCCATGGCAGTGCGACGGTACGAGGAGCAATTTGGTGTAAGAGTGTCGTAGAACACCATGCTTTCCGGCACACAACGCTTAAGGGACTACGGGTAGTTCCTGCCTCCTATCGCCGTTAATCGAGGTGTGAATCGCATTCCGACGGCAGTACAACAAGGGATTTTGGACTACATAGCCGACAATCCCGAGAGCAGCACAACACATGTGCTTGTTTGTGCATAAGGCAAAATGGGGGACACTGAACAATTATGTATGACTTGTGTGAATGATTCACTATGAAAAATTATTAAATACATTATTGTAAATATTGGGGATTAATATAAACACGTCAAGATGGTTGACAGTTAACTGCGACGGTCGCGAATTGACGCGGGCCGCACGCTCGGTGACCATGTTTATGCGGGGACAATGGAGAAACACAACAAGCTTGTAACTTTGTGAGTTTTCAAGATACACCTTTGAAAATGTTTATGTAGATTATTTAGGCGAAAATACTTGACACGTGTATAGGTTTTTCTATCAAGAAAGAATAACGTTGTATAAGTATAATTCTTATAAAGTCTGTGTCATCAACCGAGGCAAATATTTATATTAACTGTATTTTTGTTGTTAGGAATTTTAATTTTTTAGTCACCCACGAACATCGATACTTTACTGACCAAGAAACAAAAGATAGGAATTATGATTTATATTTATTAGTAAGTCATATTAAGACAAGAAAAGTATTAATAATATATGAAGGAAATTCTAAAAAATCAAGACTATAATAACATAAGCCATTAGCTAGCTATTAGTGACCTGAAAGTGAAAACTAAAGCATACTCCTCCATCCTACTTAACTGTGGTTTGATGGATATGTACCTGGTCTATACTATAGGTCCTATAATAGTAGTCAAAGCAAGTGTCGGAACTCTGAAGTTCTTACCCACGCTGACATCTCAAGGCGTAACGACTTCTATCTAACTATAACTAGAGCGACAAACTGCCTAACGAGCCCTCTAAAGCACGGAAGCGTTCATGAAAATTGCCATTAGTCGTCACACAGTCAACTTTCTCGGGCTGACTTCTAACTTTGGCGATATTTTGCGCCAGATGGCTGGGTTAAGTATTTTTATAACTATTTAATATGAAATAACTCGACTCTTACTGCATGTTACATATACAACGTTATTCATTGTATAGGTATGTTAACGGCAAAACCCGGTTTCAGGCCAAATTCGTTTTGCCTGAAATCGGGTTTTGCCGGTAACATATGAACACATATGGTTTCGATTCAAAGTTCGCGGGCACAGTTTCAAAATTAAGTGAATTTCAAATAATTTTCGGGAGTCAACTGTTTTAACTCGGTCGCCAAGTAAATCAATAAAGCTTTCATAAGCCTTTAACAAACAAAACAGTGAGCCATATATTAGGTTGTCTGAACCGAGGGCATCCCCGGCATGTTTATTGGAAAAGTTCTTAAAAGTTCATAACAAACATTCGAGAAAGTAAAGGCTTTCGCTTTAGTTACCTATCTAAAATTAGTTAGATGTTAATGTAATGAAGAGGAAGTTTTAACATAATAATAGTATGTGGAATTATGGATCCTTCTACCATGCGTTAGAGGGGTCTTTGAAAGATAATATTGAAAAATATGGTGTTTGTATGAAGGAAAATGCATAGGTATTTTTTGTCTTGAAGTGTCATAAATAACTATTGTTCATACTCCTTAACAATAAGCATATATGTACGCTTAAAGAAGCGATATAAAGATATTGCTAACTAACTATGGATATTCGCCTCTTGCATTTGTATACTTTTATAAAATTATTATTAAACAAACCTAACAAGTAAAAGTCGTTTTTCTATTCATACCCAACATCACATATCGCGCTATGGCTAGTAGGTATTTATTTATTTATTATTTAACACTATTATCTGAACACCATAAAATAATACACATAAAGAGCAGAAGGAAGGAATACAAAACAAATGGGCGACCTTATCGCTATAGAAAAGAAAATGGGTACAGGCATACCTAAATGAAATAAAGCAATGATATCCATCCATCCATCCATCAGCCATTGGAGGTCCACTGCCGGGCAGAGGCCTCCCCAAACTTGTGCCACTCTGACCGGCCATGAGCGTTCTGAACTCGGCGGATGTCCGTTGTCTTCTTCAGGTCGTCGGTCCATCTGGTCGGGGGGCGTCCTGTACTCCGTTTCCTGAGACGTGGGAGCCATTCGAGGATCTTTCTTCTCCAATAGTTATCGGTCCTTCGGATTATGTGGCCAGCCCACTACCACTTCAGCCGGCTTATTCGTTTGGCTATATCGGTTATCCTAGTTCAGACGAACGGATTTCATCGTTGCTGACGCTATCGCTCAGAGAAATATCGAGCATGGCCCTCTCCATAGCTCGCTGAGTTTGTGGACCAGGCCGACAGTAAAGCACCACTGTATGCCATCACTTGCAACACACACTGCTCGAACAACTTCGACTTCAGGTTTTTGGACGATAAGATATGACGTAGTTTCTCGAACGCAGCCCATCCGAGTTGGATTCTACCGAGTTGGTCTTACCCATTTGAATCATTTGACCCAGGTAAATGTATTCGTCTATAACTTCGGGACAGCGTCGTCAATGACAACCGATACGGGTGTGACATGGACATTCGACATGATTTTCGTATTGTCCATTTTCATCTTAAGACCCACCCGTTGTGAGGCTGACGCTGTTCAAGTACAATGCTGTACGGTGCACCAAGTTCTTCCATTGATCCCGCCAGGATGACTATATCACCGGCATATCACATATTAGTGATGTATTTGCCGTTCATGTTAATCCTACGTCGTATCCACTCCATCAGTTTGAAAACGTCTTCCAACGCAGCGGTGAACAGTTTTGAGGATATAACATCTCCTTGCTTGAGACCTATCTGCAGTTGGATGGTGTTTGTGGCTGTATCGCGTACCCTGACGGACATAGTGGCTGATGAGTACAAACACTTTAGCACATCGATATACCGGTAGTCGATACGGCACAACTGAAAAGAATTTAGTAGCGCCCAGGTCTCGATATAATCAAAGGCTTTCTCATAGTCCACATAGGCGACACATAACGGCAGATTATACTCCTCGGTCTTCTGTATAATCTGCCGCAATGTGTGTATATGGTATATATGGTGCTTTAGGCTTTTAGGAATCCTGCTTGTTCTCGTATTATCTAATGAAAAACATATCAATAATAGAGCAGTGACAAAAGAGAATGAATAGCCAAGAAAAGGAAAAAAGAAAGGAAGATGACAGGTTAGGTTAGCTTAAGATAGTTTACTTCAAGTATTTTTTTAAAAGGAAACACATTTTGAGCTTTCCTTATTTGTACAGGTAGTGAATTCAAAAGACATAGGTAGGTATGTTGTTAAATATTTCTATTAAAAAGAAAATAAAGTGTCTTATAAATTTTATATTGGACATCGAAATTGTAAGGTTTCGTTTCCTTATCACCAAGCCATAAGTACAGAATTAAGTAACAACAGTAAATTTTCTTTTTATGTCAATTGAATGTGAAGCAGAGTGAAGCTCCAACGAGCCCCATCCAAATTGAGTGGCTCACGTCCGGTATATCAATTTGGGGCGACGTGAGGGTGATAACAACGACTTTTGCCCCAAATTAGGCCCACATTCTTACGTGCGTCGTCAAAAATCACTATTAACCATATTATATTTATCAAGTAATATCGGCTTCCAATATTCCCAATATGAGCCAATATGCATTACTGTGTTACGACGCAACGAAATCCTCGGCATCTTATCGCTGAGGATCTTTAGATATTACGTAGTTAGCTGGCATCTAAATAATGTCACGTAAAATCACGCACACATCATCTTTAGATGAGGGCAATAGCACTGAAATACTATGTCATGCATTTGCATGCAAAGGTGTAATCTTTTAAGGTCGCAGTGCACGACTAGAAGCCGAGGTTCAATCCTCGAGGGACAGTCTCTGGTACCTCAATAATAATCAATTTTTTAACATTTCTTTGTTCGCGTGGAAGCGTTTCCGGCGTACCCCCTAGGAAACCTAATCACCTAGGGGTATGAAATATTCTTTACGACCTATTTTCATTATCTACCACATGAGACTCAAAAAATTTCATAAAAATCGGTTAAGCCGTTTCAGAGGAATGCGACCACAAACCGTGACACGAGATTTCTGGAAGAATAATGTTTGCCAATTCAGCTATTAATATACTAAAGAATTTTCAATATCAAAGGCAAGGCACAATAAGCTAGGTAACTAAGATATTCAGCATTTGATTAAACTAATCCGAGCTTAATTCAACGTACAAATATGCATATATATAACGTACTAAACGTTATATGTATGTATATTGTGTGTTAATAGGCTTACAGTATTATAATCACTACGGGTCGGGAGATCATTAATACTCTGCTATACCGGGGTATTATTATCTATGTTGTTGCATTTAACTGATTTAACCCTTTAGACTTCGGTTGACGTAGATTTACGCTTCAACAAAATATTTTGCCCCATACGGTAGGCGCAGATACAGGGTGATAAAAGAACGTGGTTGGAGGAAAAGTTTTCTGAATATTACTATTGTTATATGATTATTAAGAAAAAACTTTACCTATTCAATTTTAAATAAATATGATCCAGTAATGAAGTAAAATTTATTAATTTTTAATTCCCAAAAAACATAATGTAATGAATTTAATATAACATTCAATATAAATAGCGCTACGTTTACTTTCATTTGAGAAACCTTGATAGATTGTATTTCAAAATACCGTATTGGGGCGGCTTAGAATACTAACACCAATTCCACGCCGGATGGGTGTCGTACCTAAGTGGTCGTAAAGTGTCGTGGTAGGGCCCCTCGAGGGATTATATTGGTAGTATTGATTTTAATTGTTAATTAATACCATTATTAATATTATTATTTCTCCATGGCATTCGCCTGGATAGCTACAACCCTTGTATGAGTCAGCCGCCAAACGAGTCGTGTTCCGGCTGGGGGCTTGAGAGCCAGTTCTTTCTTTCTTTTTCTTCTTTCTTTCTTGGCCAGCAATGCATCAGTAATGCCTTTGGTGTTGCTGATGTTCATAGGCGACGATAGCCACTTACCAACAGGATCGTCAGCTTGTTTGCCAGCTATTTTCATAAAAAAAATAAAAAACTAATACTAACTTTTATATCAATCAGTGAAGATACAAATATTTCCACCTCAATAAAGATAGGTACATGTATTTTAAAGCCTCTGAATTTAACATAATGAACGAAAATGAACCAAATGAATGTTCATGTCCGTGATGATCACGTGTATTTTTGATGTAATTAAAAAAGTTCTATCAAGTTTATGTCATGATATTACTTTGCAGATATTCAGATTTCATTAATATTCATATCTGTAGTCTTCTCACATATTTTGTAGCCGAAAATAGAATAAAATGAAAAATAATTTCACGAATATCTGCTGCAGATTTGTACGGATATACTCGTAAGTTAGTGGCAAAATTATTTTGGTGCTTCGCAGAGCAGTGAAGTTGTTTTTCCCTGTTAGTACTAATTAACAGTGCACATTAATTTAAGCCTACAGTTTGAGGAAAATCCACGGTACTCCCATTTTAAGATTGTTCTTAAACTCTTTACAGTCTCCGCCTAACCTAAGCGCTGGAGTAAGATATCTTATACTAATCATCTATAGGGCGCTTGTCCACCGCCGCCGTCACCGAATAGTCACGAGAACGAGATGAAGGCGCCAAAGTAACTTTTCATATATCGCATGCTGTGGAAAAAGGCATAAGATGAAAATTACAATTTTACAAGAGAGCAAAAAACTGTTAAAATATCAGTAAGTAGTCTCAGGAATTTACATGACGATTTCTTGCACATAACCTTCAAGATTAATGATAAAAATTTGAAAAAAATTGAACATGTTCAGCTTCTGTTTCTCTTTTCCATCATATTAATAACTAAAATTCAACGTCAGACGAATTATGCTTTTTTTCCACTGAGGGTGCGATATTTACTACGGCCGCCTGTCCACCGCACGCCCGTCACCCGAGCGCCGTCATTCCGGCCGGGCCGCCGATTTTCCGAGTAGTTCTGCGTGACCGCTAAGTCGGCGCCAAGAATGTGACAGGCTGATGTGTCGTCTATAAAAACACGTTTGACCATTTTTCACCGCCGCTGTCACCTATCACCACGCCGTTAACGTGCATTGTTTTATTTGCGACGAGATTGGTGGCGGTGGACAAAGATCGCCGTCACCGTCATTACTCGTCATTTTGAAATTAGTCAGAAATAAACTCTTTCTCGTTGACGGCCCGGTAACGGCGGCGGTGGACAAACGCCCTTAGTGTGTTTTTTCTTATAGTGCATTTTTATCGTAAATTAGTAATTTAAAATATATAATAATAAATAAAATTTTGTTTCAGGCCATTTAGCCCATAAAACACCTAATTCCAACAAGAAATAACAGCTTATACTTACTAATAAAAATATTAGTAACAATTAGTAACAAACACGTAAGGTCATTGGCATAGGAGAGCACCTTAATGATTCCGTTTTCGACTATAGGCTGTCATTAAACGTCTATTTATTAAAAAGCCGAAATCACAGTAGATATCTGACATCGTGTAAAGCGAGACGGATTATGTGTCACTTTTTAAACTTCGGTGCCAATATTCGATTTTTCAGTGGAGAAAATATTAAATGAAATTCCGCTAGCGTGAGGCACGGCATTCGTCCACGAAATCCACTCCCCGCGGATTCAGCAGCGCGTTCCGTCGCTGAGCACTGCGAGACTTTATGTTCGCGAAAATTTCATTTAAAAATAACTTTTAGAATCCGTGTCTACACGAGACTTCGCACAAACACGTCTCGCGACGTGCAGTTCGGTCGGGGCCCAACATTGAACGCTAAACCCTTTTTTATCGGACGACACGACAATGAAACATTTTTCTCATTCAAGAGATGCTGTTACATTATTGTTATAATCAAGATTTCAACAAAGAAAGTTACAAAATTCAATGAAATGGTCTTGGAAAAGAATCATTAAAATATCGTTGAACATAATTAATAATAATAATAATAAATTAATTTATTTCTCACCACAATATTGTTTGAACATTTTATATATTGTGGGAGACTGGTGCTTAAACTAAGCTTTTGGCCTGTATTTCAGGACACCTGCAGTCTAATTCACGTAATTTAACAAGTTCTATTGCAGTGCAGTTGCAGTAACGTTCCGATCAAAATGACACTTTCCGTATTCTCTTAGCTTTCGTGAGCGCTGTCAAACACGCTCACGTCACGCGAGCGCTTGTAAAAACGCTCACGTCACAAAAAGGTATTCTGTTGATGCGTGTCAAGATTTTTTTTACTAATTTCATTATGACTTACGAGGCAAAGTGAAGACCTTCATTCTGCCATATTGAAATAACATATGACGTTTTTTGTGAACTGAAGCACACATTTTTACTTTTTTTTATAAAAAATATCATTAAAATCCTTATTGGGATAATAAGTAAATATTCTTCAACGTTTTTTAATGGAAACATAATAAATTGTATTTGATTAATGAATAATTTTATTGGTTTTCTCATATGACAACACAAACACAGAGTACTAAATAGTCGAAGAAAAGTTTGGCAGGCGCGCAGGATGCGTGGCAGTTGACGCGCAGTTCAAAAATTACGAGAATACGGTTTAGACGCTAAACTTCAACATGATTGCAGCGTCACCGCAACTTCATTGCAGCGTCACTGCAACTTAATCGATGCGTGTTAAAATTACGTGAATTGAAGTGCAGGCTTCCACCCAGAGTTTAACATGTGCTACCTATAAACTACACAATGGCAAGGAGCAAACAATTTATAATTAAAGTATATTAAATACTAACTATTAGTAACTATTAAGGGAAGATTAAGTAGACTAATTTGTGTGTGTGTGTGTGTGTTTGTGTGTGTGTGTGTGTGTGTGTGTGTGTGTATGTGTGAGTATGTGTGCGCGTGAATGTGTTATTTTATTTTATTTAATTATATTAAGTATAACATTATATTTCAATTCTTTCAATTTCTCTGGACCACATCATCAGAACTGAACTTTGATAATTATCTGGAATTATATCCTTTCAAATAAAAAAATATTATTGATAAAAAGGAGTTCTGACGTAGGTACCTAACAATTATAAGGTAAATAATTGAAAAGTCAGTAAAACCGTTTTTAAATACTAGGTACTTCTTATATCAGGTACTTGATAGTTTTATATTCACTGGCGAGCCTTTACCGTCGATACTATCGTAAATACATGGAATTACGTAATACATAACACATACACAAAATATCGTTGTCGTGTCGTCCGATGTAGAAACGCCCAAACGCCATCGGTCTTCTCGGAAAACGCTCTGATAAATGAACGCTTGACTCAACGGGAGTTTTGCTTTCAATCATACCGCTCGTATATCACTGAAGGATGCATGATAGGATTACTAAACAAATGGAAGGCTATTTATTGTATTGATTAATAAGCTTTAAATTTTAAAAACAATTAAACAGTTAAGGCTGTATTTTGTCGATTTGTTCGGCATTTAGGTATCTTTAAAAGAAATGATATGAAATGATATTTATTTGCAAAAATGTGGTTATAAAAAGTGTTAGCTGGATGTCGAATATCGCTCACATTTGCCAAGAATAGAGGCATGCAAATTATTTCTTAAAAAAATTAACTATTATCAACTAGCAATGATATTAAGAGTTCGAATCTATAAAATTAATCACTATGCATTTTAATTGATTGAAGGGCATGCACATACCTAATTAAATTGAAGAGTCGATAAAGAGTCGCTCGAGGTGGGTGACCGTAATATTTAAACCCACGTAGCTACGATGTAGTTCTAGTAGTACGAGTAGAAGTAGTATTTAGTAGTGATAATTAAAGGAAAGAGTGAATTGACTTCACCGTCACTTCCTATTAGATGGGGTTACCACAAAAAACATACAATTTTCCATTAGCAACTATATCAATCCAATTCATACTGACTTAAAGTAAAGCAACAAAACTGAAGATAAGAAAACTCATGAAAAGTTTAAAGAAGTCGTACATTCATGTCAAGTGGGACTACTATAGAGTTAAAAGTCGAATACTCGAATAACGACAAAATGGAGCTTTTAAGCTTGTACATTCAGAACCGCAAAAAGCACTCAAACAGTACTATCGACTTGGCCCCAACTTTTTTTATTGAGCGAGGAAAATAGAAGACCAACTATTTACCTATCTACCATCAATGTTTCTAATGAAGGTACTTTTAATGCATACATAATCACCTTTGCAAAATAGTAATCTGTGAGTAGGTAATTGTACCGCTACTTTTTTAAACATGTGAGTGTGATTTGCCTTAAAATTTAATGTGTATAAAAGTTAAATTTTTATGTGTCATAAATAAAACGGAATTATTTACAATCAATTTGACTAACATAGTCTGTGGTTACAGTGTTGTAGATCGTATAAAATATGAGTCATTTGATTATACTTAGAAATATAATCTTCTCTCTCACAACATTTTCACAAAACAAAACAAAACAAAACTCACTCAAAATTAACGTTAAATCACAGAATTAATAATAGTATTACATGGTTAAATAGTAAACCATACTACACACGCATGTAAGTTAAATAAAACCGTTTAATAAAAACGCAACGAACGCCGTAACCAATCCATCAACACCATTATTTATGAACGAAACATGTCTAATATATTTTTCCATCACGTCGAACACCGTGAAATATAGTAATAATACAAGAATATGATGTCCGCATGGTATATCAGACTGGATGGCTGCAAATTTCCCGAGAGATCCTGTGAAGAGGCTGCACTCTAAATTTGTTCCCGCCTATCTTCAGCGTACACTCACCCGCTCATTTTATTTCATTTCTCATCATATGTCTGCTTTCTTTTCCTCTGGGTATATCCCTAACCCGACGCAATTCTTAATAATATATAATTTTCAGCAACATAAATAGTTTTAGTTATTATTGATATTAAAGTCGTATGAAACGTGCAATGTCTATCTAGGTCAAAGGATCGGGTTGTTGTGCCTGTCTATGCTTCGGTGATATCTTTAGTGTCATAGTAATTTCCAAGTGCAAGTTACTACATGATAGCCCAGCCCGTCTGCATATTTGGTAACATAAACATGTTGACACAAGTGATCGGGAGTGGGTGGAAAAAGAGATCGGAGGAAAGAGGGATGACCCTCTTTCGACAAATTCAAATAACGCACGTGTATAAAATTTGTTGATCATCATTTTGGGTTTCACAACGTAAGATCGTTGTAAGTAAAATATTTTTTTTTATAAAATAAACTTAAACTATAAGACGACGTAATAATAAGATTCATTAAATAATTCGGGTCTTTTATACCTAATAATAATTATAAAAAGTTTCTTTAATTAATTTACTTAAAGTTTGTTCAGCGAAATTAATATTTCAGAAAGTAACACCTGTTCTAACTTCTGTTAATGATCTTCCATAGCACGTTAATTAAATACCCTTAACTATCACATTTTGATTTTTAATTAAATAATTTATTTATGGTGAGGGATCCTTTGATAACTATTTATTTTATTATTGCTTGACTAGCAGGAGTTTACTGAAACAGCTTTTATATTTTATTTTAGAAGTTATGTCTTCTAGCGGAGCATAAAACCGAAATTAGGTACCTACCAAAGATTACTGCCGGGAGACCTACTCGGGAAAGTAATACAAAAATATTGCTATTGCTTGGTACCTAAGGTAAGTACGGTTGGTAATAAAATGGCATATTTTTGATTATGAAAGATACAATAATACACAGAAAGAAAAAAATTGTAAACGTGGATAGATAAGGGTAGGTGCTACATGCAGAATAATTTGTCATTCATATTTTTGTATGTCAAGTCGAGCCACTTAATGGTAAATGGTTACTTATTTGTCACTTGAGTTTTGCCACCAATGACTACACGCCACTTACCATCAGGTGGGATCGAAGTCAAGCATTAACTTATAAGATATATAAAAAAACTGATAAACATAATAAGAATATGGCCCATCTGTTTGTCGGCTATTTAAAAAAACACAACAGATCCGAATAATCTCGTTTATTGTTCACGCCTTTCCCTGTCATAAAAATAAATTCAAATGCTCACTCGTAACCAATGCAACCGTAACCTACCGAGTAATGAACCATTACTGTTGAGAGATTACTATAATGTATGCAGAAAATCACGTTAGTCTCATTTATTATTCATGTATCACAAGCAGATTTGTACTGGCATCTAAAAATCACGTTCTCGGCCATGAAGAAGCAACCTTCTTGTGACTCTGCAGTCAACAACAGCTGATGTAACTACATTCATAATCAAAGATAATTATTTTTCTTTACAGAATAACATTGTTGAAAGTGGTCCTAATTTATAAGACGTAATCATAATTCAGAGACCTTCACTCTCAATTTATAGTTAGACAAGCATCAACGAGAGAACAATTTTCGAAGATATTAGACGCTTGGACAAAGTTGGCAATAGCCAATAGTTGGACTGTTGGAAATGCTCTGCATTGTTTTGGTTTAAGACAAATGAGATGCCACAATTTATAGTTTCGGAAATTGGAACAGAACTACTTTGTCGACAGTCAATAAAGCATCTGGATTTGTAGGTAAATGTTATGATCCTGTAAATGTTCTGTGAGGACGTTATTGTTTTGTTTCCGAGAACATTTGTAACGTCCACATACCGAAACATATATTCGTTTTTATCGAGCGTTTTATTTCTCAAGTTCTCTCTATTTTGAGTCCTATAAATAATACTTTTTGACGTTATTATAACTACCAGTGTTACCATCAGTACCAGTTTAAAAAACACCTAGATTTGCCTTTTTAATCCTTTTTAAACTGATCCAAAATTATCTCGATTTTATTACAGAACTAGCTTCCGCTCGCGTATTTTTCGGTCTATTTACATACCATACCAATAATGAACGTTCCTCAGGAATCATACTATCTTTTGGTGAAAACATCACAAAAATCCCGTTCGGTAGTTTTTGACTTTATCGCATTCATACCTGAGACGCGGCCGATTGATTTCGAATCATGTAAAAATATACTTTTCTTTATAGATAGATGGAGACCCTTATATACATTGTATGAGACAAGTTATCTTTATCATCCAAAATTTACGAGAATTACTCATGGAATTAGATTTCACGTAAAAATATATTTTTCTCTAAAATGGTAATCATTGAATGAAAGAGGTCCCAAGTTCGTGCACATTGCTGACATTATTAGCTTTCTCACGCCTCTCCAAATTGATACAGTACGTGAGATGCTCAATTTGATGATGGGTATAATTATTTTTCTACTCACCCAATAGCTCAGTAACCTCTAAAAATGTTTGGAGAACAATTTTGTTCTTACAGTAATATTTAAGTTATTTTTAGGTAAGTTTAAGAAAAAAAGTATTATATATTTTTGTCTGTTTTTACAATCATGTGCATGTGACATGTGAGATATAGATAAACATACAAACGGACACGCGATTGAATAACTATTTCCATCAAATAAGGGTATTCTGAAAATAAGGGTTTTCTATTTATCTAATCTTCTCCTGAAGATAATAATATACTCTATCAACTTACTGACGAACTGATTTCTTATGAAGATCACGTATCATTCAATAACCACAAAATTAATACTATGGACGTGGGCCGCGTTTGCAATCGTTCTTCACTTATTATTTTTTCTAACAAAGTTGTAGCTAATAAGTCCTAATGATTCGATATTAGGAAAGTATCGGCAAAAGCTAGCTACTTAGTAAATAGACGTGCGATGGACGTAAGAGGAAATAAATAAGAATTTCGTGGTTGGGATGCGATTTGTAATCCTGCACTTGTCTACAATTTTCCATATTGAAGCGCTTGTTAGAATTTCTTTATCACTCGCTTCGGTGAATTAATTAATTTTACTATCATCCGGAAATTAGCAATATCTAGAAGTTCCTCGTAATGTTTTAAAAGGTGTGCGAAGTTTGTTAACCCATAATTTTCCTGATTGGTGAACTATATCCTTTGTGAACCCGAGCCTTGTAGTAACTAGTGTGACATAATTATTTGTGTTTTTGAGTCAATCTTTATTCAATTGCTACTAGAAAAATTAAAATAGATTGCCGATCTCAATGATTTACCGATTTCGAAATCCTATAGTCTTGTTAATCTTAGAAATAACCTAGTTACTCACTTTCCTTCTAAGATGCAAAACACACAAGGCCAGCGCCAATCATTTAAAGATCTTGCTACTTTTGTATAGTTTTCCCCGATACGACTTTTTCATCCGGTCCATTATTCTCGAAGAAACTGGAGCGTGTACTAAAGAATCTTTTCCGTTTAGTTACTTAGTGACAACTTAATGTTGGTGGTTACTTCATTGATTTTAACTGAAATAAACGGGTGTAGTTTGTTAAAGGAGTCACGTACACCGGACAAAATAGCGATGTTGTATTTTTAGATTCAGTATCCCAGTATGTCAGTGAAGAATTATAACCCTAGTAGATATAAGTACTTTGCTTGTAAAATTTGTATTTTTACGTAGTCTACTCAAAAGGTACGCACATGTAGACCATGTAGGCAATTCTCCTTATGAAACAAGCGATATTAATATCAAGCATTTAGTTTGAAAGAATTATAGGACATGAAGGATTAGAGGTTTCTCGCGGATTACAAACAAAAGCTGTTTCTTATTAATTTATGGCATATTTATGATACAAACACAGACTTTAAAAAGGACACAAACAAAAAAATAAATCACTGTACCTACTCCCTAAATAACAATTTACGTGTCGCCGTAGAAGCGTGTCACGTGCGTCTACAAAATTAAAAAAGTAATGAAAGCTATAAATTTGTCCAAGTACACGTACAAATCATCTTGAAAGGCACTTGGAAGAAACGCGCGAAAACATAGCTGCTTCATACTTATGAAATCCTGGTCTAAAGTCCTATTAGTAGTAGGTATTCGCCGGTTCTAACTCAGGAGCTACAACCGGCCAATTGGGCAAATTGCTAAGTTCACGACCTTCGCTGCCTAGAACAAAAAAAAGTCGAGTTTGGTGTCAAATTGTATGTTTTCGACCATGCCCGATCGATTGCACTGATCCGTTTTTTGCTAACTAGCGTAGAAACAAAGATAGCTTCAGCTTTGTATTATCCCTACTTCGTTATCTAATGCCCTCATTAGGTCGTTAACTTGACCATTTAATAATTACAATGGGCTTATCGCTTCCTCGTATCTGCTTCGTACTTGACTTAACTATGACGCAGTGATTCATACTAACGAGGGGCACTGTTTTTGTTACAAAAACACCATAATTTTTGTTCATCGCATTTATTATTCCAAATAAAATTGAATCAAATAAATTATGTAATCTTCCATCATTGCAAATAGTCTTGGCATGAAATATTTTCAGAATATCATACATAGATTTACCATGATATCTATATTGAACATTATGCAATATTCTTCGTAGAAAGTAGTAAAATCATGTTAGATTCGATCGAGATTATGTTCAGAATGTTTTATCGAAGGCTTGTGCTGTGATCCGTGCGCCCAAAGAAAATAAGGAACTGCTTGCAGCCGCACCTTCATTATTCGATCATTGCAAAATTTTAAAAATACCTAACAATATCTTTGAACTAAAATCCTGTCGAATAACTTTATTTGAAATTTAATGAATGTAAATATGATATTCTGAAGCGCTCAAAGCAATGCGACTTATATCGGGTTGAGACCAAAGTTTGATGATAAGACTGATAACTGACTTACACATTCGAGATATGACCGGTATCGTTGTCACCACAACAATTCACACGAAATGGCTTTTATTATGTTGGATGCGGTGACGAAATAAGATGTGCCTTTGTAAAGTTTACGCTGTATAGAAAATAACAGAAAACAACGTGGTTATTGTACCATCAGTAGCCCCAGCTTGCGACGGCAGAAATGAATGCGGAATCAAGGCTCTTTCTACCAGTATCTCAGTGTATGGCCTTGTTGCATAGGTCAAAAGCCCGAAATTTATATCAATCCATAGATCCTATACGAAGTTAAAGAAGGACAAACACATTGTTGTTTTTAGTTTAGAGTGATTCAAATACGTATCATAATGGACCTTCCCATGGGAATGAGATGTTCTACCGCGGTAAAAAGTAGCCTACGTTACTCTTCGGCCTCCTAACTATTTCCTCACAAAAAATCATACCATAACATGGCTCCGTTACAACGCGAACGTGAACGAGGGACAAACAAACAAACACACTTTCGCATTTATAATATTAGTATGGATAGTTTTACCACGGTAAAAAAGTAGCCTAGTTTCTTCTCTAGCCTCCTAACTACAACGTGAACAACACACAAAAAAACACAAAAACCACACACCACACCATATAAAAAATCATACCATAACATCGCTCTGTTACGACTTCAAAGAGGGACAAAAAACAAAGAAACACACTTGCATTTATTGTATTAGTATGGAAGTATGGATAAGGATGATTGAATTTCTAACTATAAATTCATATCAATCCATAGATCCTATAAGAAGTTAAAGAAGGACCAACACATTGTTTTTAGTATAGAGTGATTCAAGTACGCATCATAATGGACGTTCCCATGGGAATGTAGTGTTTTACCGCGGTAAAAAGTAATCTAAGTTACTCTCTAGCCTACTAACTATCTAAACACAAAAAAATATACCATAACGTCGCTCCATTATGACGTGAAAGAGGGACAAACAAACAAACAAATACACTTTTGCATTTATTATATTAGTATGGAAGTATGGATATGGAGTGATTCAAATATAATAAAATATAATAGAATAGCGTTTATTTGCAAGGCCACGAAAACATACAAAAACAGAAAAAAAGCAGAATAAGAAATTAAAAATAAAACAAAAACAAAAACATGCAACTCCTTACAAAATTATTACTAGACTACGCTCGCATGTGTCCAGTGGCCTAGAAAAAGGAGCACACTCAGCATTATGCCGTAGTATTGACTACAGCGCTGATTTTCTGTGTGTCCTATTCGGAAAGTCACGAACGACGTATGCATCATAATAGATCTTCCCATGGGAATGAAATGTTTTACCGTGGTAAAAAGTAGCCTACGTTACTCTCCAACCTTCTAACTATCTCCACACAAAAAATCATACCATAACATTCTCCGCTACGACGTGAAAGAGAGACAAACAAACAAACACACTTTCACGTATATAATATTATTATAGAAGTATGGATATGGAGTGATTCAAATACGCATCACAATGGATATTCCCATGGGAATGAGATGTTTTGCCGCAATAAAAAGTAGCCTACGTTACTCTCCAGCCTCCTAACTATCTTAACACAAAAAATCATATCTTAACATCGCTCCGTTACGACGTGAAAGAGGGACAAGCAAACAAAAATACACACTTTCGCATTTATTTTATTAAGTATATGGATAGTATGGATACGTAATTAATTTTGACCTAAAATAATTACTCCTTTCGAATAATTTTATTTGAAATTTAATGAATTTAAATATGGTATTCTGAAGCGCTCAGTCAAAGCACGGCAACTTATATATTGGGTTGCGACCGAAGTATGATGATAAGACTGATAACTGACTTAAACATTGGAGATATGAACGGCATCGTTGTCACCACAACAATTCATACGAAATGGCTTTTATTATGTTGGATGCAGTGACGGAGTGAGATGTGCCTATGTAAAGTCTACATTATGCGCTGGATGGGAAATAGCAGAGAACAAACCAGCACGGTTATTGTACCATCAGTAGCCCCAGCTTGCGATGGCAGAGATGAATGCGGAATCAAGGCTCCTTCTATAGATATCTCAATGAAGGTGGCTGGACCAATGCATCCGCAATATGTCTCTGAGACCACTCGTCTCCAATCTTTCAGCGATTGGCCTCGTTGTATAGGTCAAAAGCCCGAGGAATTGTCGGAGGCTGGTTTCTTTTACACTGGGCACGGGGACAAAACGAAATGTTTCTACTGCGATGGAGGATTGAAAGACTGGGAGAGCAGCGACGTCCCATGGGAAGAACACGCACGTTGGTTCGATCAATGCGCTTACATTCACTTAGTAAAAGGCCGAGATTATGTTCAGAATGTTTTATCGAAGACTCGTGGTGTGATCCGTGTGCCCAAAGGAAAGAACGAACTGTCTGCAGCCGCACCTTCGGTATTCGATCGTTGTAAAATATCTAAAATACACAACATTATTTTGGACCTAAAATAATTACTCGTTTCGAATAACTTTATTTGAAGTTTAATGAAGATAAATATGGTTTTCTGAAGCGTTCAAAGCACGCCGACTTATATAGGGTTGAGACCGAAGTATGTGTTTTATACAAAATGAACGCTCATTTTCTTTAATGTTACTACAGACTTCATGTGGATTCGTTATTAAATCTAGGAACTTTTAAAAAAGGCGATCTGTTTGTTATTGATTGTTAAAGACATTAAAAAAAACTGGGTCATTAGATTTTTGAAATACAAATTAGAAAAATAGAAGATATAATCGTTTTATTCAATCTAACCTTTCCCCAATACTATTCGTAACATATCATGCGTGTGATAGATAATAGTAGACTTCCAGGCTTTAAAAATGGTAAATACTTATCTTAAAATAATTTTCTGTTGCACTATATAAAACAAATACACAATAAAAAGTTAAGTTGCCTGTTTTTGATATAATAATGATATGGACAGTATAATACCAAACCAATGTTAGCTATCAAAAAAATATATATTAAAAGGTGTAAAAAAGTATCTTGCATTAAAGAAATATCTAAAAATAAAAGTTCGCCTTCTTTAGTGAAATTATATGAAAATTATAGTATGTCAGACGATATATTTACGGGATCAGAATTTTATAAATTAACGAAAGATTCTGTGTTGTAAGCCTCTGTAATCAGGATTCCACTCATAACAAATGCAGTTTCAAGTTTTTTGGTATTTTCAGAAAGCAATAAATAATTTTAAAAGAACAAAAACACTTTATAACAAGTACATCAAGTTAAGTTTTTATTTGCCTGATGTTTTAAAACTCTGATTTATGATTTTCAAGTTAAAAAAGATTACGAACAAATTTAAATTACTATGCACTGATGATTTAGTTTGTGAAATTTTTATTAGAGAAGAACTTGTATTGAGCTCTTATTACTAAAACGATCTGACTATCCATTAAATAAGACATGTGAAAATAAAACAAGGTATTTTTAAAGACCAAAATGCTGGTAAAATAATAACAGAGTTTGTAGGCTTGCGCTCAACAGTGTAATTTTTAACATTCAAACTTTATTTTGGCAAAAGCTATAAGTGTGAATAAAAATGTCACGAAATTTTTTAAAATGGAATATCAATTTAATGGAAATGCTGAATACAATATTTATAGCTAATAAGATACCCAAGAATTTGATAATAATGTACTAAACATAATATTATTAACAATATTTACTCAGTCAGATTACCCTTTATGAATTTTTAACACTTTGCGAAAATTCTAAAACATTGTTATGTAATTATAAAAATGTCTTTATAAATGTTAAAGACATAATTTTAATATTTAAAATTTACAAAATAACATAAATTTGTTCGTGACAATTTTATAAACTGTCCAATTGTATGTAAAGTGGTGTCTTAATTCTATTTCTATTTCAATCGACTTTTAAATTTTTATTTAGTCAGATATCCCTTTATGAATTTTAAAACTACGAATATGCTACAACATTTGATGTAATGATAAAAATGTGTTTAAAAATTTTAAAGACAACATTGTAGTAATGTAAAATTTACAAAATAATATTACATTGATTAAAATTGAATTTGTAAAACTGTTCGTGACAATTTATGAACTGTCCAATTGTTTGTAAAGTGGTGTCTTCATTTTATTTCTATTTCAATCGACTTTTAAATTTTTATTTAGTCAGATATCCCTTTATGAATTTTAAAACTACGAATATGCTACAACATTTGATTTAATGATAAAAATGTGTTTAAAAATTTTAAAGACAACATTGTAGTAATGTAAAATTTACAAAAGAATATTACATTGGTTAAAATTGAATTTGTAAAACTGTTTGTGACAATTTTATAAACTGTCCAATTGTCTGTAAAGTAGTATCTTCATTTTATTTATATTGCAAGCGACTATGAACTTTTTACTCAGTGAGATTACCCTTTATGAATTTCAAAACTACGAAAATATTAAAACATTTTGATGTAATGATAATAATGTGTTTAAAAATTTTAGACAACATTAATAAAGTACAACCAAATATTACACTGCTTAAAATTTAAGTAAAGGAAATTTGTAAAACTGTTCATGACAATTTTATGAACTCTTCAATTGGTTGTAAAGTGGTGTCTACATTTTATTTTGTTTTATTTTATCAAACAACTATTTAACTTTTACTCAGTCAGATTACTCTTGACGAAATTTGAAACTTCAAGAAAATACATACTAAAACATTTTGATGTAATGATAAAATGTATTTTAAACGTTTTAAAGATAATCGTAATATTAACAATTTACAAAACAACATAAAAAGAAATCACAAAAAAATATCTTAAATTTAAACAGTTTACATTTCATTTTCAAATAAGTGTTTCAATATACTTTTTTGCTCAGTCATATGAGTATGTGTCTATAGTTCTTTACGTACATATTTTGACGTGAGCCCAAACGAATTCACTAATATTAATAGGCAGTACTTGCTGTTTGGTATCGTTTTACATAATGGTACGAGTTCAGCATTCAAAAGTCTAAGTGACGGGAGCATTAATGATCGATAAGTAAAATGTAATCAGTAATGGAATGTCATTCTTTTCTCCTTAATATTGTTGTGTCAGTAACATTCTAATGTATTAATCACCATTAAAACAGCAAGTACTGCCTATTAATATTAGTGAATTCGTTTGGGCTCACGTCAAAATATGTACGTAAAGAACTATAGACACATACTCATATGACTGAGCAAAAAAGTATATTGAAACACTTATTTGAAAATGAAATGTAAACTGTTTAAATTTAAGATATTTTTTTGTGATTTCTTTTTATGTTGTTTTGTAAATTGTTAATATTACGATTATCTTTAAAACGTTTAAAATACATTTTATCATTACATCAAAATGTTTTAGTATGTATTTTCTTGAAGTTTCAAATTTCGTCAAGAGTAATCTGACTGAGTAAAAGTTAAATAGTTGTTTGATAAAATAAAACAAAATAAAATGTAGACACCACTTTACAACCAATTGAAGAGTTCATAAAATTGTCATGAACAGTTTTACAAATTTCCTTTACTTAAATTTTAAGCAGTGTAATATTTGGTTGTACTTTATTAATGTTGTCTAAAATTTTTAAACACATTATTATCATTACATCAAAATGTTTTAATATTTTCGTAGTTTTGAAATTCATAAAGGGTAATCTCACTGAGTAAAAAGTTCATAGTCGCTTGCAATATAAATAAAATGAAGATACTACTTTACAGACAATTGGACAGTTTATAAAATTGTCACAAACAGTTTTACAAATTCAATTTTAACCAATGTAATATTCTTTTGTAAATTTTACATTACTACAATGTTGTCTTTAAAATTTTTAAACACATTTTTATCATTAAATCAAATGTTGTAGCATATTCGTAGTTTTAAAATTCATAAAGGGATATCTGACTAAATAAAAATTTAAAAGTCGATTGAAATAGAAATAAAATGAAGACACCACTTTACAAACAATTGGACAGTTCATAAATTGTCACGAACAGTTTTACAAATTCAATTTTAATCAATGTAATATTATTTTGTAAATTTTACATTACTACAATGTTGTCTTTAAAATTTTTAAACACATTTTTATCATTACATCAAATGTTGTAGCATATTCGTAGTTTTAAAATTCATAAAGGGATATCTGACTAAATAAAAATTTAAAAGTCGATTGAAATAGAAATAGAATTAAGACACCACTTTACATACAATTGGACAGTTTATAAAATTGTCACGAACAAATTTATGTTATTTTGTAAATTTTAAATATTAAAATTATGTCTTTAACATTTATAAAGACATTTTTATAATTACATAACAATGTTTTAGAATTTTCGCAAAGTGTTAAAAATTCATAAAGGGTAATCTGACTGAGTAAATATTGTTAATAATATTATGTTTAGTACATTATTATCAAATTCTTGGGTATCTTATTAGCTATAAATATTGTATTCAGCATTTCCATTAAATTGATATTCCATTTTAAAAAATTTCGTGACATTTTTATTCACACTTATAGCTTTTGCCAAAATAAAGTTTGAATGTTAAAAATTACACTGTTGAGCGCAAGCCTACAAACTCTGTTATTATTTTACCAGCATTTTGGTCTTTAAAAATACCTTGTTTTATTTTCACATGTCTTATTTAATGGATAGTCAGATCGTTTTAGTAATAAGAGCTCAATACAAGTTCTTCTCTAATAAAAATTTCACAAACTAAATCATCAGTGCATAGTAATTTAAATTTGTTCGTAATCTTTTTTAACTTGAAAATCATAAATCAGAGTTTTAAAACATCAGGCAAATAAAAACTTAACTTGATGTACTTGTTATAAAGTGTTTTTGTTCTTTTAAAATTATTTATTGCTTTCTGAAAATACCAAAAAACTTGAAACTGCATTTGTTATGAGTGGAATCCTGATTACAGAGGCTTACAACACAGAATCTTTCGTTAATTTATAAAATTCTGATCCCGTAAATATATCGTCTGACATACTATAATTTTCATATAATTTCACTAAAGAAGGCGAACTTTTATTTTTAGATATTTCTTTAATGCAAGATACTTTTTTACACCTTTTAATATATATTTTTTTGATAGCTAACATTGGTTTGGTATTATACTGTCCATATCATTATTATATCAAAAACAGGCAACTTAACTTTTTATTGTGTATTTGTTTTATATAGTGCAACAGAAAATTATTTTAAGATAAGTATTTACCATTTTTAAAGCCTGGAAGTCTACTATTATCTATCACACGCATGATATGTTACGAATAGTATTGGGGAAAGGTTAGATTGAATAAAACGATTATATCTTCTATTTTTCTAATTTGTATTTCAAAAATCTAATGACCCAGTTTTTTTTAATGTCTTTAACAATCAATAACAAACAGATCGCCTTTTTTAAAAGTTCCTAGATTTAATAACGAATCCACATGAAGTCTGTAGTAACATTAAAGAAAATGAGCGTTCATTTTGTATAAAACACATACTTCGGTCTCAACCCTATATAAGTCGGCGTGCTTTGAACGCTTCAGAAAACCATATTTATCTTCATTAAACTTCAAATAAAGTTATTCGAAACGAGTAATTATTTTAGGTCCAAAATAATGTTGTGTATTTTAGATATTTTACAACGATCGAATACCGAAGGTGCGGCTGCAGACAGTTCGTTCTTTCCTTTGGGCACACGGATCACACCACGAGTCTTCGATAAAACATTCTGAACATAATCTCGGCCTTTTACTAAGTGAATGTAAGCGCATTGATCGAACCAACGTGCGTGTTCTTCCCATGGGACGTCGCTGCTCTCCCAGTCTTTCAATCCTCCATCGCAGTAGAAACATTTCGTTTTGTCCCCGTGCCCAGTGTAAAAGAAACCAGCCTCCGACAATTCCTCGGGCTTTTGACCTATACAACGAGGCCAATCGCTGAAAGATTGGAGACGAGTGGTCTCAGAGACATATTGCGGATGCATTGGTCCAGCCACCTTCATTGAGATATCTATAGAAGGAGCCTTGATTCCGCATTCATCTCTGCCATCGCAAGCTGGGGCTACTGATGGTACAATAACCGTGCTGGTTTGTTCTCTGCTATTTCCCATCCAGCGCATAATGTAGACTTTACATAGGCACATCTCACTCCGTCACTGCATCCAACATAATAAAAGCCATTTCGTATGAATTGTTGTGGTGACAACGATGCCGTTCATATCTCCAATGTTTAAGTCAGTTATCAGTCTTATCATCATACTTCGGTCGCAACCCAATATATAAGTTGCCGTGCTTTGACTGAGCGCTTCAGAATACCATATTTAAATTCATTAAATTTCAAATAAAATTATTCGAAAGGAGTAATTATTTTAGGTCAAAATTAATTACGTATCCATACTATCCATATACTTAATAAAATAAATGCGAAAGTGTGTATTTTTGTTTGCTTGTCCCTCTTTCACGTCGTAACGGAGCGATGTTAAGATATGATTTTTTGTGTTAAGATAGTTAGGAGGCTGGAGAGTAACGTAGGCTACTTTTTATTGCGGCAAAACATCTCATTCCCATGGGAATATCCATTGTGATGCGTATTTGAATCACTCCATATCCATACTTCTATAATAATATTATATACGTGAAAGTGTGTTTGTTTGTTTGTCTCTCTTTCACGTCGTAGCGGAGAATGTTATGGTATGATTTTTTGTGTGGAGATAGTTAGAAGGTTGGAGAGTAACGTAGGCTACTTTTTACCACGGTAAAACATTTCATTCCCATGGGAAGATCTATTATGATGCATACGTCGTTCGTGACTTTCCGAATAGGACACACAGAAAATCAGCGCTGTAGTCAATACTACGGCATAATGCTGAGTGTGCTCCTTTTTCTAGGCCACTGGACACATGCGAGCGTAGTCTAGTAATAATTTTGTAAGGAGTTGCATGTTTTTGTTTTTGTTTTATTTTTAATTTCTTATTCTGCTTTTTTTCTGTTTTTGTATGTTTTCGTGGCCTTGCAAATAAACGCTATTCTATTATATTTTATTATATTTGAATCACTCCATATCCATACTTCCATACTAATATAATAAATGCAAAAGTGTATTTGTTTGTTTGTTTGTCCCTCTTTCACGTCATAATGGAGCGACGTTATGGTATATTTTTTTGTGTTTAGATAGTTAGTAGGCTAGAGAGTAACTTAGATTACTTTTTACCGCGGTAAAACACTACATTCCCATGGGAACGTCCATTATGATGCGTACTTGAATCACTCTATACTAAAAACAATGTGTTGGTCCTTCTTTAACTTCTTATAGGATCTATGGATTGATATGAATTTATAGTTAGAAATTCAATCATCCTTATCCATACTTCCATACTAATACAATAAATGCAAGTGTGTTTCTTTGTTTTTTGTCCCTCTTTGAAGTCGTAACAGAGCGATGTTATGGTATGATTTTTTATATGGTGTGGTGTGTGGTTTTTGTGTTTTTTTGTGTGTTGTTCACGTTGTAGTTAGGAGGCTAGAGAAGAAACTAGGCTACTTTTTTACCGTGGTAAAACTATCCATACTAATATTATAAATGCGAAAGTGTGTTTGTTTGTTTGTCCCTCGTTCACGTTCGCGTTGTAACGGAGCCATGTTATGGTATGATTTTTTGTGAGGAAATAGTTAGGAGGCCGAAGAGTAACGTAGGCTACTTTTTACCGCGGTAGAACATCTCATTCCCATGGGAAGGTCCATTATGATACGTATTTGAATCACTCTAAACTAAAAACAACAATGTGTTTGTCCTTCTTTAACTTCGTATAGGATCTATGGATTGATATAAATTTCGGGCTTTTGACCTATGCAACAAGGCCATACACTGAGATACTGGTAGAAAGAGCCTTGATTCCGCATTCATTTCTGCCGTCGCAAGCTGGGGCTACTGATGGTACAATAACCACGTTGTTTTCTGTTATTTTCTATACAGCGTAAACTTTACAAAGGCACATCTTATTTCGTCACCGCATCCAACATAATAAAAGCCATTTCGTGTGAATTGTTGTGGTGACAACGATACCGGTCATATCTCGAATGTGTAAGTCAGTTATCAGTCTTATCATCAAACTTTGGTCTCAACCCGATATAAGTCGCATTGCTTTGAGCGCTTCAGAATATCATATTTACATTCATTAAATTTCAAATAAAGTTATTCGACAGGATTTTAGTTCAAAGATATTGTTAGGTATTTTTAAAATTTTGCAATGATCGAATAATGAAGGTGCGGCTGCAAGCAGTTCCTTATTTTCTTTGGGCGCACGGATCACAGCACAAGCCTTCGATAAAACATTCTGAACATAATCTCGATCGAATCTAACATGATTTTACTACTTTCTACGAAGAATATTGCATAATGTTCAATATAGATATCATGGTAAATCTATGTATGATATTCTGAAAATATTTCATGCCAAGACTATTTGCAATGATGGAAGATTACATAATTTATTTGATTCAATTTTATTTGGAATAATAAATGCGATGAACAAAAATTATGGTGTTTTTGTAACAAAAACAGTGCCCCTCGTTAGTATGAATCACTGCGTCATAGTTAAGTCAAGTACGAAGCAGATACGAGGAAGCGATAAGCCCATTGTAATTATTAAATGGTCAAGTTAACGACCTAATGAGGGCATTAGATAACGAAGTAGGGATAATACAAAGCTGAAGCTATCTTTGTTTCTACGCTAGTTAGCAAAAAACGGATCAGTGCAATCGATCGGGCATGGTCGAAAACATACAATTTGACACCAAACTCGACTTTTTTTTGTTCTAGGCAGCGAAGGTCGTGAACTTAGCAATTTGCCCAATTGGCCGGTTGTAGCTCCTGAGTTAGAACCGGCGAATACCTACTACTCCTATTGACCAACGGTTAAGTTTTCATCGCTTCAGGCTTCGGCTTAGTTTGGACACCAGATCTCCCACAAAACAAATTATCACAATATACATGTACTTTAGTGCAATAAGGACATATTGTAATTATTGTGTGGAGATAAAAATAAAAAGTTATTATTATTATTATTATCTATCATCCTGACTCCCGACCAGCAACGCATCGTATGCGTTTGAGATTTTTCTCTGGATTTCTTTACAAAACCTTACAAAATTAACTTTAAAAAGTTAAGACGGTACGGGTAATATTTTAATGGCAGATTCATCCATCCTTTTTGGCAAATCGACGGTCTTAAAATATTGGCATCATTGTAAACCGCCATCACCAATATTTATACTCTTCTTGCTGATTATTTTATCAAAGCCCTTTCTAAATACACTTGAAAGAGGTATGGCTAGATATTGTTAAATATTTGTGGTTATATACGAGTGTGAGAGTTTTAATGTAACAATTGAATTGTAAATATTATGTTAGCATTTTCAGTTTATCTTATATTTATTTATACCTTTTTATTGAGTTAAGTAGGTTCATGTATTCAGTGAATGTTACAAAAACACTGGAAAGATAAATACTCAGAAATGTTTTCTAGGATCGTGTAAAGTGCCGACGCTCACGTAGTTTTTCTACGTCAGGATCGATTTCTCATCATCTCTTAAGATTATTGTGCTATCGATGGTGATAGTCTTATATATTTTATTTAAATTATTAGCTTTGTTGTATATTACAAGAAATGAGGGCACGTTTGAACTGTGAAATAACTACGGTGCCAATAATTGCAATAGCATATTCACGCAAATAAAGATAGATGAGAGATTGACAAGGAAAATTGTCCCACATTGTCTCTGATACATCAAATGCTTGTGTAGAAGACCACAGTGAACTACAGGTATCGCTCCTCTAAAATCTAATGGGAAACATCATGTTTCGGTTAGTGTTGGAGAGTCATGTCAGTCAATGACTACAAATTCCTTCTTGGTTAGCATTAGCGCCGCACCTAGACTTATGATTTTTAGGTACCTATGGCTCGTTTATCGGCTACTACCATAAACCGGCAACCATTCAAAGACATCTATCTGTTTCCCCAGCAAAATCAGCACAGAGTTTAAAGCAAATGACAACGCGGCCTTTCGAAAAGCTTCCCCTCGCGACACCACCATACCCCACCCATTCAAAGTATTATAATAATAACCTTTTATGGAGGAAATCCTATGATATACGGTTCAACTTTAACGTACAAAATGCAAACGGAGATAAAGTAATTCAGCAAACTCACACAACGTTTTTCAGCGGAATTTACATGACACGTTTCAGCACACATTTCGCTCCCTGTTAAATGTGTCCGGTTGATGAATGTTTTTGGAATTCCATTCAGCGAGATTGAATTATGAATATTTGATCTTCGCGATTGTAACTACAGACTTTTTGTATTCCAGTCGGACAGTTTCGAGAACTACGGGTGACTTGTGAAAATGAAATTAGCACTGTTATCAATGATATTTAAAAACTATAGATACGTTATGCCCTTACAAATCAACCAAAAAAATATGTTCCGAAAAGAGCTACAACACAACACGTTTATCTTTTCGCTACACCAATCACACTACAATAATACACGAAGGCATTTTAACGCTGTAGGTATGTCAAATCTCAAGTACTTCTGACAATAACAAAACTGCCATCGTCTTGTAATGACAGAACGACTACGAGGAGATGACGTCAATTGACTGCTCTTACGATCTTCATCTTCGGCGCGATAGTGACATATCTACCTCTTTTTTACCTAATTGACTGTTATTATATTTTTGGGTATTTTTTTATTGTGTTACTATGGTTTTGAAATGTTCTACATTTGTAAAGCGTAAAACATAAATAAAAAAGAAAATTAATGTCGCGATTCTTTTTAAATTATAGTCATAAATTATTGGATGAGCGGGAATACTAAATGTTTTGCGCTCCGTGGTACGTTGCCTTTGTATTCAGTTTTAAAGATGGTATGAATGTGTGATTCTGATATAGTCCAGTATAATGTGGTATTTATTTCAGTGTAAAGTGTATATGAATAGGTCCCCATTAGCGGTTCACTGACTTGGGTCCCTTTCATGGCAGAAGGTTCTTGGAGCGAATTGGGTAAATCGTAAATGAAAATCCTTTAAAACAACTGACGGGTTATTTCATTGCTTATTTAATTTCGTGATTTATATGTCGTGATTTTAGCCCTTTATTTAAATGCCTCTATCGCTTTCTACATTATACCTATGTCTTTTGAAATGTTATCAAACAAATACCTCCTTTTATTACCGTCATTTGGACCGAATAAGTAAGCATAATGTATGTAGGTATATTTAGTAATTTATATAATATATTTAAGTAAAAAAAATATGGATAGGTTTTATGTAACCTTTCAATTTCTGAGTAATTTTTATGAATTCATATACATTGTGTCCATCGACCAACTAGCAATAATTTAAGATATTTGGTACAAAACTTTGTGATATATTCAAGTTACAGAGATGTTACTCTCAAGTTACTCAAGGCTGACCTAGATAATATAAGTATTTACAAGAAGCGCTCATCATAGCCCTGCGGCTTGCGTCGATTCCAAGTGATCGACAAAGTTAAGCAACAGTGGGTGCGGTCGGTAGTCGGATGGGTGACCGCTAGTGGCAAAAAAATCTTGAGCGTTTCCGTGCTTCGGAGGGCACGTAAAGCCGTCGGTTCCGGTTGTATCATTAGATAACAGTCGTTAAGCCATGTTGGAGGTCCTCGGGCGGTTTGAAAACTTCCGTACTAGAGCAGCGTGGTGGAGTTTGCTCTAGGCCTCCTCAAGAGGAGAGATCCGTGCCCAGTGGTGGGCCATTAATGGGTTGAAGCCATAAGTATTTACAATACATTTTTTATGCAACAATCCTGCAAGCGAGCTGACCTGATGATAAGTGTCTATAGTCGCCCATGTACATGAGCAAACACCAAAAGCATCACTGACGCGTTGCCAGCCAAGAAAGAGAGAAGAAAAAGAAAGAAAAATATATTTTAGGTAGTCAAGTATTTACGGTATTTAAGCTATACAAAGTTTTAACCTAACGTTAACTAATCATTAATATTTGTGAAGGAACGACTTTCGACATCTATAATGGTTAGAAGAGCGGAGGAAACAATATGTGGATAGTTTGGGTCGAAACGGAATGTTCTAGGGTCAGCTCATTTTCGTCGGAATTATTCTCCGGGCAGCGCTTAGACATGAAACTTTTCTTTAGGACTATTAATGTTGTCAAACAGGAACATTAATATACTCAAACGAGCTCACTGAGGATAAATCTACGTACCTATACATAAAGGAACAGACAAAATTTACCAATTTCACCAAAGTTTTACCGCCAGCTCAAAATGCTAAATCTCTGAACAAGACAAAATATCATAGAATTAACGGGTATCGTTATAAGCAAACTTGTAAAAATACTAGACAATAGTGACGTTCTTAAACCGACTTCAAATATTAAACTCATGAACTAGCTTGGAATATTAAAATACAAAATAATAGTAACGTTTTTTAAACGGCTTGGGATAATAAAGTACAAAATAATAGTGACGATCTTGAATAGGCTTGGAAAATTGAAATACAAAATAATAGTTCCGTTCTTGAACTGGCTTGAAATATTAAAATACAAAATAATAGTTACGTTCTTGAACTAGCTTGAAATATTAAAATACAAAATAAAAGTTACGTTCTAGAACCGACTTGGAATATTAAAATACATAATAGTAGTAGTGACGTTCTCAAACCAGCTTGGCATACTAAAATAAAAAAAACCAATAGTGACATTTTTAAAATGATTGAGGATTTTATGATATTATTTAAGTGAAAAAGTTTTACAGTAATATCGAATTTTAATATCTTTTTATTTCTTAGGTTAGAACCGAAAAGTTTAATTTAAGTTCAGCTTCAAATTACCTTGAAAGTTAGACTTTATTTGACCCAGTTGAAGATAAAAGAGATAAGTTATAAATATCGACATAATATGACCCTTTCAGAAATTTAAACTTTGAAATTATTAGGGCTAAAAGGAATTGAACTTCTAAGACGTTAAATGGGATGAAACTTAAAACCGTAAATATTATAATATTAAAAAACTACCTGATCGGGCAAAGCGGGTCTATCGTCATCTTCTTGGCCGGCAACGCGTTGATGACGCCCCTGGTGTCGCTAATGTCCATGGGCGGCGGTGATCACTTACCATCAGGTGACCCGTCTGCTCGTTTGCCTGCTTAAAGCATAAAAAAAAAACGTTGTTCTGTCACATAAATTATATCTAGTTATAGGAATACCCCTTGCATTCTACAGTATTTGTTATTCAATAATATTCCTTTTACTTTGCTCCATCATCTATACTAATATTATAAAGAGGAAAGATTTGATTGTTTATTTGCATTGAATAGGCTCCGAAACTACCAACCGCCAAACCGATTTGAAAAATTCTTTCACTGTTGGGAAGTACACTATCCCCGGGTGACATAGGCTATATTATAGTTTTTTTTTACTATTTTTCCCGAAGCGAAGCGAGGGCGATTTCCTAGTATTATATATTTCCCATTCTCTTAACGTTCACATCAATAACAATCTCTATTACTCCGTGATCAACAATATAACCCCATAGAATGTCCTACGTATGTTCAGAATAGATACACATATTTCATATTCTATTTTCTTCATGTCTCTTTTTGTATGACAGCATCTATCTGCATCGGCCGATTGTTGTAGAACCAAAAAGGTCGCAGAAAAATATGTCAAAAATTTTGGAAAAGTAAGGGTGCTCCATAGGGTTCCCTGAAAAAAATGTTTTTCAATATTTTATTCTACGATTCTGATGTTTTAATAAATATGTATATCCATGCCAAATAACAGCTTTCTAGTACTAAGGGTCTCCACGCTATGCTTCGAACAAACGGACAGACAGACGGACATGACGAAACTCTAAGGCTTCAGATTTTACTTCGGAACCCTAAAATCATGTATGCGTTTTTATGTACGCACGTAAGAAGTTATAGGTACTCTTTGGCGTAACGAAAATAGCTAAAGATTTCATCCCGTAGGTATGCCACAACTTTTTGTTTGTAAAACGAATCAGTTATCAGCTAACTTCATCATGTCGCTTTTTGGCTGTCATAATTCGAAAGATAAGGTTATACAAAAAACAAACATTAATTGCATCTTTACTGCTGTATTAAAGATGAATACAGCAGTAAAGATGAATTTACACACAGCACCAATGCCAGCCTTAAAGGGCGACCGCGACGGCCCAGGGCACCAAAATTGGGGGAAGGGTAAAAAAATAGAAGCTACAAAACTTTCCACGTTCATGTCGTTAGCTCTGGATATCATTAAACCTCAGCGTTAAACTCTAAAGAAAAGATAAAATTCTTCATATACGTTCACATTGGTTCAGCAACAAATGAATAGTCAGTTTTGATTTCCTTATGTGGGCGCCACAACATTCTTGCACTGCACAATACTGTGACTTTGTTCGCGTAAGAAACTAGCGAGTTAAAGAGAGAGTTAAAGTAAATACCCTAAGGTATTTGTATAGGAAATGTTTTCGGGAAAAGTAACCACTGTGGAAATACAATCCAAATAACAATACTATCAAGTGTATTGGTTCCTTCAGTTAAATCAATAGCAGGAATCAATTTGAACAAGGCTTTATTTGTTACTTGGGTTTATAAGTTAGGTAGGTATAGCCACGGTAATGAGATCTACAGTGTTCTATCTTCATACAAGTGGCTGGTGTGCTTAGTACGAGTTTTATTTGGCATAACGGTGGCGAAAAGTAAGCGTACGTTTACTATAACTTGTATGGAACCGAAGTTTTTTTTCACTGCCGCTAGATAGCTCTGCTTCGTTTCATATGTGGCCGCGTACATTTCATACAAATGCGGCACGTTTGGCGCGTACGGTACGTATATAAACGCATGTGCGTTCACTTTTTACGGTGTGTGATTTCACGCACACAACTGTGATTGGTCTTTCTGTACGCATTGGTCTGTGTGAAATGCATAATTATGTTGGTCTTGTCTATGTGTATGATCTTTTCAACTCTCTATTCAGGCTCGCTCCTTTGTCCGCGAAAAGTTGTAAAGGCCAACAGTAACTGTTCATGTTGAAAAAAATCATGGTAGACTTTTTATGGCATTGAAAGAAATTTTGTTTGGTGTTCCAAATCGTTAGTCGAAAGGTTTCCTAAAAAATAAGTTTCTCAACTTTTCCTGATTTCATTTTGACAATTGGAGTACGCTATTAATTTTATTCTACTATTTAGAATTCGAAAAAATCTGTTGTGTTGAAAAATATCAATAACATTATGTCCAAACCATTGCTGTTAGTGATGCGGCATTACATTGTACCATGCATTATTGTTATTTAGGGGTTGTGTCATAGCCCAAACAAAAATTAAATATATTTGACACTGTCGTTAGCAAACTTTAAAGTTTAACGCAGTAAAATATTTGGTACTGAAGAGGTATTCAGTAAAGAATTCGATGCGATAACATAGTTTTTAATTGACTTCTAAAACAGGGTATCAATTGAACACGCAATTATGTAATAGATATTATTAGGACCATTCCCCACTAGAATCGTTTTTCGGCTATTTACATAAAAAAACGGAGATCTGCATTATTTGTGCTTTGACATTGCGATCGAACAATAAAAAACGTTTGAAAGTCGATTTTAAAAAGGAGGGAATAAGCTAGCCTGTCTAGTAAAAAACCCTATAAGTATGCTCAAGTACCGTCGGGATTGACCTGGGTGGTTCAGAGAGCTTCCTCCCTAGAGAAGTGACCGTTGGCGTCGTGGCACTTTAACTGACCAATGCTTAGTATTTAATATGTACTGATTAATTATTCAACATGCTGACGTTGATCTCACTCAGTTTGTAAGAGAGAGATATATAGCGCTATTGGTCTTGTATGAAGAAAATTTAGTTTGAACTGTTTCGACGCACTTATTTGTCATTGTAAAATCATTGCCAAGGAGCAAATAGCGAAACTGAATATTTATGATCACGTATCCAACAAAGATAGAAGACTTTTACATTAAAACAGAACACAGAAGTACCCAAGTGAGTTTATTTTACAATTGAAATCAAAGCTAACGCTTAGCATTCCTTTATGCGCTAGTCTCTCAGGTGTTTGAGCAAGGAACTCGCCACTCAGACGTCTCTCCGAGCGTGTTTCGACATTCTATCTGACTAAGAATATTCCAGAAGGAATTCTTTACTGTATCGGATTTTGAATGTCATTTGTATCATTTTACTAAAATAACTAAGTGCTGAAATTAAGTTGTTGAAGAGCTGAAGAATAAATAAAATAAATAAATGCTACACTAGGATCACCTGTGTTGTGGGTACCATGGACAACACGCAAAGACAACATTTAAATTCTGCCTCGCTGGGAATCGAACCTACGACCCTTCGAACGGGGCGGTTATAGGTAGGTAGCCACCCCTGGGCTACGCGCTACGGTTGATCCATACCGCCTGTTACACCCTGTATAGATACGTTTAATATAAAGAGATATATTATAATAAATTAGTATTCTGAACACATATTATAGTGAGACTGTTTAACTGGCACTGATTAATGGCTAATTCGTATTTTCTCTCGGGAATACATTCTAAACGAGTCAGTCGTGAATGCCACTCGTGATTTTAGTTCTAAGTTATTTTGAAACAAGGATATCGTCCTCGCTTCGCTTCGAAAAAATAGTAAAAAAAATAATATATAATATAGCCTATGTCACCCGCGGATAGTGTAGCTTCCCAACAGTGAAAGAATTTTTCAAATCGGTTCGGTAGTTTCGGAGCCTATTCAATGCAAACAAACAATCTTTTTCCTCTTTATAATATTAGTATAGATAACCTTGTTGCAACAAAATATATGTTATTTTAGCGTTTGAAGAAAATGTTTATAAAACGCAAGATTGAAATGGTTCCAATTTCAATTAAATCCTTATAAAGTTAAAGAAAGGAGCTTACGATACGTTTCCTTTGACCAAAAGCTGATTTTCCTTTAATACTTGAAACATTATTGTAAGAAGTAATTTACATAATATTGAGAAAGGTTTGCGAATGAATAAGTGTTCTAAAAATACTCTTTTATTAATGTAATGATAACGAATACTAAACACTACGAGTATATTATTCTTATTCGTTAGCCTTTAGTAGTTTTTGCCGTAAATAAGTCTAAACGAATCATCGCTTCTTATGGCTGAATGTCAAAATTACCCTGCACTGTAGGAATAGCTTCTACTAGAATTGAATAAATTTGTATTACAAGATTTGATTTAGTCACACGTAAGAACAGAATATTTTTTTTTTTCAGTATAATCCTAACATGACGAATATACGTTGACTAACCTAGCTAAGAGACATTCCCATCTTCGCCTTCATACGAGTAATGTCAATATCACAGAACATATTTTACTAATTATTAAATGTTCTGTGGTCAGTATCATGTCTCTTTCACTCCAGCAGCTTAAACATATTGCCAACGCAACTTGGAACATTTTTTGGAGAGGAAGACATAAGGTGTGGCTTCTCGTATTTGAAAAGGCCTGAGGCGTATACTTCTTCTCATTGAGTCAGTGTGGATTAGTGGAGGATTAGTAGTAAATACAAATGAGTGTTGGAAGTTCCCATGCCATTTAAAACGGCATGGCTTAACACCTCAGGTAACGAAAAAAAATTAAGCCGAATTGCTCATAAAATTTCGCTCTTTGAGGTTACCCACTTCGGTTTACAAGTGTTTCTACTTTATAATTATTAATTACACTAGTTAGCTTCTTGCCTACATAAATTATAATAATCCAAATGATTTGTTTACCATTAAACAAATTATGAGAAACTCGAAATCCATTGTCAAAGTTTGACTCCTGGAATTAAATAAGGACTCGTTATAGCTCTTTGTTAATTCAAGTACAAATTAATTCGGTGTTCAGGTAAACTTTTGTCACAAAGTTGGTGAATACGTCGTTAAATTGAACGTCTCTGGTGTAATAATACGTTGAAGTATAGTACTTAAAGTAAAGTACTTAGCTGAATCCTTGTCCCACCATCAGGGATATTAAGACGGACTCAAAATTATTTTAATGTGGGTTTCAATATTTATACAGGGTAAGTGACTTCAGCTCACGTTAAATTCATGGTAATCTCTCCTATGCTCACAGTACGCCAACGTGATAATGGCTGATTTAATCCACAAGGGTTTTCCTTCCTTTTGGAGGTTGTTCCGACCACCGCCAAATAGACAAATCCGCACTGGAGCAGTGTGGTGGAGTATGCTCTAGGCCTCTTAGGTTGAGACCCGTGCTGTGGGCTATATATGGATAGCCTGTTGGGGTTTAGATAATCCCTTCTTATAACATCAATCATGAAAAATTTTAACATGTTTCCTCTTTAATTTTAAGCATGGAATTAATAAATGGGATCACTTTTTTCTTCTGCTGGTATTACGAATGTCCATGAGCACCAATGAACAGTTACCATTAAGTGGTCCTCACTAAAATCCTGCAGCTATCCAGCGCATGGTATGACTTCAGGACTCATGTAATATCACCAGTGTCTCTAGTGCAAGTGACCGTCTATTAAATAATTTTATTAATGTAACTAGCTGTTGCCTGCAGAGCAGCTTCGCAAACGAAAATTATGTTTTACCTTATTTGTACTTCTTACAGAAGAAAATTAAAAAAAACGGGGAATTTATATTGAAGTACTTACATTTAGTAATTTATATACCGAAACCCACGATACAATCACAAAGGATTCCTCTAGGACCGGGTTTTGAAAAAATATAAAATTAAAATAAAAAGTATCCTAAAATATAACCCGTAGTATTAGTAACAACTTCACCACTTTTCATTGTTTTTATGTGATGCTCGGACAGACAAACAGACAGTTGAGTTTTATTATAGTATAGATAGAAGATAGGATAGGATTTCAAATCGTGACACAATTTCAAACACTACTTTTATTTATAAGTAGGTTTATTACATTTTTAATCAATCATACAATTTGTAAGGTATCACGCGATCCTGCTATTTATATCTTTGATACCTATTTGTATCCCGGGAAAATAATGATTTCCCGCTTTCTCTTTTTCGCCGGATAAAACACGATTTTCAATAAAGTTTATGAAAAGATCAGAAATAATGTTTTGTTTTCGACTTTTTATAATCTATTTACTTACGTAATTAAGTACATTTTGTTAAAGAAAAGCAAAACAAAGTGGGTGTCTAATTCTTAATTAGACACCCACTCCTAAGAGATCACACAATCTAAGACACAATCTAAGAGATTGGGTACCATTAGTTCACTGTATTTATATTATACGAAAAGTAGTTCCTGCAAATTGTTACAAACAAGTATGTGACTACCTGTCATATTAGTTGATGTCTTTATAAATTCTTACGCCCCAACTCAGAGTCACTAATGGTTATTTAAATCGCTCCTTAGGACATAATTTGTATGGCGATTCTTTTCTAAGAACCCATTAAGTAACCGTTAGTAACTTAAATCGCTGTAACCGTTAGTGACTCTGAGTTAGGACGTTAGTGAGACAATAGCCTTATGAAGGCTTTTGTGTGCGTTTGAGATTTAATGCGGGCGTATTTTAATTGAGCACAAGTTATGTTTTCCCAGGCTTTTGTTCCCTCGGCGAAGAATCGGTGGCTTAAGACAATGGACTGAACGTTATCAGAGTTTTTATGTAGTTGAAGTACCTCGTATCTAATTTGTAGTGGCAATAATGTTCGGGTGAAAATTATATCTATGACTACTTTTATTTGCTAATTGTAGTACCAAACTGTTATTAAAATTATTTAGAGGCAAAATTATAGAGAGGTCAAACTGTTAGGAAGTATTATACGATATTGGCTCTAAGAAAAGCCGCCCTACTTTTTATCGATCGCTGTTTGATTTATAATGTACCAAACTGGCCTGGTATGTACTGTACAATGAATTGTTAACTATGAGAGGATCGTACGGACGAAATTCTAACTCGCACGCGATTTTTGTTCTAAAAAGTGTGACTGTGGGAATGATGACCAATTGGAATACTAATTAAGGCCTAAAATATGATTCTTTTATCGAAATCAATCACGATAAATTAAATATTATTAATTTGAAATGTTAAAAATTGTACTCACTGTCACGTGACCTCAAATGCCATTTTCAGAATATGACGTCATTGTTCCTATTTTATATGGAAATTCAACAAACTTCAGTTATATTGACAGGATATTGACATCACGTGACGTTTTTGGTGGGAAATTTGATAATGATTTTTATTTATCAATTTTTGTTTTTAAATTGAAGATTATTATTTTTATAATAGTTTTTCGTGAATATTGAGGTTCTATTTATAAAATAAAACTGAATCCTAAATTTCGCTCTAATCGAATTTAAATAAATAAATATAAATAAATAAATCCCTAGTATACAAATTAACAACTATTGTGCCAGTTCATTTAGACCATGATGCATGTAATTAGTTCAAAATATCGCCATGAACGATCGACATACATTCGTTAAGTATGTATTACGACTCTTCTATATGTATAATTTAAAACAATATCAAACATATTGTAAACTTATTTTAGCTAAACCAATTAGCTAAAGCAAAATCAAATATGTATAATAATATTATGCTTAAATTAGACAATGTATATTTTACTGCGGTTGATACAGTTGCAAAATTGGTTGCAAAGCATAGGCTGAAAATTCAAAATGTCGATGGTATGAGCTAAAGAATTTAACATTTAAGTTTAAGTGTATGTATTTGTTTAGTTTATTCTATCATAGCTAGAGTAGAAACTGTGCGATCTGCATTAATCGTCCGAACAGCGACACAAAAAAAAGGTCGCACTGAAAACCAGTAGCCGTGGTTCGCCACGGCATGATGCTGAGTGCGAACCTTTTTTGTAGAGCACTGCTGCAACGGATTGTCATTTTCTACAACGTAATTGCTGTTTTGATTGCATTTTGTAGCCTGTTGCATAATGCTTTACGAAATAAATAATTTCTTTCTTTCTTTCTTTCTATATGTAAAAGTTATAGTACATATTATGTATTTTACGCATACATTGCATACATTTAAATACCATGCTTAATATAATTAAACATTTATCAAGAACGCAACGCTTTAATTATTATGTTAAAACTGTAATTCCCATCACCGACATCCCAATTATAAAATACGCGCATTAAACTTAACATATTTTATTACCGTCACTTAAATCACTCACCCGACACGACATTTACAGTTTTCGCAGGTGTTTTCAGGGAAGTTTTTATTTCATTCTAAACAGAAGAGAAAACTAATCAAAGTTGAATTCCAATTTGAATTTGGTTTCGTGTTTCTTGTTAATTATTTGCAGTTTATAGTGGTTCAGCAAGTTCAACCGTGAATGTTCAGCTAAGCATTTTTTTTCACTGCGATTATTGATGAGCCGTGAGGCGCAATGGTTACCATGCTGGAACATCTAACCACAGATCTAACCAAGGGTTCTAAGTCGATTCGCAGCGAGACGAAAATTTGAATGATGAATTTGAATTTGTTCTCGATCTGGGTATAAGTATTCTTATCTGTATGTGTTGTCCCATCCACGCACGACACAGTGAAACCTAGTGTGGGGATATGAATGTGTAGAGTATTGTATTATTACTTTTCCATGAAGGCTGTTTGGCTAGCTCCCTAGTGCTTGAGCCACTCGCCGTCTTTCGTCATCGAGTTCCGGCTGTGGGCTTGAGAGCTGTGACTTTTTTCTTTCTTGGCCGGCAACGCATCATTGTGTTACTGTGTGACACTTACCATTTGGTGGATCGTCTGAAAATCGGTTCGGTAGTTTTTGTCTGAAAGAGTAATAAGCATCTATACAAACTTTTGAATTTATTTATTTATATATTATTTATTTATATATTTATTTATTTATATATTAGTAGGATAAGAAAAGCGATTGTTTACTCAGCAACAGACATTTAATTAACAAAATATACAGTCGGTCTACGAAATGAAAACAGCAGGTCTACGGAATGAAAATAGTAGCCTTTTAAAACAACGTGAATTGAAAGACCTTGTTCTTTTATTTTAACTAATAAGAACTATAAACAACGAAATTGTCGTTGTTAAGAGCCGTTTGTTCCG
The DNA here is from genome assembly GCA_963932265.1 of Thymelicus lineola. NCBI lineage: Eukaryota > Metazoa > Arthropoda > Insecta > Lepidoptera > Hesperiidae > Thymelicus > Thymelicus lineola. Next base: position 13,196,821 of record OZ010689.1, read on the forward strand.
GGCGCTTCATTAGTAACATTGTGTTCTAGTCGCAGTACGAGAACATTTATTTTCACAGTTTTTTATGTTAATTGGTAAAACCTACCCAGTTTCAAAAATTTTGTAATAAAAAGACTCGCATCACTGTCACTATGTCATACATTATGTTGCACAGAATGTTATAATATTTAATGTTCTAGTGTGAAAATAAATAAAGTCAAAATTCCAACCCAATAAATCCATTTTCACCACAGAAAAATGAGAATATTACCTATATAGTTAATTCATAAAATTTTCCCAACTGCATTCGGTAATTTTAAAGTTCGGAGTCAGACGAACAAAAATAAGACGTTCAGATCTTTCATCTGAGCCTTGAGGCTACTTAATTTAGAGCGAAAATCGGTTCTATTTTTAACGACGATTTTTTTACACGCTTTAGATTAGCTTCACCTGTATGTATTTTTGTTCGTAACTTGTAACCGGCTCCTTTGGACTTGATTTCGACCCACTTCAAACGGTCAGATTTCTTTCAAACTTCGTAGACTTTTATTACAAGTACACTATTCTTAATTCAAATTTATTTTCTATGTTTTAGTTGGATTTTCTATAAAAGCATGTTTTTTAGTTTTTTTTTCAACTATTATTTATTATTATAATCAAGTAAATGCAGTGCCGCTAGTCAGATGTTTCATTAGTACAGTTTGTTGCAGATCCTACACGCCGCTTGCATCAATTATGCAGGCTGCAATGTTTTGGGAAGATTCCTTTTATAGCCGCGCTGCAAAGAAAATGTTAAACAATTTGTTTGTCGATGAAATTAAAATCCTTTGTTAGTTTGTTAGTTCCTTCTTTTGTTCGTGTAAAGACTGTAAAATAAATGTTATTACTACAATTCTTTGCAACATGTTGCAATTTAAGATTGTTATAGTATGATCTTATTAATTTAGCTTGTTATAAAATTTAAGAACAGTAGTGAGGTAGGCGTAGCGGTTATTTATTGTTAATAACATGATCGATATTACTGCGTAATTAATACTTAAGCTACACATTCATAGCATCACTATACACTCATAGCCCCACACTAGTAGGTATTCCCTGTGTCGTGGATGCTACAAACAACATCCAAAGGAATAGCAAAAAACCTTAATGTAACCCTGTTCCGCCCATCTAATAACTTTATGTTAATTACTAGGTGATTAGCAGCTATGTTATAAATAAGTAAATTTTTTATCATCTATCTTGGTTATGTTACTTTATAATAAATATTTTTAGCTTTATACTTTATCGTTTATGCATACCTACGGGCTACGATACGTCTTATTACACGGTATCCGTTATTGATTGGTTCAAATCGCATACAGAAACCAGTTTTTCACAATTAGTTTTTTTACTTTTTGATTTATTTTTTAACGAACGTGACCTCGTGAACGGTACATCATATTTTAAGATGTATCTGTCATTTTTTACGACTCGTGATTCGATATGAATACGGCCATTTAAAAATCATTGCCACCGTTAAAAAAATTACGAATCATGAAAAATGACGATACGACAAAAAACACGAATCGTCCTCGTGTGAATGAGCTGCAATACCTACTAAGTTCTAGTTTAAACTTTATTAATACTTATTGATTTACATATTATGACAAAACAACATGTATCAAGCCAGATAGACCTAGATAAGTAAGAAAATTATTTCTTTTCTTGTATTTTCCGCTTTCTCCTGCTAGCAAAAACCTTTTACATTCCAGTCTCTGTCGAGAATTTGTGTCCGTATTTCGCTATCAGTAGCTTTCGACAAGGTTTGGCACGTTCGCCTCGTTGGCAACCGTACCTCCTTCGGGATATCTGCCAATCTGTAACTGTATCGATGCCGCTGACTCTTGTAGTAAAATAAGTGCAATTATTGCACTTTTTCGAGAATTAAAATGAAGTAAACGTATTTCGTGTATTGTTATATGTTTATTTTTTCGTGACTTGTGTTTTATAGAAGGGAGAGTCAAATAGGCGTATGAATCTGGTGATAAATGGTCACTGTCCCCTATGGATACAAGATTGCCCTAAGAGGCCCAAGCTTGTTACAATTTATCAGGGAAAACTTCAATTTAGCAGTTACACTGTTTCTCAGATTAGCAGGAACAAAGACCCAGACAAACATTTGAAAATTCTAAAAATCATTTTTATGGGACTTAAAGCGCTAAAAATGCCTTCAAGAGATTTTTGGAGTATCTTTTATAAGCGATCGGCACAGTTTACACACAGAAAATTTGAGGAATTTGAAGACAGGAATTTTCATATCACATTTCTTACTTAAATTGCTTTGTTTGCTGGTTTGTTTGTTTGTAATTTGTATGACTCAAATCTTGCAAGCTGAATTAGAACTTTCTCATCCTACGGACACAGACTTGAGAAAAGGCCAGACGGATTGTCAGCAACAAATTCAGTGAAGCACCCACAGTAATACCAACTCCTCTATTCGTACAAGTATCACACGCATACATTGACACCATGCTGTTATTAATCGGCCGCCATTACCGCGTCGGATTGGTTGGACCGCACTAAAAATTACGCACACATGGTAAGCGGGTGGCGACACTCTCGATTAGACAAGGTGACGTCTGTTCTTTTTTCAAGTCTGTGCCTACGGAGTTCTTTCACAAATTGATTTGGATACGCTGACAATGCATTTTTATGATACTGGTGACCTTATGTTACGCTCAGAGCTGGCTCCAAACATGGGAACTTCTCAGCGGCCAATAGAACAAACACAAAAATAAAAGCTTGATTTTAAAAGTATTTTCAATGTTTAAATACTTTTATCACATTGATCTTGTTTGCAAGACCCATGAGTAGAGTAATTGCTGTTTGAATGTGTCGTGTATAGTATCTACCCATAGGCCCATTCGAGATAGAATCTGTATCGTGTTAGACTACCTAGAATATCGTTTCCTGGAACATACATAGCTTATCCATTAACTTGATTGGAGATTATATCTGAACTAAGATCTAAGATATCTATTCAATTATGTTTGGTGCTCGTGTGGACAAATTATTACCTAACCGTTAACATGAAATAATCTAGCTTAGGTTTACGTGCTCATTTATATTATGAAGTAAAACACATCCAGTGTCTATTTCTTTATACAATTCTTATTTAGTGAACAATCTATCAGGGACTTTTATATAATTTGTGCGAAGTGCGAAGATTGTTTACTATAGGTATAAAAAACGTCTTTGTTTTTGAAATACCTAAGCACTGTCTACTTCTTTTTAAAATTTAAATATTACAGACATAGCCAGAGACATACACGCAATAAAAAAATTCCTCGTTTATTACGATTTACTAACTTTTATAACTTATTTACATTTCCTTGTCCACAAATCAAGAAATCAATGAAGTTAGTGTTCTAATTAGATATTATTATAAAAAATAATAAGATATATACATGATAATAATATAGATGTGGATCAGATAAAAAGACTTGGTGTAGAAAAAACTTGCATTTGATAGATATGTAACATCTTAAACATGAAAATGTTTTTTGTTCCCTAGTTTGTTACTAAGAAATTTTTAAACCAGCTCATTTCACAAAATTACATCCGTTATTAAAAGTCATAGCTTATTTTATTAGAAGCAAAATAGACACCCAATCTTACCCAATAATAAAGAAGAATACATAATATTGGATTGGATCGAATTGTATCGAAAGCATAATACCACACCCAAGCAATCAACACCACAACGCTATAACACTTCACGCTAGACCGAATGGCGGCTTGACTGACGCCGGCTTTGACTCGGGAGTCATTTCGCAGAAAGTATTAAGTCGATCAACCATAAGCTGTAAAGCTATATTTGGCGACATTCTGATAGAGTCGCCTGAAATCTACTATACTATAAATGTAAAAGTTCGTTTGTATGTTTATTACTCTTTCACACAAAAACTACTGAAAGTATTTTTATGAAAGTTAGTACACAGGTCCTTGTTGTGGAATTAGAAATAGGGTACTTATTGTGTACTTATTAGGGCGGAAAATGCAAAGCAAAGCCGTAGGCAGAGCGCTAGTTTTTGTATATTTTTTTTAGGTAATGTCCATAATATAGTAGTAGTAGTAGTAGCCCATTTGGTAGGCTGATATAAATTTAAAACTCATCCAAATAAAATCCTGAATTGGAAATTGATTTTATGCTTTTATTACAAAGCTTTTAAAAATAATTTTATTTAGGTATCTATCATTCAGCTAACATGATCTGTATGTATCTGTTAAAAATCCATCTTAAAATATTAATTCTATTTACTAAAGACGGTGAAAATGTTAGCCTGAATTTTGTATAAAAAACTGAAAGATTAACAATATTGTCGTTGTATCTTAGCTCTTATTGTTGGTAGTAAAGCTGCGAAGCAAACGACGTATATCTAACTAAAGTTTTATTGCAGCCAGTTTATTGCGGTCATAAGCGGCCCACGCCGGTACTTGACAAATAAACAGAAGTCGTCCGACGTCTTACAATGCTTCAGCGGTTCCATTGTGTTCGGTTGTAAAATAGACTGCCTATTTATTTACAGGTTTCCGTTGTTTTTGGTTTCTTTACTGAACTAATTCTATGAAATTGTTCTTGGTTCCTAAATTGGATTTAGTTTGGCTGGCTTCCGTTATTATTAAATAAGTAGGCGTTGCATACCTACTTCGAACTTCAACCTCCAAATTTTAATTCGCCTAGAGAAAATTAAGATTTAGATAGGGCTAATACATAATGTCATGTCTTTATTCTACTACAGATAGACCAGGTGTATTTACTTCTCTAGACATACTAATAATAAAACTGTGTAAGCTATTGGAATCGTACCAAAATCCAGGAGAAATGTTCAAAACTTTTCGAACTAAATTGGAGGTTTGTTTAAAAGAAAAAGCCTTTTATCGGCCTGATAGACTGACACATATTGAGTCGAATCCATCGGATCTGTCAATCGAGCATTCTACTATCATGAACAAAGGAATTTAGCCAATACTTCCGTTTGTTCTGTTTGAGGAAAATAAGCACATTGTATATTATTATGAAGGTATAACACTGCCAATTGCTGTATTAATACTTCCACAGATACCTTAGGAATACGCCTAATAATATTCAAAGTTATGCTAAGAAATGTTTGAATCGTACTTATTATACACACCGATACACTTGATATTATAATATATTTTTTAAGAAAATAGCCGGCAAACGAGCTGACGATCCACCTGATGGTAAGTGGCTATCGTCGCCCATGGACAGCAGCAACACCAAAGGCATCACTGATGCGTTGACGGCCAAGAAAGAGAGAAGAAAAAGAAGGAAAGAACTGGCTTTCAAGCCCCCAGCCGGAACACGACGGGTCGTTTGGCGTTTGACTCATACTCAAGTCAAGGGTGGCAAATAATAATAGAAATAATGGTATTAATTAACAATTAAAATCAATATTAACAATATAATTCCTCGAGGGACCCTACAACCAGTGGGCCGGATTTAGTCGCCTCTTACGACACCCATCCAGCGTAGGATTGGGGTTAGTATTTTAAGCCGTCCCAATACGGCTAAACATACGGCTAAATAGATATTACAGTTATGTGAGGATTTTAAATACATTTCAGTTATTTATTTATTATTGTAATCCTTCTTTAATATTTTTTTTTATGAAAATTGCCGACAAATGAGCTGACGATCCACCTGATGGTAAGTGGCTATCGTCACTCATGGAAATCAGCATCACTGATGCGTTGCCGGCCAAGAAAGAGAGCAGAAAAAGAGAGATAATATTATAAATATGAAAGTTTGTGAAAATGTTTAAACATTTGTCTTTAAATCAATCGCTTAACGTTGTGCGGAATTATGAAACTGGGCACACAGATAGTGCAAGTCCAGAACGAGAAAACAGGATAGATTTCATCCTGCTAGTATGATCTTTGGGATGATTGGAACGTCTATATTTTTGTGAAACTAGTTTACCAGTGAACATTATGACTGAGTTTCTGTTACCCAATATTACTAGCTAACCAATAATAATGGCACAGGTGAGCCATTAGTGTATAGTCATCACTTTACTATCATCTTTAGTAAAATAGTCACGAAAAAGTGTTTTTTCTTAAAATGAGGTAAAGTTATCGAGTAAATGTTATGATGTAGTGTGACATGTACTTCCGGACCTCGATATATCATTCTACATCCGGCGTCAAAGAGCCCCTTTAACGACTTTTGTACTCGATACTCCTGTCGATTACCAAGTAGTAGGAAGAAAAATTCGTAGACCCATCTCAAAAAAGATTTCGGAATAATAGAGAGCAGGAATGACAAAAACTTTTCGAGTTGACTGTGCCTATCTTTATGTTGATTCACTTTTGTTATTATAGGTACTCGAAATATTCAAATAAAAAGAGCACGGTTAAACAAAATTGTATGAAATGTAATTTCGTTACAAGCTTTAAACCTCGGGTGGTCTTACCACTAATTAGCGACTTCTTTCAGGCAACCTACATACGTAACCAAACAAAATTCGACAAATTTTGGTAATAAAAAATTCGAGAAAGTGCAATGTAGGGTTCCGAAGTAATAAGTTTATCGATTATTACTCATTAACTACTTATGATAACATAGCCGTCATAGTTAAACTATTTTTGAGAACTTTTTCACTTGACTACAACCAAAATTAGCACTTTAAAACCAAATATATTGCAAACAGACCCTTAGTTCCAAAAATGGTCTTAAAAGACCCATAATATTTTTGGAAGACCTTTTCAACGATACCCCACACTATAGGATATGCGATGAATATAAAAAAATAATTAAATAATTAGATGTTCAAAGATATAATTTTATACAATTTTACTACAGTGCTAACAGATGAATCTTGACGTAATAGACCATTCACTGTGAAACTGTATACATAATTATATATGTACTCTACAGTATATTTAGTGAATATTATTATAATCGGCATTGTTTGGAATTATTGGGAGACTGACTATCCCCCTTAGGACAATACGGTCGAACTTGAGATGGTACCAGATGGAGAAAGGGATTATTGGGCCGACCTTTTCATTATAGGGCAACATTGTCAAAATGAATGTGTGTGTGTATGTGCAGTAGATACATTTACTACACATGGCATATGCCCAATAAAATTTTATTCATATCATCTTCCTTGATGAATTATAAATTCTCCGTCTACGATAGATCCCACTAACACAGCTGACTACTACCAATATTATGGTCCTTCTTGAATCATACTTATTTTGTAGACCTTTAATTTTTTATAATTATTCGAAATGTGATACAGTTGTTGACGATATTCATAGTTAAAATGTAATCAAGTTACCTTTGTGGTAAGCACAAGAAATCCACGGCTCGGTAAAGTGTATATTTATGTAAATAGTGAGACAATAAGTTCCAAACAAACGAGCGCATCTAGCGAAATTGAATTTCATTGAAAAGATCCGAACAAAGATTTTGCAAATTCGCTACGGCCGGATTTGGCGAAACGCTGAAAGTGGCTTGCTATCCACGATTGCGTGAGATATGCAAATCCCTCTTTCGTCTTTCTTGCGTAATTCCCTATATCCCGATTGATAAATTAGTGTAGTTAATGGCTAATTTACTTTTCAATAGACAACTTACGAGTAGGCGGTTCTCCCGATTATTCTTCAACCTTCTTTCCGACTTGTTAATTTTTAATTTGTCTGTTTGTCCGACTCTAACTAGTCCCCATCCGCCATAAATATATAATCCGCCATAAATATACAATCCGCCATTTCTCTGTTTTTGCTCCCGTGTTGCAAGTATTAGAAAACCATCAAAATATTCAGCTAATAAAATCATGAACTTTATTCTGCAGTCAGGATGGACGACCGCTTACACGGATCTAGAGTGAGATTTGTAACCAGTGGCACCTACCAAAGCATCATCTGTTCAAAGCATAGCAAAGCTAACGCGCGTTAATTATACTAACAGTCGTTACAATACGGTTGATTCTAAAGGTAGATTGACATTTTTAGCCACGCAGATAAAATTGTACAATCAAACTCGAATACTGTTGGAAATAAACAGGATGGTAAAAAACCTAGTAATCTTCAAACGGAGCGAACTAGACTGCTTAATTTTAGACGCTTTGTCTCTTTGCTTAATTAATATATTGTATTTTGATATACCAAATGTCAGTAGTAATAACTATGTATGTAGTAGTAATAAATTCAAGATTGTACTTGTACTTAATTGTGATAAGTTTAAAATTCCGTACAAACGAATATTCGATTTGCAGTTTAAATCATATCGTTACGAAACGACAGTTGAAAAAATTAAATTTGGGGAATGTTCATTGGAATAATAATTAATACCGATACAAAATAATTAACGAGAGCCTTAAGCTATTTCGGTCAAGTAGGGCACTTAATAAAATAATATTGGATAGAACCTAAATATTGCGAAATAATTCTAAAGACACGATTAAATTATTCGTCTTAATATTTCCGCAATTATTTCAATTTATTCCATTTCCATTATAAATTGAAGTTTTAATTTAACTTCATAACACAGCCGTTAGCAGGAGTTAGGTAATAATATTTTTAATGTTTATAATTTGTATCGGGTACACGAAACATTGGTATGGTAGGACTATTAACTATTAATTGCTATGCTTACTTTAACTGTAATTGCTGGTGTACTTAATATAATAGTTAATTAGCTATATTTTATATTTTACAATACTTGACAGATTTAAAATAATTGAAAGAATTTATTATGTATTGAAAGATATTAAATAGAAATAGACCTTTTTACTTAAAGGTTACGGTTTGACTCCCCGTACTCTAAAATACCATATTAAAGTAGATTACAGAGAATTCGTGTCTTAAGTCTAATCTGCTGAAGGCTCTGCTGATTTAAATAGTTACCAAAATACCAAGACCGCGTAAAAGGTAAACTTTGTCTAACAATGGTTTCTAACACTATCAGCGTTCACTAACGACCTTAGTGCTCCAAAGTAAAGGTTATCGCAGCCACTGAACTTTCTAACCAGCCACCTAAGGGAAAACTCCGCAAGGTTTTATTAAACTAACCGGTGATGTGTATAACAAAACTACTTTGAATTTTCAAACTCAAATAGTTGATGTTTAACAAACCAAAGATAATATAAATTATCTCAGTACTAGAGAAAAATATTCTAATATATTAATTAAATTAACATCTTAGAAGAAATTGTACATTTAGAGACTTGCGTGATATATTTTGCGAATAGGACATTCTGCGAAAAGGACCTTTTGCGTCCGCTGGACATTTCGCGAATAGGACATTTTGCGCCTAAACCAAGTTAAATTGTGGTGGCGTAGAGAGACAGTGTGTTTGGTGGACAGTGCCTGTAACCACTGCTGGGATGTTGGAAAGTCTTCAACTTAAATTAGAGGCTATAATATACAGCCTTGCTCTTTTATAAGGACAAACAGTAAGTAGGTAGGGTGCATTGGGGTAATTCCAAAATTGGGTATATTCCGTAAGTTTCGAATAACTACCGAACGCCGTAATATTTTCACTCTGGCAATATTGCTTTAGACGCCATTGTTACCGGCCTTGATCCTTCAGTCGCCGTTTGTCGCTGCTACCGGTAGTGTGTGTGCAACATCCCGTCGCGAGAGACTCGTGGTTTTGACGCCTGTTTGGGTGAATCGCAATAACCCCAACACTCTTTTCTCGGAATCCCGGTAAGTTATTTAAATAAATGTTTGTTAGTATTATAGTTTATTGTTTTTTAATAATGATAGAGGGAAACACGAAGTCCTAGTGATGATCTTAAGCTTTTTTCGGAAATACCCCATTGGGGTTATTCCGTTATAAATATTTCCATAATAACCCCACTTGTAATTTTCATAGTAATGGGCAGTGGCTCTCAAACTAAGTAGGATAAAATATTATTTAGGTATGATTTTCGGCCCCATTTTATTTTTCCGTATGCAATTTTAGCTAATGGGTAAGAATGGTAAATCAATTCTATCTGTCTATCTGTGTTGTTTTATCTTTAAACCGTTGCTGTACGGATTTACATGAGATTAGATTTTGGTTAGAGTTTTCGAACATCATCGAAGCTCAGTGAGGGAAAAAAGGGGAAATGGGAATTCAACATTTCATTATGAGATCACAGAAGCCGAGTCTGGCGCAGAAGCTCTTATTTATTATTATGTAATAATAATAAAAAAATATCATTCTTTCAGGTTCACTATGCCTCGAACGTACGTTCGAAAAAAGTTAAAAAGTTACACGTCACAAGATCTGGCTACAGCCGTTGAAAAAGTTAGAAGTGGAGAGCTCACCCAATATACAGCAGCCCAAGCTTATAACCTTAGAGTAATAATATATACTATAGAGCGCGAGTATTACACAAACGGCATCGTACGCATCGTAGGCAGATGATCTATAGATACGTATATCGATGCGTGTATGACATATAGGGATGTATCAATTACGTGCCGATCGGCAACGAGGTATCGATAAGTTATTTCGATAAGTTATCTTATTTCCTACTATTAAACGAGATTTTTTTGTATAAATATGTATGTTTATTTGTATATTTGTTTCTAATCACTTTCTCGATAACAGTACTAACGATTTCGATTTTGCAATGTAATGGTTTACGAGGGCAACTAACCGATCTAGCTAGGTCTCATATCTGGGAAAATTCGTTTTCTCTATTTTCACATAAGCAAGCTCATTTGCCCAGGTACTTATTACACCATTTGTTGTACTACAGTACATTAGTTATACCAATGGCACCCACAATACCAGATTCTCCTAGTGGTGGGGCTATGAGTGTGATCTATATTGTTGGTTATTTAAAATACGAAAGTCACTCAGTTTTTTAGTTTTGCACGAGTATTCTTGTTATTTAGATAGTAAATTTTTATGGTACAAACAACCGAAGAAAATATAGACATAGACTCAATTAAATAAATGAATAAGCAGTTTAGACGTGATATTATTATATAACATTCCATAATTTACGTTTACGCTAGAGATAACGATACCGATATTAATGCTGATACATCGGCCGTTATATATCAACCGATACCGTTATCGAAAAAAGTCTTAGAAAAACGTCTTTTTCAATGCTGCCTCATACTAAATGATTTACAGTTCGTCTGCAAATAATTCAAATAATCTTTGCTTTTAAAAAATAATGACGTTATGTAGCAAATTGATACTTCCTTTGATAAATATTAATATTTTTTTAATAAATAAAATATAATTCATTTTATTTTTACACTCTTATTTGCTGTTTAGAGATTAGGCAAACCTCTTTTTATCCTCTAGCAGTTAGGATCATTTGATATCGGTATAGCCAATAATTTATGGCAATAATCGCATCGGCAAAATCCGTTCCATACAAAGTATATTAAATATCGACTACAGCGTTAGTCACGTACATCACTAGAGTCTCGCGTGGGGAGCGCTACGGGAGCGTGGGTGAGCGCGGTGCGCGGGCGGTCTTGTGCTTGCCCGCCCCTCACCCCGCGATGCGAGATATGTTTTCATAAAAATAAATACAAAAATCAACTTACCGATGATATGTGATACTGGATTTCAATTTTGTGTGTTTCCTACTATCGTTTTTGCAAGATGGGACTGCACATTTGACCATTTTGATAGGTAAATATTTAAAAATCTCTCTAGAACCGCACACCGCTAGCATTCAATTACGACTACAAGCGCTCGCGGCGGGAACGTCGTGTTGTTCTCACCCGTGCCTACTGTTCCCACTTCGTTGCTCGCGCTCTATAGTATATATTATTACTCTAAGCTTATAACATTCCGTTGACAACTATCCACGACCACGTCGTATGGGATGCAAAATTAGTTGAGTGGCAGCGTAAAAATATCGGTACAAAAATGCCAAAAAAATTTTTTGCTCAAACGTTTGCAGATACTTGGCAACAAACTAGCCCAGAAATAATTAGGAGTGGTTTTAAAAAAGCTGGGATCTACCCTTTCAACGATAAAGTAATACCCGTGGATAAATTTGATCCGGAGGCTTACAAACGATACCAAAAAATGGTAAAAGAAAGAGATCTAGCGCACTTGAAGACCCCAAAGACGCTAAAGCAAATATGCATTGACATATTAAACAAACTTCCAAAAGATGAATGTTATGAAAAATCAGTTACTGATGAGGTTACCTCATTGTCTTTAATGTCCAAATCCGATATTCAAAATTTGAGTTTTGTAGCTAAAAATCGAGCCGAATTACCGATATGTCTACAAAATAAGGCTACTCAAAGTCAGGCACAAAATTCCCCAAAAGTGAATATTATCTCAAACAACATTATTAAAGAAGCATCTGTACGAACACAAAAACCCGTTCAAATTCAATCACAACGAATATCATTTGAAGAGTTGATGTTACGTAAAATTCAACAAGACAAAAAAGAAACTACTTCTACAAAAAAGAAACGTATCAGTAAAGGCGCTGAGGTGATAACTGCAGCTGTTGGCAAAAGCCTTTTAGAAATGGAAATAACTAAAAAAACTAAAACCAATAATAATAATAAGAAAAAGGTAACAAAATTAATTGAGACGAATGATAAAGAAATAGCTGGCCCTTCAGGCATACAAAAGAAGAATAAGAGAAAACGCCCACCATCAAGTAACAGCACAACTAGTATATCTGACATAATAAGCAAACACAGTGATTCTGATATTATTGATTGTAATGAATTTGATGACCCTTTCGACAGCTACTGTGGCGATGAAGAACCAAATACACAAAAACATATAAAGCATAGAAAGGGAATCAAACGGTTTCAAAAATCTAAAGAAAATAATATTGTACCTGATAAACCTCCGTGTGCTAAATCTTCTAAGGGAAAAGGCAGAGGGAAAAAAAGTAAAGGCAAAGAAAATGACAGTACTATAATAAACGTATCAGAGGCAGATAAAAAAGAGAGAGAAGAAAAAGAAGAAGTAATAAAGGAACTTCAAAAAGAAGAAGAACTCCAAACTTAAAGACACTGTGTTAGTGAGATACTTAATAAGAAAAAAATGGAAATACTTCGTTGGATTTATTGAAGATATAAAATACAGCCAAGAAGAAACGTTCTACACAATACTTTTTTTAAAACTATGAGACACCAGCAGAAATTAAACTTTATATTGACGAAAAAGAAAGATATTGACGAGCTCCCCGAGTCATTAATAGTAAGGATCTTCCTTACTATTAGTGATAGATATTGAAAGAAGCAGTGAAAATGAAAAATTATATAATTTATGTAATGAAGAAGACGCAATTTATTTTTAAGAATTTATCGCATATGTTATGTTCAAAATGTTAATAATGTAATAACGTTAACGTTCTTTTGTCTGGTGCCTTGTGCAATAAGTTTCTATTTATTAATTTTTATGTCTAAGAATATATTAGTAGTAAAATAAATAAAATAACGAATAACCTAAATCTTTCTTATAACACTGCAATTGTGATTTTATTTAAGTTTCGATATTTCATTGATGAAAATTCTATTTTTCAGAAAATGTTTCTTAGTTCCTAGGTAAGAGTTTGGTGATTTAACTACAACAATTGTAGATTTAGTTTGCTCTTTAAAAAACCAACAAAACCCAATATGTTGTATAATATAATGTTAATTTAAATATAATTCGAGTGATTGTGCATTACCTTCCTAAGTCTTTTTATGTAGAAATATATTACTGAAAAAATGAAAACAAAAGTAACGAAAACTACACATTTTTATAGAGATACCTACTAAGACTGCAATTGTGATTTTTAATTCCTTAGGTTTTTATATTGTGATTTATGAAAAAATTATATAAGTACCAGAAAATGTTGTACGTAAGCATAAGGGTTTAGTGATTTAATTACAATCCTTGTAGATTTAGTTTGATGTGTTACAAAAAACTTAAGATGTTATTTAAGTACCTACCTATGTTCCTAAAAATGAGACCAAATTACCACTTAAGCATTGTGATCTTGTTATTATACTTAAGTTTTATGTATAAACAAAAAGAAAATTATATACCTACCTACTTAATTAAATGCGTTTTTACTATCTTAATTTTTTGCGTACCTATCGTACTTTTTTCTTTATCGGAAATGTTGGGAACCACTACCTTTTACCGGGGTAAATCCGAAGTAATAAAGTTGAAATAACTGTTTTAATAAAACTATTAACAAAATTAACAATATCATGAGTAAGGGGTAACTGCGAATAGAAAATAAACATAAGCCATCAATCCATGTGTAATAAGATCAAATTTTAAAGTACTTCGGAATTATCCAGGCTTATTTCGTATTTCCCCCAATTCCTTAAAATACGAATTAATAATTAAAATGTCTTTTTAAATAAACTCCTACAACTTATTTGTATGTGTAATGTATATTAATCATAAACCTATTCATAAATTACGAAGGGAGCAGAAAAAATTGACAATAAATATAAAAATACATTAATTTTTTTACCGGAATACAGTATCTATACTCAACTCATCAAAAATCCTATCGTAATTACCCCAATGCACCCTAAGTATTTATAAGTTTACTTAAAATTCAAAATTCAAAATAATTTTATTCATTTCGTCATTTTTTGGCTTTTCGGAAAGATGTTTTGTCATGGAGGAGAAGAGAAGCCCAAAGAAACTCCTCAGCACATGTTTTAAAAATAAAAATACATAGGTATTATATTATTACAAAAAAATATCACTAACTTGAATGGATCTGGTGGCAGAACTGGTCATTTCCATGCGTCTTTGTCATTTAAGTATAATAACCTTTGCCATCTAACTTAAGGACAAGGACAATTTTTCCCGAAGCGAAGCGAAGCCGGGTCTGCTAGTTCATTATAAAATGATAGGTATAACAAAAACATTGTTGCGGGGGTGTGACTTTGCAGGAGATAATAATACTTAGGTAAATATTTTTGTAAGCTTTATTTCTTAAGTTTTTATTTATTAAAGAACAGCGCTTCGTTAACATTAGTTTTAAGTTTACAAAATAGTTTAGAATGCCAGGATTTCAATAAAAATGTTTTTAAAATTTATATTATATTTATAACATGTTTTTTAAAATAATTAATTTAATTTTATGGTTTGCTTTTCATAGTAATTTTCAAGAAAAAACTTAAGAGATATGCTTAACTTTACTGAATCCATAGGTATATTTATATATTTTTTTATGGTCTTGTTCACCATCATTAAAGTTCTTTTCTACAAACTAACATCCTGATTCCATGTTAGCCTGCATTTTTTATGGTGTTCATATTTCTTATACCGTAAAAACGTTAGTATAGTACTTTATAGTATACTAAGTATACGATTTAAGTAGTACGTATAACGACAATTCATTTACATTAATTCTTTAAATGTTTATGGTACATCCTTGTTTTAAATCCTTGCGCTGAATTATCCCGTCATGTCAAAAGATAGCTAAGATTTTGCATAATCCTAACAATCTCCGTCCAGAATTACAACATTATGTCCGTGATTTACGTCAACGAATTAGTATTTACCTGAGCTAATAGCAATTAAACCGGGAAACTTGTGGGATTTACCGCGGATTTACGGCCAGCATCAATAAACAGGTATTGGGTTGGGATTTGTTAAATGTTTCTGGGCATTGTGAAATTGCTCAAGTAATCCCCGCCCATGGTTGCGGTTACGATGCGGAGATTATTCGTAAACCACAATTGTAAAGGGTAATTTTTACTGCAATCATAAAGGTGGGTTCAACCCATTAATGATCCAACCATTACAGAGTACGGGTCTCCTCGTCATAAGTACGACTCGACGGACTTACATAAGGATGGATGGGGCTCTTAGATACACCCAGAAATGGTTGGTATAGTGGAAGACCACTGGTACCAGAAAAAAGATTACCCTAATTCACTGAAAGCTGCCATTTTTATGAAAATGGCGTGTTTATAATACATCTGAAAACATAGTAAAATGGAGAGTAGGTACTAAGATAGTACTTTAGCTACTGTTTGTTCAAATGCTCTCGAGTACGCGTTGATAAAACTTCTTTATTACGTGTGTAAACAGCTTAAGAGCTATTCAACATTATTTTCAGTAATGTACGCCTGGTATCTCTAATGACCCGAGCTTTATGTTCAATGGGTATCTTCACACTGCTTTAAATCGTTTGCAATAAGATTATCGCTTGGGAAAATTTAATGCTTGCAGCTCTAGGCCAAGACGAAATTATATTTTTATTTCTGTATAAAATATCAATTTTGATGTGGATTAATCGAGGTGTTAATGTAAATAACAGACACACGTCTCCTCGTTTGTCGGTTATTGGCATAAAAAACGTAAATCGAGTGCTTTAAATATTAAAACAATCGGATTTATGCACCCTAAAAATATGAAATCGAGTATAAAAACGAAAGAATCTATACCATTTGTAACAGTACCAGTTAAAAAGCTTTTACGTCAAGCTTTATGAAAACTTCTATAAAATATGTTGCAACCAAACTACGTCATTTAATCCTTCTCCGTACGTTGTAAAGTACGAATAACTCACGAATATATTAATAACTTCAGCTTAACGATATACTTAATAAAACAGCCAGGAGTTAGTGGCCAACTTGGTCATTGAATATTTCTTCGCTTTAAGCGCCGGTACGTAAACCCCACTGAAAGCATTGCGTTTTTTTCACAACAGAGCTTAGAAAGCTTTTAGTTTTATTTTTATGTCTCTGTAATTCTACGACAAAATATAAAGTAAATCAATCGATATTAGAAATATTGGCGAGTAGAGGTCAAGCTAAATTGATCTGATATATTTAAACGCTACTCACTAATAGCCTCACACTAGGATTCCCTGTGACGTGGGTGCTATGGACAACACAGAGACAAGGCTCACCTAGACCAAGAGCAGAAATTCAAACTCATCATTAAAATTTCTGCCTCGCTGGGAATCGAACCCAGGAACCTTCGAACGGCGGTCTGGCATGGTAATTATTACACAACGTGGGTCATCAAATCGCCACCAACATCGCGGCAATAGGGCTGTTCTTCCTTTGAGATCGCTGAGTTAACCCCGGGTCAATCTCGTCGTTTTTTCGACGATATACGAGTAGCTACTTGTATTCATGAACAATGATTAGCGTGGCTTGGTAGACCCTTTCCATTATGTAAATGTATGCAATAAGTGTGTTTTTCTGAATTCTAATGTATATCGCCAAAAACCGAACACTCCTGATATTTTTGTTGGCCATTTTTATTGCTAACGCAATGAAATTACATTAAAAATGGACAACAGCAAGTATAGGCAACACAGAATTAAACATTTTTGGAGATCCTACATTCTGCCCGGAATAATTTGATTTCTTTCTTTCTTTTTAAATTAACATCTACAACCTATTTATATGGTTACGAGTAGACATGAGAGGTATTTGTGCGCAAGGGTTTTGTAAATGAACGTAAGCATTACATTAAAGCTTACGTGTATGGTTATGGTCCTCCATAATCTGTGAGATTTTGCCTGAAACCATTTAGTAGGCATATCTGTATAAACATATCGCGACACAAGTTAGTTTACCGGGATTTTGCCGGGACCTTGAAAACGGGATACCGGATGTCCCAATTTCTTATTTATTATTTAAGTTTGACTTGGTAATCTATCACAGATTACAATTACCTGTTTCATTTAACACAAATTACCTCTTCATTCCTCTTCTGTTTGTAATTTTTAAAGTTTTCTTTCAATCCTCAATGCTACTATATCTCTTTCACTAAATAAGATCTTTTCTTTAAATAAGATCGTAGAAACATTCTATAGATGTGGCCTTATAGCCTTATAGGTAAATAGTGGAGTGCCTTTAGTTATAATCTGACCTCCAGAGGTTACACCCTTTCAAAAGGTAACGGTATTCCACAACAGTACACATTGTTTTTACCATAATATTCATACCCTTCATTTTGTACCCAGAATATTAAGAGGTCCTACTATAGTTATATTGTACAGAGCAACCATCGATGTCAAATCTTTCTATTTCTGCAAAGAAAGCATAAACACGCGACGTATCGAGCAGCATGATATTGTGATATTAAATTTCTTGTATTATTTTATGCGTTCAAATACATATTGTTATTTAATTGTAGTTATTTTTAAGGAAATATAAATTTTCAATATTTAATACTGTAATATGGTTATATGTTAAGATAAATAAACTTAGATTTTGTATAACATATTTATAGGTGCCTGGAATTGTAGCGAAATAAATGAAAAAATCACGAATATCGGTTTTGATCTGCTAGCCCACTTTTCAAATGGACCCCATACTCTCTCTACTACCAATACTTTGGGCACTTGGGTCACCATATAAATCAAACCTTATCCTTATCGCCTTAACCGTAACTATGTATATACCTATATATTAACAGTGTTTCTACGACATGACCTGTAACTTCTATAATGACATAAACAATGCAGATCCTCGAGGGATTTAAACCATTTACCGGAGTACTTAAACTGCGTACTGTCCAGCTGTCATTAATCTTTGGAGTGTTTGTTTAGCTCGCCCTAATAGCGGCTACTTAGCTTGCACCATTATTTTTAATGCATGCCTACCAATTTAATCGCTACTTAGTAAAGAATCATCATACAAATTCTGTACTAAGGAGCGGTTTAAGTAACCATTAGTGACTCTGAGTTGGGGCGTAAGGATCTCTGCTCTATGTAGATGGACGGATATGACAAAACGATAAAGGTTCCGTTTTGACTATGGAACTAAAAAAATACTGTACTGTTCATCGTTAAGGAAATCATAGTCAAATGTAGAGGAACCTATCATAATAAAATCTGTATTTAGAATTTCTTATCTGTGCTGTCGATAAGGAATTCTCGCTTATGGAGCCAATTCTGAGCATAATATCCAGCCATGCTCAACTTACCATGCGTTGTCATTCAGAGGCAGTAATGATGTCTCCGGTCTGTTAGGACTGATGATTTTTTTATTGTATTATTATATCATCAAAACAGTAAATATTTTAAGATATTACTGACTTAGCATGATTTTTCAGTGTATGCAAAAATAAAAATCATATGAAAGAGGTTTAGCATACTTCGAGGGATCGAATACGTCGAGATGGAATAACTTTTGAAGATTACACGAGAATTCCATTATTGTACATCTAAGCCTTAAGCCTACAAACACAACGCTTGCTACTTCGTAAATCGTAATTGGATATTGTGATAATTCTGTGTACATAATAATTGTACACAATTTTTAGACTATAGTTATTTTTGCGAATAGGTCCGTCGGATTTAGTTTACCGTCATCCTTATTTTGGAAAATTTTACACATTTAAGATTCTACAGATATAATTTTGTAGAAAAAACATTCTTTGAGTTCGTTAACTCGATTTGGTTAAATAATAATAATTTACCTAGTAGTAATTTACTTTCATAAGATATAAAGTTAAATCAGTGTCAATCCTTCAGTGGAAAAAAGCATAAGTCGTCTTACGTTGAATTTTAGTTATTAATATGATTGGAAAAAGGGACAAAAGCTGCATATCTATGCTCAATTATTTTCTTTCTATCATTAATCTTGACGGTTTTGTGCAAGAAATCGTAATGTAAATTCCTTTGACTACTTACTGATATTTTAACAGATTTTTGCTCTCCTATAAAATTACAATTTTCATCTTATGCCTTTTTTCCACTGAAGGTGCGATATTTGGACATCGTTTTGAATGAGGTCTTTAACTATTCATTATGTAAGGCTTAATAACTGTAGTTATTATGGTAGTTATTTAGTTCAGTACAGTTTTCGTACAAGCAAGAATGGATTTCGGAGAAAAATGTTACGCGTGTTGAAATTTTAATGAAACTACGGTATGACAAGGGATAAGTAAGTTGAGTACTCGTATCAAAGTGAAATTAAAATTGTCGCTTTTCCGTTTCACTTTGCCTTTTACGTGCCCCGGCTCACCGTAGCGCGGCAATTTGGAAGAATGTGACATAATTTTTCTTTGACAATAAAATAAGTTTTATAATCCAACATGGAATTTCACCGTCTGCTTTTGACAAATATTTTGCAAACTGGCTTAGCGTAGTAGTAATACCCATTTCAAGATAAAATAAGTTCGTAGCCGCCATTGTTTCTTGGCATTCTGATCAGAAAACCCCATGATATTGTAAGCCTTACTAATATCTATTATAAAGTTTGTGAGGATGTATGAATGTTTGTTACTGTTTCACACAAAAACTACTGAACAGATTTTCATGAAATATAGCATAGTATAGTAGTATAGCATAGTCCGTGATCTGCAATAAGGTATAGGGTAACTTATCCATCCCGGAAAAAGTGGGAAAAGCCGCATCAACCATTGAAGTATTATAACTAGCGTATAGAACCAACACCGCGAGCACCATGTATGTCCCAATGCATTGGCGCCACGTGGCTTCAATCTTCAATGGATTCGTTAAATTTTGAAAGGAGAACCGGGACTCAATTTTGAAAATTGAACCTCGCGGGCGGGACACACATTTTGTTCAAGATATCTGTTCTATGACATTATACTTCAATGACATCAACATAATATGTTAGTTGATCATAGGCAGCTATAGTTATGGGTGAAAACCCCTAAACCACGGAATTAAAGTGACCCAATGATCTTCAAAGAAAGGAATCCTGAAATCATTGGCTTTTGCATTGTTCAGTTATCATGAATTATGTAGAGTGGTCTTGTTTCAACGGAGTCACACTAACTCAGAGTTTAGAAATAGGTTTCTTCTAGTTAATAATTTTGGTTACAATCGCCAAAAATATTGACTGCGAGTGTTATAAATATTGCGGTACCCTTACCCGGTTTTTTTTTGGTAGGAATTAATGATTCCTTTAGTGTCGCTAACCCTCAATCCATATGAATGAAAATTTCCTTTTATGTTTATTTAATGTTATAGCTGTAGTGATTAATGTGTAAAAAGGCACGTACCTAATGCACTATTCTATCCATAATAAATTACCATACACCACTGAAGTATTATTACTAGCGTATAGAACCGACACCGCGAACACCATGTATGTCCCAATGCATTGGCGCCACGTGGCTTCAATCTTCAATGGATTCCTTCGATTTTGAAAGGAGAACCGGGGCTCAATTTTGAAAATCGAACCTCCCGGCGGGACACACATTTTGTTCGAGATGTCTGTTCTATGACATTATACTTCAATGCCATACACACGTAGAATTATGTTTAAACTTATTTCTAAAGACCAAGATACTTATAGGTACGCTACGAGGAAAACTTTTCAATTTATTAATTGTATACTTTTCCATTAAGATCATCCAGATAAGCCTGAAAGTCAATAACAGTTCAAGCAATTGGCAAGTTCATTTCCTCATTTCTTTTAAACTTCCTAGCTGTTTTAACATCTATTCAATTATCTTTCCAATAAGCTGTAACTTCCAATTAAGTAAAATTCCAATTAAGAATTTATAATTAATGGTTGAAAGTAAAATTTTTATGGATTTGGGTGATATTTTGTGAGTAGAATAATGCATTTATGTTTGTTATGCATGCCATTTTAATTTGAAATTTTAAAATCTGGATATTTTAATCTGGACATTTTACCATGAATGTAATTTTCTAAATTTATTTAGATTGTTACAGAATTTGGGGAATCAAATCTGCTTTTATGAAGTATGAAGATGAAAGATGGAATTAATCTACGGTTGGTACATTTTAAAAATAAAATCCATACATTATATTGACAGTTAATTTATTATCATTCATTCGATTTTCATTCTATTAGCTTTAAGTTAACTACATGAGTATGTACCTATTTCTTTTGTTAAGGATTCAAAACTTTTTAATTTAATTACCAAGCAATCCTAAACTTTCACCCAGCTTACATTAACTTGAACTAGTTTCTGAACGTTAAGTTAAGAAAGGAATAAAAGTTTATTGCATTTATTTTCACTATCGATTCAATGTTTCATAGTAATTCGATATCAATATGGACAACTATGTACTAGTTTGTATAATAAAATTTCTGAAATTAAAGTCCTGCATCATAATTATGCAATAAAACCGACTAAGTTCTACATATGACATCCTAAGCTAGAGAAAACAAACTCGGAGAAAAAAATATTTGCCTCATATCACTAAAGTTATTCCATGTAAGTATGTATGAGCTATTTATTACATTATGTTATATTACTACCATAATAACGAGCAGCATTGGAATGCTAGTCTGTGACGTAAGTAATATAAATGTTAATGTAAAAGAAACGCATCGGGGCTGCAGGTAAACTTGATGCAGCGATCTGCAAGTTGGTTTATATTTTACTTTTATAATGGTATGCATTGAAATAGAGCAAGTAAAACTAGCACACTAGTAAGGAAAGTTAAATATGTATTGTTATTTGAGAGATTTTTTTTGTAACTGACTATTTTAATGAAGTTGACAAAAGAGCAGACGAACCATTTGATGATAATTGGCATCACCGATGTGTCGCCAGAAAAGAAAAGAAGGAGAAAAAATGAAAAAAGTTAATTCTTCAGCTTCTGTACTCGTTCTGCAAATGTTAATTATTGGTTTGTAAAATTTTAAAATTTGGCCTTGTGCGTAAATAACTTTTCGATAAATAAATTCTACGAATATTACAATGTTATGTTGTGGTTGTTACATTTATTTCGACTCAATTACAGTTACAGAAGCGGAAAATTATCTTTGCCACATTTCCGTAAACTGAACGCACGTACAAGGGCAGTAAACTCAGGTAATATAAATGTAAATGCGGAAGAAATGCAGCGGGGTCGGCCCAAACTTGCTACAAAGGTTGGAAAGTAGTTTTATTTAGTATGTTTTGTTGAACGGGTACCTATATCGAGTATAATAAATCACCGTCATCGCAACTTGTAGATTCTCACGTTTATTTCCATTTCTCCGTATGAAGCTAGGGTTTTGTACAAACTTGCAGAACCGAAAATTGCTCTTATAAATATTTGGAATTGAGTAGCAAATGTAACCCGTAAGGTTTGTCGTGGGAACACTGTAGTCCACATACATCGACATACGAGTAGATAATTCTCTCTATCAGATCAGGTCCCTATAGGTTAGATTTCAATAGTTAAACAAATAAAATTCTTTCACATAAAACAAAAAAAAGTTAAAATATTCAGCTACGACTATATTAATTAACCATACGACAGGAAATAAATGTTCATATACGAGTATGTATCTATATATTAGACATACAATATACATCTATACTTGTACATGCAACACATACCTAATATGTTTTTAATTTCCTGTCCCCAATACCCAAATAAATAAATAAGTCCAGAAAAAATACTGCTGCCGGTGTTGATAAACATAATTTATAACAGTAGGCGTTCAAACTTGACTGCTGGCATCGGGTCGTAAATCAGCAGGCATTCCGGCCAACAGTGCATTCAGGCGAAATTTCCAGGATCCGACAATACCGAATGCCGACGTCCTTGAATCAGCACAATTTATTCACCAACGATGAAAATGTGGCAGGTGGCTACGAGGCTACGAGTATACTTATAATAAAACTCAAAGTGTCTGTTTGTCTGTCCGGGCATCACATAAAAACCCTTGAACGGATTTCGATGAAAATTGGTAAACATGTTACCCTGGGTCATATTTTAGACAAATTTTCATCCCGGAAAATTAAAAGGTTTCCCGGGAAAACAGGATAAAAGTTTGAATAAGTTAACAGTAACAGAATATTGCGGGCAACAGCTAGTCCGAAATAAAATTAACCACGTTTATTGCTTTGCTACAATACGGAAAATCAACTTTAAATTAATCTCTTTCGTCTGGTGACCATTTTTGGAGAGTGCATACGAAAACTCATTTGCATTTTCGTCTGACCAAATTAATTATCCAAATTATGGTAAGTATTTCGTAAAAGGTGCTTTAATTTTAATGAATTATGTTCATTTCATAATGGATTATTAATGAAGCGCTCGTAGCCCGGCTTCTGTCGATTGTAGTGATAGACCGACTTAAGCAACAGTGGGCGCGGTCTATAGATCACTAGTGGCAAGAAACTTTTGAGTGCTTCCGTGCTTAAAAAGGCACGTAAAGCCGTTGGCCACAGTCAAAGATAACAAATGCACACTGCTGCGCACATTGCAATGGTTTCTTGCATCTTGTGCTGGTCATACATGATCAAGTAAACGTGTCAAGTATAGGTCACAGTTCTGTTGTTGTAGGGCGTCATGAAAACACTTGTAACTAATGATATGTATAAAATATAGATACGTCATGCCCTTACAGATCAACCAAAAATCTGTTTCGAAAAGAGCTACAACACACACACGTTTATCTTTTGTTTCACTACACCAATCACACTACAATACGAAGGCATTTTAACTTTGTATGTCAAATCTCAAGCACTTCTGACAACAACAAAAGCGTAGCTATCGTCTTGTATTGACAGAGCGACTACGAGCTGACGAGGTCAATTGACTGCTCTTACGATCTTCATCTTCGGCGCGCTAGTGACATATCTACCTCTTTTTTACTTATAATATAATTGCTTGTAACACAATTTCATTGTGTTTTATACTTTCTAAACTATTTCAAAAACATATTGTCTACGTACCCATATCAAAATTTTAGACCAAAAAAGAAACCAAATGTATGTAGTGTAACCAGTGTATTCCATAAAAACATACGTAACAAAATTAGTCCTCTTAAATCATCGCTTAACTATGCTGTTCACATATTTGAGCGTCGGCTAAGCAAGTGTTCAGACTACAGAATGCACGTAAACTCATTAAAACACCACGTAGCCTCGTTTGCCAGACGTACAGCTATTATTCTAGGGAACAGCGGAAAATTTAAAACCAAGCCTCAGAACCAAGCTTTGAATTTTATACAGAACAATGATGCTTCTCTGATATTACTGTCGTTTTCTAGTTCCGAGCTGTTTTTGTTTTATTTAGTTTCTTTTCTGTCTTTTTTTAATTCAATATGTATATTTGAGGTGTATGTAAATAAATATAAGTTAGAGGTCGTTGTATTATAGATATCCATAATAGATTTAGTTAGGAAGGTTAGAAGGAAGGTTAGTCTGAACAATATTAGTATTATTTTTAAATCAAGTTTCGAAATCGTACTGTACGCACCTACTATATTTTAATTATTATGTTAGTTGTGGTTAAAGAATCTTTATTTCTCACTCAGATTAAACAAATAAAAGGCAGATATATTCATTCAACTAGAATGTAAAGCTACCAAACCAAATACAAACTAAAAAACCAAATACAAACCCGTGTCAGTTCTAAAGAAAGTGTCAAATAGCTTGCATGTCACAATTGCCAAAATTTATCAAATAATTTTCTCACTTATAATGCCGTCTTGTATTTTTAAACTCTGTAAAAGTAGTTCGCAAAATCGAAGAAAAGAAGATGGAATATCTTTTCACAGGTAACTGTTCATTATTTTATTATTTATTTATAATAATATTTTTGCGGTCTGCTTGGAACACAAAACCTCGACAATTATGCATTTGTATACCAGCTTTATGTGAAAATCGGTTACCCTAAATTTGGGGAAAAATCCTATGCCGGGCTATTTGAACACTGGTCGATTTATAAATTTATACCAAAAAAAACATTTAAAAAGTAAATAGTTGTATTTATTTAAACCTAAAAATCAGGAAATACAGCCAATGCATAAACATCTATCGCTGGGATATTATAAACATAAGATAGATATTACAAAGGCTTAGAGGGATAAAATTAGCATTTTAACATAGGCAAACCAGATTAATTGAAAATGTCACGTAAATTACCCACGATAAAATGCATGATTGACAGAAAATATTATGTTATATTTTAGTTTCTGTTTAGCCTATTCACTAAAATTATTTAAATCATGATTTTGCAGATTGCCGGCCGATGATATTACACGAGAAAAATGGGTTCATATTATTCGGAAATGCAGGCAAGATATTGATTGGCTGCCATCCAAATTTTGCGTGGTTTGCTCATTACATTTTAGTGAGGATGACGTGTATTTCACCAAAAACGGACGTCGGTTGATTAAAAAAGCATCAAAACCGACACGCAACTTGGGTAAGTTTGCATTGCCACCATCACCGGAAAGACCTAATCCAGTCGCTTTAGATGAAGCTGGTTCTTCGAACTTACTCGCATTTCAATTACCTATAAACCTTCTTAAAGATAATTCAGTGGAAGATGAAGTAAGAGATTCGGATCTGAATTCTACATTTGATTCGCCTAGAAAATATCAGTTACAAAAAGATTTAAGAAAACACAAGAAGTTACTAGTTGCTACGAAGCGAAAGTTAAAAGCATTACAGCAAAAAAATCGACGGTTAAAGAACTGAAATTAATTGCTCGCGTGGGTGTTCCCGTCTGATTATAATGTGGGTGTCTTCAAGTCAAGATTGAATAGGCTTTTAAAAAGTTAGTGTGTTTTACCATTCACAACTTCATTACCGCTTACCATCAGGTGGTTTTGTGGTTCTATGGATTTTTTAAAAAATCCATAGGTTAATAATTAAAACAATTAAACATATTATTGTATATTAAAAGAACAGTTACACATATTTTGATAAGTATACTTTTTAATAACTAGTGATGTAATTAAAATCAAATAAGATTATTACATATTGTATAACTTTAACTTTTGTCTGCTTTTTGTGCATTTGTTTCGCCTAATCTCAGGAACAGCTTAACAAATTCAGATTTAATTTTCACCGACGTATTGTAATGAGCTTGGGCATTATTTGAGCATGGCTTGAGCTTGAGCATTTAGTGTGTTTTATTTGAATCGGTTCACAAATAACAAAATGACGTCAATTTAAGGAATACCATTCATACATTTATCAATTTTGGGCTTTCCGAGGCGAAGCAAGGGCGTTCACAAGTAATAAATAATTTGCCAATTTAATTCTGCATATTGTGTTAAGTTGAAAATATGTCAAACAACAATTACAAAATTGCGGGAGATTGTGATTTCATTTGGCAACCTCACCCACACAAAGAATTACGTGTCCATACGGTGCCACTGCTAGTTGACATTAAGGTTGTCATGCACACATAGAGAAAAAGCGGCTTCACGTCATTCGTTGCATTTCTTTGCGAAGGTTATATCTGCCTTTTATTTGTTTAATCTGAGATTTCTCATAAGAATTAACAAATTCACTTACACGAGAACTTAACTCTGAGTAGGTACACTAAACAATAATTGCGATATAGCGTGCAGAACACTTATACTATGAATATGAAGCCGAATGGGTATTCTATGGTGTTCATTATGAAATTATATTCATTTTACATTGCACTACGATATATTTCTAGTTCTCCTAACGTTCACATCAATATTCCAAAGTACTTCAACACTACGTGATCAATAATAATCTGTTGTACATTCTTGACAATTTCTTAATTAAAATATGACATGACATTTCTTATATGCCAGCCTCTGCATCAGAGAACCGCTAAGTATAAAGAGGTCCGTCCGTGGATCTTCACTGGAGGTTCATGGACTCGCCGATAAATATTTAGTTACATGAATTAAATATTCATAGTAAATGATTTACGAGTATAATATAGAAATGCTCACTTGTCATTAATCGAGCATCGAGCGAGCAGTCGACAGCACAAATTGCTCCATTGTACTGTTTCGGCAGGCGAAAATTGTAAGCGATGCCGCTTTATTATCCTTATTAATTAATTCATTTGCCAATTGAAATTACTAAGTAATAGTAATAAGATAATAACTGAACATTCGACAAGAAAATGTCGAATCACCGCAGTATAAGTTTGTAAATCCCGAATTAGGTTAGTGTCGAATAATAAAGTTGGCGAAATGTTTGTTCAAGTTGTAAACGACCCAGTTTACTTTATTTTTCTTTCATAAGCTGAAAATAAAGAAGCTTTAAAACCATTTACGCCAAAAAAAGTACCTTTTTGTGAGGTAATTTTTTTCCATATCTATTTTTACTGACATAGTTTTTTTAATTGAAATTTTGCTAATTTTTGGTTTTATACTGAAAAGTTACGTTATTTTCTTGCCGAAATATGTCCTGTGTGACATATTACCAGTTTACTGAAATACAATACTTCTTAATCTGTTCAAAGTGTTATAACGAACGGAAAATTTTTCAGAATGACATCAAAATTCCAAAAAAATATTGTTAATAAATATCATTAATAAATTAAGATTTAATAAATTAGGCATGATAATGCTTAATCTCAACAAAACTTAAAAAGTTTTCTAACTTACAGCCTCTTACATCACACTTTACTCTACATAATATGTATAATATTGTCATATTTTTGAAACCGCATAAATGCGAGATGCATTATCGGCAACAGATAATTATGAAATTTTGATCACAAACGCGTTTGACCTTTATTTGATGGCATTGAGGTTTAGTGACACGTTGGCATAGCTTATTGTTTACGCTAAATTGGATACATGTTGCCGATGTTAAAGCGACAAAATAGCGAATACGTGTTTTGAAATGAAACGGAGTAGATAATACCGATCGATCTATATTGGGTGCAGCAGTGCATGTGGCTAGTCAGTAGTCACAATGGCGAATGAAATTTTATGCGTTGATCTATACGACAACTATTTTAGTGGAAAAGATATTTCATTTGTGTAAAAAATAACCACATTATGTACCTTATTTTTATGCATAACGGTATTGAATTTCGAAAAATTGGTATAAGGTTTCGTGGACCAAGATTTGCCTTTATATCCCGGTACGTAACTACCTACTATCATGCTTTTAAAAATCAACTGTGAATCTTTGTATCATCATACCATGTGTCGATTTCATTTCTGAAGAGTCCGTTAAGAAGTATGTCTATCTATTGTTTTCTATTTCGTCAGAAACATTTTTTAACGGCTCTTTGTTGCATGTACAAGGTAACAGCGACTTATTTCAACACAACAGCTGAGAAATTTATGCAGCCAACTTCGATCACTAATAACAGAACATCGAAGACAGCCAACGACTCTATACAGACGACGAATTTATCCAGCTGAAGAATTTATACACCTGAGTTTACACAATCGACGAATTTACACAACCGAAACCTCACTTAGGACGGCAGCACTTCATTTTTGGCAATGCACTTACCGCCTATCGTCATTCAGTTTTACCGTTTGTAATTAAAATCAACACGCGAAAATTGTCATTCAATAGTTTTATATTTTATTTTATATAATATTTTTGACTTGAGTTATCCACAATAATTTATTGAACCGTGAAATTGGTACTCAAAGATGGGAAAATTAAACGACTATTGATGTCGGATGAATCGAGAATGCCCAATAAACTATCGATTAATGATGGCGGCAAAATGAAGTTGTTATATTGTTGACTAATTTGTATATCAGCTATGTACAATTTGTTTGTTTCATAGCAGTATGTCTAGGTCATTTTGAGATTATACGAGTATAAGTATAAAATAATCTCCCCAGAAAACATTCGTATTACTTTAATTAATAATAAGAAACTAAAAGTTCTATTATATCTATTTTCATTCATGTAGATATACCTGATGCATGTGCATCAGGTATGTACCTATGCACGTCATTTTTTTTACCTACCAGCGGAAATATTCGGAAAGGTACTTTTTCATGGAGGAGAAGAAATTATTGAATAAAGAGTAGTTAATCGTTTCATCTAGAGTAACATATAGGGTAAACATTTAGGGTAAAAATAGGAATACAATTTTCTCTGACGTAATCTCATAAGCTTACAGACGGTCAAATAAAGTTATTTTCCTGGGACTATGGTAAATTACCGGTCAACTGATTTCAGTTACTTTTGCGACTTCCATAGATTCCACACATAAATGCCAATATAATACGGTTTTTTCATTTTCATTTTCCGATGCTAAAGTAATACTCGATTTAACCTGGCGAGCAAGATTTAAACCAAATTCTCCGAAAGACAGACCAACTAAAAATCAAATGGTTATCTTTAAATCCTCAGTATGGTTAACAGCAATGTTTTACGTCGATAATAAAACTTACAACCGCGTGCATTAAACATTTTCATACCTTATTGACCAGGTACTCAAACACTACACTTATTTCACATTACTTGTTGTCAACAAGAATGTATTCAGGTAAGTACCCCAATCCCAACCCAGATGGCTGTCGTAATGAGCCACTAAATCCAGCACGCTGGTAGTAGAGTCCCACGATGGGATAATATTGGTAGTATTGTTTTTAATACTTAGTTAATTAATACCATACCATTATTACTATTGTTTTTTCTTCGTGGGGTCCGGTCCGCCTGGATAGCTACCACCTTCTTGCTTGAGTCATAATGATTCATCATGTTCTGGCGGAGGGCTTGAGAGCCAGTTCTTTTCTTTTTCTTGGGTGGCAACGCATCAGTGATGCCTTTGTTGTTGCGGATGTCCAATTGTCCATAGGTGACAATAGTTACTTACCATCAGATGCATCGTCAGCTCGTTTGCCGGCTATTTCCATAAAAAAGAAGTAAAGGGCAAAAGCAAAGAAATAAAATTGAAGTTTTAGCGTCATATACTGAAAATAAAAAGTTTGAAAGTATTTAACTTTTAAGAACAGCTGCATTTTACTTTAAACTTTAAATGAACAATACCAATGAAATGATATCGCTATGTTGTCGAGCTGTACGAATAGAAGTGTTGCTAACTACACTTGGCGTATTGCCAGCTATAGCTGACAAGTTGGCTGATAGTTCCAAACATTTGAAGTTCTGAAACCACGTAAAGTAGAAATAATTTTTTTCATGAAAACTTGATTTTGCTTTAATGTTTTTTGTTGTTAAGGAATCGTGGAATTTTTATTTTGACTTTAAATTAATTATATTATAACTAATTGTAAGGTAGGAGCTTGTAGTAAGCCTAAACAATATTACAATTATGGTTATTGGGAGTTAAGATAAATGTGGAAAAGATTCCATGGTAGGTAACCTTCGTGTGGAAAAGATTTCGTGATAGGTAATTATAATGGTTATAATGATTAAGAACAATTGGGTCTCAGAGAATATTTCGACAGAACAAGCTTGTTTTAATTGGGTCTCACTGGGTATTTCGAAGGAGCTTGTGTCACGTATCAAACTTAAATAGGGAATGTATTTTCTAAACAAATATGTTTGCGTTTGCTTTTTCTAATTCTGTTTCCACTCATTCACCTCTTACAGTCCATCACGCTCCTATTCTCATGAATCTATTCCATTGCTAAAATTTAATTTTCATAACCGTGATCAACCAAACCGTCGCGGCGTCGCGTCGCGTCGCGTCGCTGCGAATTCATGCGACAACACATTCACCGGCGAAAGATCGAAATCTTAATGGAAAGATTAAATTTTGGACATTCATCAGTAAGCTTGGTGAATTAAACGGTTATTCTTAAGATTCACAGCGTTTTGGACTTCTACAGTCACATATACATACAAATGCACATTACCTACATTTGTATTTACTATACAGACACATACAGATTTAATTAAGTATAACGCCACTGAATATAAATGATACGTAGTTGATCCGACTCCCAGACAGAAGATATTTACAATAATGCAGTTATTTTGTTACTGCATACCTACATCAGGGAAGGGGGGGGGGGAGTTTATCAATACACGAAGATTAAATTAGCATTGTAATAAGTTGATACAATTTTTATTTGTCGTATTTTCTGCATTTATTTAAGTTTTGATACCACCGAATTCCAGCGAAGTCCACCTGGTCGTGAGGCGTCCTATACACCTTGTTCCGAGACGTGGGCGCCATTCAGGACTTTCTTCCCCAATGCCTATCGGTCCTTCAAACTAAGTTGCCAGCCCATTGCCATTTCAGCTGGCTTATTCGCAGTATTATGCAGTATTAGCCTTAACGGAAGAAGTAAGCAACAACCTGGATCTAGGTAATAAATGTGCTGGGGTATTCCTGGACTTAGCTAAAGCATTCGACACCGTCTCTACTTCCCTCCTTTTGGATAAATTATATGACTACGGCATAAGAGGTTTACCACATCAGTTATTCACGGATTACCTGACTAATCGCCAGCAGCAACTTAAACTTGGTAATTACCTGAGCCAGCCTACCAGTATCAATTGCGGAGTGCCACAGGGAAGTGTTCTAGGACCTACCTTATTTCTGATCTATGTGAACGACCTGTGCGATTATAAAATTCAAAACTGCAAAATATACACTTACGCCGATGACACTGCACTTATCTTTCATGCAAAATCTTGGGACGAACTTAAGCTAACTGTAGAAACAGGTATAAGGCGCGTTTACTCTTGGCTCAGTGCCAACTTATTAACATTAAATATCAACAAAACGAAATATTTACCCTTTTCAATGCGTAAGTCAAATCTACCTAACAATGATTTTAATATAAAATTACATTCTTGTTCAAGTTCACTGCAAAATTCGTGTTCATGTCCCTTTCTAGACAGATGCAGCAATATAAAATATTTAGGTGTAGTTATTGATCAAAACCTCAATTGGAGCCAACATATAAAAACTGTTGCAGATAGAATGAGAAAATTAATGTGGGTGTTTAAAAAGCTACGGGGTATTGCAAATGAAAGTGTCCATTATAACTACCTATAAAGCCCTTGTGAAATCGGTTCTTGGCTACTGTATTCCCGTATGGGGTGGAGCTGCTAAAACGTTTTTACTTACTTTAGAAAGAACTCAAAGAGCTTTACTAAAAGTAATGTTTAATAAACCAATACGTTTTCCATCATTTACACTGCATAATACGTATAAGTTACTTACTACTCGCCAGATCTACATTTTAAGCTGTTTAATGAGAACTCACCGGACACTTCCATATCAATATTATAATACACACAAACGTAGAATTCCCTCCATCTGCCAATTACCGCGATGTGATTCAAAATTTAAACAGAAACAATATTTGTTTATGTCTTCTTTCCTATACAATAGGTTTAATAAAAAACTAAATATATACCATCTAACTCGGTTTAAAGTAAAACAATTAATAACAAAACATCTAATGGAATTAAATTATGAGGAAACTGAGAGATGTGTCAATCTCTCTCAAATATAGCAGGTAAAATTTGTACACGCACATACAAACTCTCTCACACACACACACATACATACACACACACACACACACACACACACACACACACACACACACACACACACACACACACACACACGACACAAACTCACATATTGCGAAATATCTATAATAATGTAAATGGTTGTATTTTGTTGATTATCACTGTATTTTGTCTCGGTGGATGAGCGGGGTACCTGTAACACAGGTGATGAACCAAGTACAGGGCCCTTGCGACATGTGAATGTAATGTGTTTATATCAATAAAATATTTTTGATTTTGATTTTGATTTGATTCGCTGAGCTATGTAGGTATGTCGGTTATCCTTGTTCGCCTACGGATTTCATCATTTCTGTCGCGACCTCCTAGAGAAATACCGAGCATAGCTCTCCATAGCTGTGCGACTTTGAGCTTGTGGATTAGGCCGATAGTAAAGCACAATATGCCCAGCGAACCGTATATTCGTAACATATGTATGAACACTGGCAGTATGTACGTTTATAAGAATAATTAATTGTCGCTTCCATCTAAAATCTTTCACGGAAACAGAGCCATATTTTACGTCTCAAGTAGTTGCTGGCCTGAAATTGTTACTCACAGCAGCAGTATAAATAATCCGGGGATGCAATAAACTCGGTACGATACTGTAAGTTGAGTGGCCGCCATCAGAGGGCGCTGTACAAACAGGGAGACTAATGGCAGTTTGACCACGCGCCAACTTGCCTCCTGTCCACCGACACCGAAAATCGTGTATGCTCGTACATCGGAGCTATTAACCTTTATCTTGTTGCTAGAAATACATTAGTGCGTGATATTTTGTCAAGATTTATAATGGAAATTTTTGAATAATGTTATTTGAGTGTAAATGTTTATGTTTTTAATGATAACCGAGCCGACAGACGAGCAGGTTTTCGATGACGGTAAGTTGTTATCGTCGCCCACAGACATCACATAGACATCAGATATCCCATAGACAAAGCCATACCGACGCGTTGCCGACCATGAAAGAAGAGAGAAGAAGGAAAGAAGAGAGAAGAAGGAAGAAAGAAAGAACTAGCCCTCAAGCACCCAGGCGGAATATGATGAATTATTATGAATAAATATAGCGGTTAAAAAAAATCATAATCTTCAACTAAGTTAGTGCGCTGATCCCGAACTTCATTGCATAATATTATAATAATCATCCAAGGGGATTATTTTCAAGCGTTAACTTATTACAAGTAAAACCAACGGATCTTTTATTAAAGTTTTTTTACAAGTTAAAAATTTCAATATTTTAAATTTTTTTTATTACTGGCTCTCCGTCATTGAGAAAATTTCACGGTCAATTTATAAGAACGATTAGAATTTTATAGCTTACTAATATTATCGATAGTTTTAAATACTTATGCAATGATTCCTTGTTCAGAATGTACGTTGTTACCAATTACCGATTATTTATCATCCAATAACTATGCTACCAATTTAATGCAATGCAGACGCTATACGCCAATTAAAATACATATTATAATCCTTCTCAATAATAATAGCAAAGAGAGCCCTTGAAATGGGTTAATATGTAGAAACAAGGTGACAAGGACTCCTAGCTAGTATTCCGACAACCCAATTAATCTCTTTGACCTTTGTTTGCAATATAAGTAGACTTTTATTTTAGGTGAGAAACTACTGTAAATCTTCTATTTTGGGACATCCATCGGCTTCGTTGCCATTAAACGCTTACTAAAACTGGGATACTATAATGATAATAACCGCGCTAACTTGCGCTAAAATGCATTAACGGATTATTCTAGGAGACTGGACAAACATAGAAGAGCTTATAACAACTATAAGGTTGCTTTAGCTGAAACTAAAGTTTGGTAAAGTTATTCATGCATGTAATTACCTATTAGATGTGAGAATGCAGTGGAACGCTAAGGATTGTTTGACTATGCACTATTGCTTCTTAACATATTCCTACTCTTAATGGCCGCTCCGCACCCTTCAGTACAGAAGACTAATGGGAGAATTATATTTATGAATTCGTACTCATATTAAAAATTGTATTATGTGGTTATATCAACAGCAATGATTGCGTAGCGATTTGAACGTTGGTCTCCCGAACGCAACGGCCCAAATAGTAATACTGGTACCTCTAATTTTCAAATATTATTTAGGTACGTATTAGAAAATTATCACTGGCTTCGATGAAGGAAACCATCGTGAGGAAACCTGAGTTCTCCATAATATTCTCAAAGGTGTGTGAGGTCTACCAATCCGCACTTGGTCAGCGTGGTAGGCTATGGCTTGTGCCCCTCATATTGTGAGAGGAGACCCCGAGCCCAACATTAGGACAATTAGGGGTTGTTAGTTTTTAACTGATTTCAAAAAAAGGAGGAGGTTCTCAATTCGACTGTATTTTTTTTATGTTTGTTACCTCAAAACTTTGGACTGAGTGAACCGATTTGGATGATTTTTTTTAATAGAAAGCTAGTGCTTGTCGTGTAGTCCCACACAGAACGAGATCTGACAATGGCATCCATGTCAAAATCATAAAAGTCTTACATTTTCATTAAGTATGTGCGCAATAAATGGACGAATAACTCAATATCGCGCCAACCGATTTCGATGATTCTTTTTTTAATTGAAAGCTGGTGCTTGTCGTGTAGTCCTACATAAAGAGCAAGATCTGACAATGGTATCCATGTCAAAAGTACAATGTACTTCATTTGAAGTCGGTTATTTTTTTGTTAAAATGTTAGATTATATATTATGTAATATCAATATTTCGAGAAACACTCAACGTAAGTATTGAAGATTTTCTGCATTTACTTTAGCAATTATTCGAATTCTGTTTAAAAGCATCAAATGCAACTAAAAGCAGATCCATCTTACAAAGATTTACATTACAGTACAGAGTTAAGAGATTAATGGATGCAACGTTATGGACGCGGTCGTCGAGGCATCTATTTTGTTTAACGAGTGTTTACCTCGGAGTGCATGTTTCTATAGCGACTGGGTGAAGGATTATCTGACGGTATTCCACTCTGGTAAGAAGATTTTGCACTTTGAATATGAACATTCACCTAGTGAGATTGAGGTCGTGATAAATTATTTTGGTTTGGTACATTGTATAATTTAGGTTGCTATTTAGCGATGAGTCGCTTTTACACACGATATATTTCATTAAGGCTCCACAATAATGTTGAAGATCGACAGAGTCACTTAATGCATGCCATTCATCACAATATTGTAAATTTGTAAATTTAATACAATGGGCGGACTTAATGCCTAATGGCATTCTCTAATATTGCGCCTCGCCAAAGAATACAAAAATGTATCAAAAATGATCCGGCGCTCCAAAAGTTGAATTTATATTCTTTCGTATACTCCCACATGCATATATTATAATACACTTTAAGTAAAATATCAAGTTAAAAGCTAACCTTTAAGACGTACAACTTTAGAATCCTATGTGACAAAAATAAAAACGAGAAATTGTCTAAGAAGAAGTTCTATAAATACGGCTCTTTTGTTATCATTCCTATTCGTTTGTGTAAAGAAAATACTGTCCTCTATTATCTATTTCTCTATCACCTGCACGTGAATCTCTCCACGTAAGTATGAAGCATCGTGTGCACTAGTCCTTACAGGCATATCTCGAGTGCTTAAGCTGCGTGTCCATTATGTCCGCCCACCTCGCGCTTTTATTCACAACTTAAAGCACAATAGCTGTAGAGGAGTTATTTTGTAAAATCTTTTCAACTTTAGCTTTGTTGTGAAAATTGTGCGATCTTTTCAAGCGGAATTTATCGGGTCTCCGCTTAACGTGATAAACGCACGCTCCACCTGCTTGCTGTTAACTTTTTAGTGTTTTCAAATTGAAAAAGAAATTATATTTAAATTGTTACGGACAAAATGACCTTATTTTTGTAACAGTATTTCACCAACCTTTTTTTGTATGTTACATTATTATAGTGGTAGTTGATTGCTACATACTATAACTTTGAAACGATAATAAGTGATGTTAACAATGGCGATGTTAGATTCCTTTTAGATAACGAGCAAGTATCATTCAATCGATTTTTTAATTTCATTTCTTACTGTTACTAATTTCTATCGTTCCATTGATAGTTTTCATTGTGAAATCGTTTATTAGCACTAACTTAGCGGTAGGTATGTCAAATGAAAGGGCTTATGAATTTTCTTCTCCTTTCCTGATTCATAAATATTTTTCTTCTATATAAATTTACGTTAGAGTATATTTGTGGCGTATGTCATTATTTACATAAAATTGAATAAAATTTTTGACCTATTAACTTTTTATTAAACTTTCATAATTATGCTTAAGAGCCATTTCGCAAAACTCGGTTGATAAACTATAGGTATTTGAAGCGGCTCCGCGGCGTGATATTGCCTCGCGCGGCTCGCGTCGCGCTTGACCTCAGTTCTGTGCGAGTAATCTTCTTGATACTTTCAAACGTAAAAATTTTAAAATTATGAACATATAATTTTAATTATACACTTTGTGACCACATACATGTATCTGGTTTGTGACAATATAAGTTTATATAACAATTAAGAGTACAATGTAGTAGTACCATTATCGGTAACTTATTTACATAATACATTTTAGGTACCTACTTAGGTACATCACAATAAAGATGTCCAATAGATGCATATTGCAAAAATCAATATTTTGGCAAATCAACGTGAAAAATTAAAAATCACGTTTTTTCAAGGTGATCTATAAAATGCAATATGCGTCCATTTTGCCTGCGATATTCGCAGCGCGTCGAAATACATAGGTATACCTAAATTCAAATCAATCGGAGGGTATAGAACCGGGAAATCCCGGGATTTACAAAGGAATACGGTACTTTTCAAAAGAACCAGGAAACAAAATAAAAGAACCGGGAAACAAAATAAAAGAACCGGGATTTTCTGAACTTTTGGGAAATAAAAATATGTCGCGTCGTGATACAAAAGATAACGTAAAAATAAAGGTAAATACAATCCATACACAAAAATGATTACAGCTTTAAAAAGAAGATATTCAGAACGTCGGCTACATGAAGCAGCTATACTAATATAATATTATTTACACAACCCAGATCGATATTTTTCTAATATAAATGAAGATGATTTAACTCTTTTTTCTCGTCCAAGCAGTGCTGAATTGTGCAATACAATTGTGTTGCTTTCATACAATTAATACGAAACTTATGTTTGCATGTAAGGTATAATAGTATGATGGTTACTCAATCACGGCAAACGACTATACGGATTTGGGTAGAAAACAGTTTTTCCCTATTTAATGCTCCTGAGAGATAAAATAGGAAACGCGATACTAACTATTTTCACGCGGGGAAAGCCGTGGTAAAATAATCCCGAAAGAACTGAAAATCCCGGGAATCCCGGTTCCAGCATAGGCGAGTACCGAAAATCCCGGTAATTTAAAACAGGATCGGTTTTCGATACCCTAATCATTACCGTGATACAAAAGATAACGTAAAAATAAAGGTAAATACAATCCATACACAAAAATGATTACAGCTTTAAAAAGAAGATATTCAGAACACTATTCTTTGAATGTTAAAAACGAATTCTTTATTGTTTTCTGTTGGTTTACAAAACAAAATATTGACAATAGTCTAGTATAATAAATTATGAGAAACGAAATTCGCACTTTCCTCCCAAACCACTTGCTCTACAAGAAAAATGTATGGCACATAAAATGTCAATCTTTTTATGGGCTACAACTTTTACTCGATCCTTTCGGAAATCGTCTAGGACGCACCGTTTAGGAGATATAAGGAGTTTTCGGAAAATTTGGGAGGGGGGGGGTTAAGGTTGGGCCCAATAAGATTGGGTAATGTTGCAAGTATGAGTTCCACAGGGCGGATGGAAATTCAGTCGGAAATCGTCTAGGACGTACCGTTTAGGAGATATATGGTATTTTAGGAAAATTTGGGGAGGGGGGGGGGTAAAAGTGGGTTCAGTAAGATTTAGCAATAAGGTTTGGGGGTTTACTAAAGGGGGTTGAAATTTCCGTCTAAACTTGTCTAGGACGCACCGTCTCCGAGATATCCGGGATTTCCGGTTTTCCAAAAATCTATATCCCGATATCCTGATCTGCCGATCTGCGCCTACCTGATGAGTGCGGTATTTGCCCGGATGCCTCCCAGATTATCACGACGCAAAATTCCACTTTTGGGTGAAGAACTGAGGGGGGGGGGGTATAGGGGGAGGCGAGGGGTTGTGAAGGGAAAAAATGAGAGGGTGATTTGTATTTGTGTTGTGTATTTGAGATACGTGAGTTTTGGGGAGTTGACGGAACTTGGGTGCACGAGAGTTTCCAAACAACGAATGTATTATCTTTGACTAATAATAAGTGACTATAGCTGACTAATGTCGGAGCTTCTATCATTCCAACATTTTGGCTTAGCAATAGGGTCCCGTTGACACCGTTTGGGTACGGAACTCTATAAAGTACAGATTGATCTAAAAGTTGTATAAATAAAGGGTATGTGTATACAAGTTATAATTATTTATTATTTTTTTTCTATGTAAATATGTAATTTACACATATAACAAAAAACCTAAATACTGTAAACAGTAACTAATGTCTAAAAACGGACAATGTTTTATTTCAAATTACAGCAGTGACTTCCAACCCAATAGGGGTTGAATTTCCAAAAATCCGATAGCCTAAAGCCTTCTTCGATAAATGAACTATCCAATACAAAAAGAATTTTTCAATTCAAACCAGTAGTTCCTGAGATTAGCGCGTTCAACCAAACAAACAAACAAACTTTTCAGCTTTATAATATTACAATAGTAATAGTATAGATTAGTATAGATATAGTTATATTTTGTACATATGTATGTTCGTGATTTTCTCCGTTACTACTTACACTACATAAATTGGAAAGAAATAGTTACTTAATTTCTATTGTTTTCTTCAAACCAAAGATGTTTAAAGCAGAATATTACGCAAACGGACCCCTGAATTGAAAAATGGTCTTTTGAAACCTATAATATTTTTGAAAGACCTTTTTAACGATACCCCACATTAAGGGGTAGACGAAGAAAAAATCATACGGAACGGACAGACGGACGGACGGAAGGACGGACGGCCGGACGGGCTAGCCGGCCGGTTGAAATAACGAACGGACTAGACATGATTCCGATTTGACTACAAAACCCTGAAAATTATAGAAAACTAAAAATAATACAATTGACTGTAACTAAAAATTCTCACGTGATCAAGACTGTTCAATGGCAATATAATTACGTTACTTTTACGAAATCTATTCCTTAGATGGCTAAAGCAAAAATTGACATAGGTCCGACGTCCAAGAGTGCTGCCGCACGACTGATTTGATTTCGCGCCAGTGCGTATCTTTATATGGTAAAGTAAATTCGTTTTAATAAATTATTTTTTGCAGTAAGATAAAAAAAAAATTACGTGTCATATTCGACAAAGACCATATTTTATTACTACATAAATTTTTGATGGGAAATACGCTTTATTGAATACAAAAATCGATGGTAAAGTCATGGCATAAACCATGAAAATTGGTAATGTTATTGAATTAATTTTGAAACGAATATTATACTAATCGTATATCCCTTGTAATAAATGCAAAATATAATATATGAGTGTTCTCTAGACATTTTTTTTTTACTCAATTTAATAAAACTTAATAAAGAAAATCAGTGTATGAAATTGACTCTGTCGTCCTTTTGCTGAAAAATAGTTATGCTAGATTGACAGTTACGCAGAAACAAATTAATATTTTCAAAATTCCGGTAAATGAAGATCCAAGATGAAGGATTGATCTATTTTATGAGTTCATTTGCCAGCATTAATATCTTTCTTATGATACTAATTTTTGACATCAAATTCTTCATTCCGCGCGTCTAACCGCGAAATGGCTCTTAAAAGAAAAAAGAGGGGTGTTATAATTTTGAATTGTCTGTGTACCTGTGTGTCTGTGTATCTGTGTATATTATATGGATCTGTATGTCTGTCTGTGGCATCGTAGCTCGCAAACGGATGAACCCATCTAGTTTTTTTGTACGAAAAAAACTTAATCGAGAGTATGTTTAGTTTAAATAAAACTGTCGGGACTTTTTAAATTTTAATTTAATATTATTTCAAGGATGTCATTTTCTACATCTTTAATATTCGTACATCGATGGATTACGATTTACAAGATACAGTACAAAGTAATATTTATTTGGTTTAATATTATTTCAAGGATGTCATTTTCTACATCTTTAATATTCGTACATCGATGGATTACGATTTACAAGATACAGTACAAAGTAATAAATATTTATTTGGATCAAACATGCCAACGTATATAAAGCTCCTGTAATTCCTTCAGCGACAAAATCGGCTGTTCGATTTCGTTAACCCCTTGCCTGTCGAACAAGTCGGTCAAGCGGTGCTTAACTGCGTTTTCGGCTTATCGTGTCCCCAGCATGCGAGCTTGTCCATTTGCTTTGACGTTGCAACTTAAATTCCGTTTATACTCGAAAATCGATTTCATGAGTATTACGCGACAAATAACAGTTAAAAATTTCGCGACGGCCTGTTGTTTGAGGGCATGGGCATGGGCAAAGGCAGAGATAGACATGTATGTTACACATCGCAAACATCTGAGAATAAATAAATATCGACGCTTGAAAGGAAAAATTGACTAAGCGACATTGAGCTAGCTAACTTCACAGGAGAGCAGTTTAAAGTTGGAATTAAAAATATATATATATTTTTTTTGTAATACTCCTACCCACTTCATTCTTACTGTTTTGGAATCCTTATTTTATCATCTATATTGTGGCATATACAACAACATTTCAAAAAATTTAACTTTAAAGTGCTCTCCCGTGAAGTTAGCCCAATGTCGCTTAGTCAATTTTTCCTTTCAAGCGTCGATATACTCGCATTTTCCGGAATAATAATTACCCTAAGTATTATTCCAGACCATGTTCTACGTGTGAGCTTAATGCATATCCGTTCAGTAACTTTTGAGTGAAAGAGTAAAAATTACGTATATGTAATAATAAGTATAAATTACGTAATAATAATTATATTTACGTACTTTCATATAATTTATAATATTAGTAAGTTTCAATGTCTGGGACAGCAGGGATTACGACCTCTTGCACGACGCACGCTATGACACCGTATGCACGAAATCATACATAATATTTTTTTATATAACTAGCCGTCTTACGATGTGATAGCTGCCATCCACTTAATGGTAATTAGCCAACCCATTGACATCAGTAAAACCAAACGCGTCACAAATGTTTTTCCAACCAAGGAATAAGACTGGGAAAGAAAGAATAAGAAGGAATTAGAGCGGGCAGGGTTTTGACCTCACATGACCTCAAGCAGGTATTAGGTACCAAGTCTCTGCCCAATTTAAGAACCTAGAAGGTACGTAGGTACTTCTTTCTGCATTGTTAATCACCAAACACATGATTATTTATAAGCAACGATTATAATTTTATCATAAAGTTTATAAGTTACAAAAAAAATTTTAAAATTTGTATTATAATTTGAAACCTACATTTCGTCGCAGTAATCTCATCAGATTTAATAAAAAATTTCGCAACAAAATTTCTTCTCTTACCGAAGTAGATTTGCTTTAATTAATTTTGATAATCAGGTTTGTAGAAAATATTTTTAAATAGTATTCTTCGAAATATGAAATTTTATATGAAGGTTCTTAGCTTCAAAATACAGATTGGTACAGATTATTAGATTTAATAGTTAAGATTTCAAAATCTTTTTCTAATATTTTTAAGATTTGGCAGTAAGCAACCATAGTAACTGAATTTGAAGTTGAAATTGGTCGCTATAAACCAACATACCGCTATTTTGCTTAAGTCAGCCGCCAAACAACTCATCGTGCTTCGGTTGAAGGATTGAGAGCCATTTCTTTCTTTTTTCCTATACATATCATTATAAAATTATATGAAACATATTCAGCAGGTACCTACTAAATAGTGGTTGATCCTACAATAGAGCTTTTCATACGACGATGCTTTCAATGGTACCATTATGAGACCGAATTCCAACCAATAAAATTTTCTAGGCAGTATTCGCATTGTAGAAGATGAATATCGTGGCTCTGAATTGTAAATAAGACTGGATATGGACTGGATAAGACATTCGGATAAGATGAAAAAGGATTCTATCCCGTGATAAAAGACTGCTAAAGAAACTATGCTTTATGTTTTGTATAGTTACATATTTGTTTTGACATATTGTTATCTAAAAGACTCTTAACTTTCTTAATACTGAATTGGAAGTGCTTGCTTATTTCTAAAGAAATTACGAGTGACTCCACAGAAAATTGTAAAAAATAGATTCAACATTTACTTATACTGCTTATGTGGTTTTTTTCAACACGGCGACGCTCACTCAGTTCGTAAGAGAGAGAGAGAGAGGAGATGGCGCAACTTTTTACTCGACTTCCAGGCAGGGTTGTTTTTCGCGCGTATCTTGTATGTATGCATGTATGTATGTATGTATTTATGTACGTATGCATGTAATATTTTCATTACCTCATATCTTCCAAACCGCTGAATCAATTTATAATTAAGATATCGTTAGATGTGTCTTGATATCCCAAGTGTTTTTAGATAGGTGGACGTTAAAAAAACAAATACGTGAGATGACATAATTTGAAGTATCAAAATTAAAAATAAATCGAATAATGCAATATGGGTATCAAATTAAAGAGCTCACTATAAGGATTTCAAAAAGGTATATCATGATAGCTTTGATAGCAGTCGGGTTTTATTTTAATTTTTATATTTACACTACTTGCTTGTATTAATCGAATAAACATACGAATGTTTTATATGTTGTATTTACGGTGCACTATCAGACATTCCGCTTCTAAATAAATGCTATACGGCGTATGGTGTCTAGACGGGAAGGAATGCTATCAGGAGTGAATCCTTTTTATTTTCTTTCTCAATGGAATCGACACTGTCATCCTTCTACAGCGTTTGTTTCGCAATACGGACATTTATTAGTATTTGTTTGTAACAGTGTCATATGTGGTATTTCATTACTATAAGCAGTTTACTATGTTATGTTTGAAGTTCTAATATTGCGTAATATTTTATGTACTCTTCTGTCAGTAAATTTTGAAACTTCATCGACACAAATACCTATAATAAAGCGTATTTCATATCAGTATTTCAATGCATGACCTATTTGCTGCGCTACATGCAATTTAGGGCCTCTGTACACGACGTATTTTTACGGCACGTTTACGGCGCTGTATATCACGAAAAAACGGATTGTTGCGTCTGTATCGATGAAAACGCGCCGAAAAATATATACAGAAGTGACACACATTTTAGCTTGGAAGAAAGCCGACAAAATATTAACACACGGAAATCGACAGACACAACTATTGTTTTTAACATACATAGATCCATACTTACGCCAAATTTCCAGCGCTAGAGTCATGAAATACCTACTCACAAAATAAAAATAATATACCTATCATGGTTAGTATCATCTCAAATCATCAGGTGCAATGTATCAGACTTTTTTAAAGTTCCGTAGTCAAATCGAAACCCCTCTACTTTTATCGTGTTCGTCCGTCTATCCATCTGTAGCAGTTGGACATTAGATGAATTGGATAAATTTAAAAGGAAAACTATCACTGCTTCTGCTAGGTACGGTTAACAAATTAAAGAGCAATAATTGATATACTTACAACCATTATTGAACCCCTCACTGATCGCGAACAAGAAAACTCTTAATTGGTTCTTGACGAATGAATCAAATACTTAATTATAAATATTTCTTGTTTATGTTTATTTTTACGTTTAACATTA
Organism: Thymelicus lineola; assembly: GCA_963932265.1. Taxonomy (NCBI): domain Eukaryota; kingdom Metazoa; phylum Arthropoda; class Insecta; order Lepidoptera; family Hesperiidae; genus Thymelicus; species Thymelicus lineola. The sequence goes on from OZ010689.1 coordinate 13,241,750, forward strand.
AAAATATAATACCTACTTTTTCTTTTACACTAATAGCCCCTGGGACTCCCTGTGTCGTTGGTGCCATGGACAACACACAGACTATAACACACACCCAGACCAAGAACATAAATTCAAACTCATCATTCAAACCGCCTCGTTGAGAATCGAACCCAGGACCCTTGGCGCGGCGATCAGGCATGGTGACCATCGCGCCACACATGTCGTAAAATTTATTATAAATAAAATTGTATTGTCAATGTCATTGTAAATAAAACGTTGAATCCCCATACCATACCCCTTGATCGCTGCGTTACATAATATAATATTTACGTATACTCACTATTGTTATTGACGACCCGTGTGGCGCAATGGTTACCATGCCGGATCGCCGCGCCAAGGGTCCTGGGTTCGATTCCCAGCGAGGCGGAAATTTGAATGATGAGTTTGAATTTCTGTTCTCGGTCTGGGTGTGAATGTCCTTGTCTTGTGTGTTGTACATGGCGCCCACGACACAGGGAATCCTAGTGTGGGGCTATGAGTGTGAAGCGTTATTTATTTATTTATTTATTTATACATATAATATTGAGGTATACCAATACCAAGTAACAGTTTTCTACAACATGTACCTACTGGTAAAATTGTTGTTGTTATGTCTTCTGTGCTACAACTACGACGAAAGTAAAAGAACTTTATAATGTCGAGAAACATAATAGATAGAATTATGTATAGCTCTTATTATTTATATAAATCACTATTTAAATGAAAGTTTAAAAATTTAAAATTAGTAATTTGGGTACAAATCTAAATGTTATTTTACTACTGTTGAGAGGTCTGAGCTTTCTGTACAATAATAGTCTTTGTTACGTGTACGTATACGTTATGCCAGCTAGATGGATCGGAATTTTTTTAATCACAAGAAATATTCTAAAAGAAATGTCATGATTTTCAAAACCTAAGCTAAATATAAAACGCATCTTTAAACATTCTTATCGAAATTATTGCATTCTTATAACTTACACTTACACTTTATTTACACTTTGTTTTATTTTATTACTTACACTTTATTTGATGCCTGCAGCACATTCTTTATTGGATAACACTTTTTATTGCTTGCTTGAAAGTCAAATAGAATTATAAGTGGATTGGTTTTTCAATATAAATCTTATTGAGAAATCCTGTGCGATGGTGCGTAAGCTTATTTGTAGATATGCTATAGATGGAAAGAAAATAAATAAGCACTTAAAATAAGATTAAGGTCGGACGGACAGATAGCACGTATCAAGATCTGTCTAGTTGACCTTTGGGTCATGTCCTTTGCTCAAAAATATTGTCTTGATTTAAGAAAATCGTTTTAACTGTTAGAAAAAATCAGCCCTTTTCTTGTTGATGTACCTACCGGTCTGGTAGTTTCAAAATTAGTTATCCTGTTACTTCGCTGTTACTTAGAGTAACATGGTAACCCTAAACTGATACTATAGCATCAATTGGAATATCCTAAATACCCATTCCTAATTTGATGAAATTACAGCAGAGGTATTTTCAAGTTGAACTCATTGTAACGATTTAGGGATTTTTTTAATTATAATCTTTTCTTCTTCCTCACGGTTTTTAACTCCGTTTCGTCTTTATCATCGTCGTCTGGTGGTGGAGAATTTTCTTCTTCACAGCAATGCTCGCAGCAGTTAAAATTGTTGTTATTACTAAAATAAAAAAATATATTATAACAATAAATATTTATATCCGTGCCAAATTACAGGTTTATCCAATTTTACTTCGGGACCCTAAAAACGGGTGCAAAGGGTTTCTCTATACGTATTAATATTTTCTATCGTATAGATGTATATTATATTTTATTTTCGTAATAAATAATAATGAGTAACAAAATTATACATTAGATAGTGTAATTTTCCGAGCAATGTTGAAGGTTAAGAATATAATCCATGTGGCTCCTCTAAATCGAAGTAAAACAAAGTTCTAACAAGCGCCAGAGTAAAAAGTGTAATTACCAACATAAGAGCTATTACGTCTTTTAATAGCGACCTAATTTGAGACCTAGTCTCAAGTACCTGGCCTCAGGCGAAAGTCTAGCTTAAACTTAAAATACAGAAAGTTTCAACTTTAAGATCGTTAAATTCTAAACATTAAAAATATGCACGTTTTTAGGGTTCCGAAGTAAAATCAGAACCCTAATATTATATTTTCGTCGTGTCCGTCCGTCCGTCCGTCTGTCTGAGGCATAGCGCCGAGACCATTAGTGCTAGAAAGCTATAATATAATTTGGTATGGATATACATATTTGTTAAAACTCTAGAATCGTGCAATAAAATATTAAAAAACATTTTTTTTCGGGGTACCTCCCCTACAGGTAACGTTAGGATGACATTTTTTTTCGTTGCGTATCCCATAGTATAATATATTGTTGAAAAGGTTTTTTAAAAATATTTATTTGTTTATTTAAAATTTATGTCACCTTATAAAAAAGGATGAACAAAGGGCAAACTTAATGCCTAATGGCATATGGCAATATTATTATGGCAAGTCTTCTCAAACCATTTTTGAAATTAGTAAGGGGTTAGATTTCGAAGTATTTGGTTATAAAGTGCTCTTTTTGGTTAGAGTAGAGTGTCCCCGCCCCTGCTGGCTAAACGGTTGGAGTTGGACAAGTAAAAAAATTCTCGAAAGTAGGTTATATGATGAATTTATAAGAATAACTATCAAGTTTCACGACTATGTTAGCATGAGTAGTTAATGAGTAATATTCCATAAACTTATTACTTCGGAACCCTACACTACGCGTGGCCTGACACGCACTTGCCCGGTTTTGAATTATGTTCTATGTTTGGGGTCCCATTTATAAAGAAACATAGTTTTATGGTTCATTATGCATCCATTAATTTCTGTATTTAAAAGGTTCTTTTCTGTTTAGTGAATAAACAAACATATTTTATGTAGATTAGCTGGAGGAGAATGCAATGAGAAAAATACCGATACACATAATATTTGAAAACACACTTAACTTATCCTGTCTAAGTAAATACAACAAAATCATCAAATTTCTCTTATTTCATTAGGTATCCATAAAATATGAGAAACCAGCAAAGCAAAATGAAGTTCTAGATACATATTGTCAGTGAGTTCAATAGACTGTACTCTCCGGGGATAAGTTGTCAATTTGAAAGTTAAAATTGACAAACTCTTCCGAACATCCTAATGGGAATACCATTTGTGTGTTATAGAATAAGTCAACTGAATAGAACTTCAAGAATTTCAATATTCGATTAATTTCCCGGGATTAAACTGAGTGATACGTGATATTACTCAATAGTTATTCAATTAGCTTGACGTAGAAATCGATCACTCATATTTTTTAATCAGGCCGTTGAGATGCCTTACGGTAGGTAGTTATAGGTTTTAAAGTCGTACGTATCAATCAGTTTTTGATATACGAAACGAGAATTCAATGACGCGTCGACGGGGCAGTCATAATTACTGTGTTGTACCATAGAAGACATAATAGTACTTGTACTAGGAACGAGGCAGCGTCACCGTTCAGGTATCGTAAAGCAATGTATCAGATAACATTCCTCAAAGCTGCGGCTATAAAGAATTAGCTATCTACTAGGCACTTACGGTAAATTCTCAGCAATCCACTTGCAAAAGCAAGCGATTTTAATACCAACAGCGACTTGCTCATCATCCCATTCCACGCCGCCCAACGTCACAGCTACCAGATGCCCGTGACGTATCGCTGGGGCACCTGCATCTTCCTGGAATTGTTTTAACTCTTTTATATTATAATAATTTACTGATTAAATTCGATAATAGCGCTACTCATTTGAGTGCATTGTAATGAGCGTGGTGTTATGCCTCTCACAAGGATTCCCTGTGTCGTGGATGCCGTGGACAACACACAAAGACAAAAACACACCAAGACCGAGAACTATCGGTGACCATGAACCACGGTGACCACGACACAGGGAATCCTAGTGTAGGGCTATGAGTGTGAAGCGTTATTTATTTAATAATTCATTGTATGTTTTTGTTTTACTAGCTTTTAGTGTAATGTGAGTATTCACTCACTGAAATTACTGGCTTACATTACTGAAATTATTCACGTAAATGAATATTCATAAATTAATATTTACGTGAATAATTGCACTGTGTTTTTACTATTATCAAATAACATTAACGAAGCGAAAAGCCAAATAAAATTATATTTACGTTTTAAATTTTTAAGGAAGTTGGGCACTTATAATGAAATTCAACAAGAGTTCTGAAGCATTATTTAGTTCAACGTTCACCATACACTGGTTATGTACATGTATACACGCCCTATACCCATTGAAGTATAATGTCATAGAACAGACATCTAGAACAAAATGTGTGTCCAGCCGGGAGGTTCTATTATCAAAATTGAGCCCCCGTTCTCCTTTCAAAATCAAACGAATTCATTGAAGATTAAAGCCCAGTGGTGCCAAATGCTAATTCATTGGGACATAATTATATCGTGTTCGCGGTGTCGGTTCTATACGCTAGTAATAATACTTCAATGCCTATACCCTACTATTCTGCCCTCGTTATGATAAACAACGTATCTGACATTTTTGGCGAAAACAAGTTATTAGCATATTCGTAATCAGCGAAATTAGATCTATCTAGATCTATTATCTATTTTTTCGTATGTATTATAGAAATAAAAATAAAGGTAAGCATAAACAACGTATGTGCAAAATTTTCATTCTCTTCCTTATGAAGAACAACGTATTGTCCATTACGTTTAGAGTTATATTAGTTTTTATATATTATTAACTTTGAAATTAAATAGGTAAGTTATACCAAAAATCTCGTCTATTTGACGCAATGAACTTGTTAAGATATGTGCCCGGCAAGTAATCCTAGATTCACGGCCCAGGCTTAAGGATGTTAGATTTGTAATTGGAAAGGTACTCACACTTACAGGATAACAGGGAAACACCACACGATACACTGCGTTAAGATTTTCTTCCTTGGATTAGGGTTTTCTTGACTTTCCCCGCGCGGGTGAAATTTCTAGCCGGTAGGCGCAACGGTTGAGTTCGAACTGCTTGGCGGCATTTGACGTTTGATATATGTCACTTTCTGTCACTGTCTTTGAGTTCTGACAGCTCTGACAGGCGAAATGATGGCGAGTGGTGTGTGGAAGGGAGCAGGGGGAAGGAATTAATCCTAAAGCCTGTTCATATCCCCCCACTTGAAATCGACTGGAGATTTCACAAGATACCAAAAAATTAAGATACTTCTGACTATGCGGATTCATAAGTCATTCAATGAAAAGATTAGATTAAAGGGTTATGTTGTATTAGTTAAATGGTGATTACTTAAGATAAAGAAATAAAGTAAAAAATAACGCATAAGATGATTGAAAAATTATATAAAGAATAAATAAGATGTTGTGTATTAAGATAGTGTGTAAGATGAAGTTAGTTAGTTGGTGATTGGAAGAGGACAAATTTTGACAGCAGGTCTCACAAGTAAACCATTAGACGTTTTGACTGTCACAACGCGAACGATGTTATCATCGCCTGGATGAAGCTGCACAACGCGGCCTAATTTCCATTTATTTGCGGGTAAATTAGGTTCATATATGGTTACAAGATCGTTCAATTGTGGTTGACGGTCGCCGTGTTTAAACCATTTCATTCGCTGCTGTAACGTATGCAAATAATCCCTCTGCCAAGTTCGCCAAAAGCTTTGAGATAAGCGTTGTAAAAGCTGCCAACGAGTACGTACGGTCTCATTTTCAGCATACACCGGTTCAGGTAAAGATGTTAAGGGCCGACCAATGAGGAAGTGACCAGGCGTCAAAGCGTCGACCTCACTGGGATCAGATGACAGTTCAACTAAGGGTCTAGAATTCAACATAGCTTCTACCTTAGTAAGGATTGTATAGAATTCTTCATAGGTAAGGGTTTGTGATCCGATAATGCGTTTAAGATGGTACTTTGTCGCTTTTATTCCACTTTCGAGAATACCACCGAAATGAGCCCCTGACGGAGGATTTATTTTCCACGTGATACCCCGAGAAGCGAGCTTACTTGATATAATATCGCTATCTTCATCTAATATTTTAGCTAGTTCCGATAAGTAACGCTTAGCCCCTACGAAATTAGTTCCCCCATCTGTCACTACAATCTCACACCGACCTCTGCGAGATACGAAGCGGTCAAAGGCTGCGATGAACGCTTCAGATGTGAGTTCAGTGACCAGCTCTAGGTGAACTGCCTTAACTGCGTGACAAACTATGAGGCAAATGTAAGCTTTATACGACTTAGCGTTGCGGCGTCCGCTCTCTTTTATAAAAAACGGGCCTCCAAAATCAATACCTACGGTTTGAAAGCATTGCCCCATATGTAACCGGGACGGCGGAAGATTACCTTGAATAGGTTGAAATGGAGTAGGTTTGACTTTAAAACATGTAACGCATTTAGATAACCGCGATCTGATAAGATTTCTAATACCTAGTATCCAGAATTTACGCATAATTAAAGATTGAAGGAGACGAGGTCCACAATGAAGGTAAGTTAGGTGATAATAGTCAATAAGTAGATGACAAAACCTAGATGTTTTAGGTAGAAGGTATGGATGTTTGACACGACCAGGTACGGAAGCGTGCTTGAGGCGTCCCCCCACTCGCAGAATTCCGCGAGAGTCCAAATAAGGAGAAAGTTTTTGTAAATGTTTAGGTAAAGGTTTATTGCATTTAAGTGAAGACATAACATCTTTGAAACTATGATGTTGAACGTGTTTCGCTAAATGATCTAAAGATTGGTCTAATTCTGTTGCTGTTAAGAAAGTTGAAAGGTTACGTTCAGAACGTTTAACTTTAGCGTTGCTGATGAAACGGTGGATCCAGGCTACACCTCTTACCACACGGGTAAGAGAGGAGTGGCGTTCCATGATGGTGTCAATAATGTCGGCTTCTGGGGAAGCACTAGCGTGACACAATTGAAATGCAGGCTTAAGTTCTGGAACGTTTTCTTGCTTCTCAGATGCTGAGGTCGGCCAGGTAGAGGGTTCGCTAGTCAACCACGAGGGTCCTGACCACCAGATTTGACATGAAGACAGAGATAAGCATGATAATCCACGGCTACAGATGTCCGCCGGGTTATCGTGGGTGGATACGTGTCGCCATTCAGTTGCCACAGGCGTATCGTTGATTAAAACTACCCTATGCGCGACAAAAGTTTTAAGTTTGTGCGGCTCTGTATTCAACCACGACAATACCGTCGAACTATCCGTGAATAGGATAGTTTTACTGATAATAAGTTTTTTACTAAGCAAGGCATAGACACGATTTATCACTTTGGACAGTAACACAGCACTGCAAAGTTCTAAACGGTTCACTGTTAGAACCTTTAAAGGTGCTACCTTGGACTTAGCAATCAATAGGTAAATCTGGACATCATGACTGGTAACGATGCGAAGATAAACACAGCATCCGTATGCTTTTGTGGATCCATCACAAAATCCAATGAGTTGAAATTCTTTTGATTGAGGAGGCACACTCCTACGAGGTATTTGTATAAGTTTTAAATTATGAAGATCCGTGATAAATTGTTGCCATTCTTGATGTATGTCTCTGGGCACTGGTTCGTCCCAGGAAAGATTTAGGCGCCATAAATCTTGAAGAAGTAATTTGGCTTTTAAAATAAATGGTGTGACCCAACCAAGAGGATCGAAAATTCGAGCGATGCTGGATAAGATGGAACGCTTAGTGAATTCACCGTCCTCAACTGGTGAATATGAGTAATTAAAATTATCACCCACTGGGTCGAACTGAACTCCTAAGATTTTTAAGGTACATTTATCACTTGATTCTGAAAAGGGTTTTGGAGATTGACAATGTTCTACAGGAATAGTTTTCAAAAAAGACTGAGAGTTACTACTCCACTTGCGGAGTTCAAGTTGAGCACAACCTAACAAGTTTATCAATTGATTTTTTAGTTCTATAGCTTCTTGCACAGAGGGCGCGCCAGTAGTAATGTCATCGACGAAAGTTTCGTGAAGAAGCGCTTCAGCGGCGCGCGGATAGTCTGCGCCGTGGTCGGCAGCTAATTGGTGGAGCGTACGGATCGCGAGATAAGGCGAGCTGCTAACACCGTAGGTGACAGTGGCGAGTTCGTACTCTTTAACAGCGTCACTAGGTGACTCGCGCCACAGTATATGCTGGAAGCTACGATCCTCTGGTCTAACCAAAATTCCTCTGTACATTTTTGAGATGTCACAAGTGAAAACTATGGCATGTAATCTAAAGCAAATTATGATGTCTATGATGTCAACTTGAAGCTTAGGACCAGTAAAGACAATATCATTTAAAGATAGACCGTTAGTTGTTTTACAACTAGCATCGAATACTACTCTTAATTTAGTGGTCGTGCTATCAGGGCGAACGACACAACTATGAGGGATAAGATACCGCTTGAGAGTAGGTACGATGGGGGTAGGTACGGGATACATGTGATTTAAACACTCGTACTCTCGCATAAAATTAACATAATCTGATTTAAGTTCGTTATTTCGATTAAGCCTTTTTTCTAAATTAGTTAAACGTGATAGCGTATGATTATAAGATTCACCTAAATGACTATAGACAAAGCCGAGCCTTGTAAACAAGACGTTAAATAATGAAATTTTTCTATTTCAGAAATCGAGTTATTTTCATGAATTAATGTTTTATAAATACCATAAAACATTTGCCAGTTTTCAATTTTACTATCGAATTTAGGTAACTCAAGCTTAGGTAACCGTACGTTCCATTCAAACGCCCCGGCTGATAATGACGTCACACGAATTCTTCACGAATTGAATGTATTCGAGTATATCTCGCCTTAAATGACGATACCTTTGAACGATCTTGAATCATAGATGTTGATAAGTCGTAAAGGATTTGCATATCACGAAAAACATATTCGCGTTGAGAACGAAGAATTTTAAGTTTGGCTTCCTCCATTTTGTTTCGCTTCGTTTGTAAGTACTACCTTCTTCTAGGATTAAAAAATTAATGTGTTTCAATCGATAGTCTTAAGAAAAGAAGTTCGATAATGTCGTTAGTAATGTTAATATAACACAATAAATATCGTGAAAGTTGTAATTAACAGGGATAAACTTGTGAAAAATATGTTAAATATAATACTGCTAAATTAAGATGACTTATGATTTCGTATAGGTTACACTTCAAGTATGACCTCCCTTATTTGGGCGGGTTATACTAGTAAAAAGCTAATATTTCGCAAATCTCAGAGTTTTCTTACGAAATTGAACCTGAGCATGACCGAAACAACTGTAATCTATAGGTATTCGCGCTCGATACGGACCAAATTTTATGTTAAGATATGTGCCCGGCAAGTAATCCTAGATTCACGGCCCAGGCTTAAGGATGTTAGATTTGTAATTGGAAAGGTACTCACACTTACAGGATAACAGGGAAACACCACACGATACACTGCGTTAAGATTTTCTTCCTTGGATTAGGGTTTTCTTGACTTTCCCCGCGCGGGTGAAATTTCTAGCCGGTAGGCGCAACGGTTGAGTTCGAACTGCTTGGCGGCATTTGACGTTTGATATATGTCACTCACTGTCTTTGAGTTCTGACAGCTCTGACAGGCGAAATGATGGCGAGTGGTGTGTGGAAGGGAGCAGGGGGAAGGAATTAATCCTAAAGCCTGTTCAGAACTAATATACTTACGTACATTTCATTAATTTGATTAATTAATGGCACAAGGAGCCAATGCGATTATTATTTATAGGATTTCGTTAAACTATATGAAAGAAATATAAGGCATAAACATCGTAAGAGCACTTTCCTAGTGATAATTAACGTAACTGAATAATTTTCCTAGGTATAAGCAATGCAACTGCTTAAAAATTAACACTTTTTAGGTTCTATTAACTCAGAAAACATTTAGAAAACAGAAAAATGTAATGAGTCATAAAATACACACATATAGTAACAATTAATTTTAACAATTTTGAAAATATCTCAATTAGTGTAGTCGTGACAACAAAAATAAGAAAAAAAAAAAAGGGTGCGTGTACTTTTGTACGCGCGTGAGAAGTTATACTTCTTTGGCATGAAAAAAAATCAAAAAACAATATTAAAAAAACATTGTTCAAAATACAATATTCAAAATCAGCAATACTAAAAATAAAAATTAAATAATATTTTGAAATAATTTAATTTACGAATCTCTATAGTCAAACTATATGTGTTAAGCGCCATCTGTGATTAATTTTGTAGTATATTCTAATATTACGTTGCAAAAACAAATCAATTGTAAATCTTTTTTTTCTGTTTTTACAATTGTAAAAACACCATCTATGTTCTATTACGAGAACTATTACGATACCATGCTGTAAAACCAGTTTTTGTGGGGGGGAGGGAATGAAAGATTTTATTCAGTTCAGTTGAAGAATAATTTATTTTCCGACAGACATTAAACTTTAATACAGATTAAGGAGAGAAAAAGAATGGGCTGCTAGTCCCAAAGACAAGTATCGATTACTATTTACTACAGTCCGTTCCTACATTTTACCTCTGACAAGCTGTCATTACCTTCCCATTAGATTAGCATTACTTGCTGTCAAGTGACGAGTGTTGCAAAAGTTCCCGATTTATCGGGAGATCTACTGATTTTGGTTATCGTCTCCCGATATCCCGTTTTAGCGACCGTTTCTCCCGATTTTTTGCATTTTCTACCAATGTAATATAATATTGAAAATTAAAATAGAAAATAGTGTTATAAATACAAAAAACAAAAGAAATTGAGTCGCTCAATGAAAATACAGAAGAATTTTGGGCCAACGTAGGTACATATTATAGCATAAAACGTGGTCATGGCTCACGAAATCGTGTTCTAATATTTTTTCCAACTGAATCAATGATAGGTCTATTACACACAAAAAAATTAAAAAATACAAAAAACCCGACTGCGTATAAAACATGTGCGACATATTGAGGATAAGTTTTGTAAAATGGATGAAAGCTTAGACGCGGAAATTGATAAATTTATTATAGGATTGAAAGACGAGTGTGATACGGAATCTGAGAGCAGTTTTGATGATTCATGTTCGTCCGATAGTGATTATTTATCATTAGGCTTGCGTTTGGATCATTCGTATACCAACCCAATTTAAAGCAATTCAATTTGTTGTAATTTTAATATAACTACCGAGAATGTGAACTGATTAGTTAGAAGACTGTAAAATAAAACATTATTTTATTTGAACGTGTATCATTTTTACTATCGTTACTTTTAGATCAACCTAGTAAATAATATTTATATACATCAGAAGAAACATGAAATATTTCATGTTACGGAATCGTACAAACTAAACATTACAACACACAGCTAAGGTTAACCAACTTAATATATTAATAATGTAGTTTTTATAAGGAAGAATATAAACGCGTATAAACAAAATTTCGATATTAATAATCGCCAAACAAAAAGAATGTATCAATTAATTACGCCTTCGTTCCGCCTAAGTAAAGTGCAACGATCTTTCATAGGACTTGGTGTACATTTCTATAATAAAATCCCAAAATTAATACGTGACTTGCCAATAGAATCTTTCAAAAAACGTGTAAAAACACAATTGTTAGGCAAGGGATATTATAGTGTAGAGTATTTAAATGACAAAGACGCATGGAAATGATTAGCTCTGCAACCAGTTCCACTCAGAATAGTAAACTTATGTATGATAATATCTTTTTTGTAATATTTTTTTAAAAGATCTGCTGAGGAGTTTATTTAGGCTTTTCTTCTCCTCCATGACAAAGCACCTTCCGAAAAGCCAAAAAATGACGTGCATAAGTGTATCAATGATACCTATATGAATAAAATATTTTGACTTTGACTTTAATAGCTAGAGGTAAAATAACTGTGAATGGACTATAGACAAATCGACCCATAGACTCGATCAATCAGTACAGACTACATTGTCTTTCGTAATTTTTCAGCACAGAATAAAAAGAAAGATTTTAAGTGATGTTTTAATATTTCAATCTCCAAACAAAACAACAACTTTTCTACGCGAATTTAAAAATTATAAAAGTCCTGAAATCCAAATAAATAAAATGTACTATAATTTCGATAGACACGAAACTGGACAAAATCACAGACTGCAGATCACGGATAGAACGATATGGCGGCCATGGAACTAACGCGCCAAAGGAGAAACCCAGCTTACATAGAAACTCAGGCCCAGGTAGACAAGACTGGAAATTGGCTGTCAATTAGATCACTGCAAAAGGTTTAATTTCTCCAATTTTCACGGCTGCCAGCAATGGCCAACTAAGGAAATCCTAGAATGAATCACCTTAATTATAGGTTATGATTATGTCATACTCGTGTCACAGTGCTATTTAATATGTATGTTACACTTACTATAAACCAAATACCTACGAGTAATCATTACAAACGTAATAAAAAGTCAAAAATACTAACACTTAAACTACGAGTTTAATGGTTAAAACTAAGTTGGCGGGTGCCTATTATACTATCTACTACTTAAATGGTTTTTACCCAAAACGAATGTCATAAAAAGGTTGTATAATAAAAGCTATTGCATATTTCAAGAGATTTTATTAGTTATCATTTATATTATTATTTCGTCTAGTTGTGCAGGAGGCGCTATATTTCGTTGGTACCTTGCCCAATCAAGATACCATAACATACTCATTGTAAGTATGGCCACAGCAAACTACTGATCTTCTAAAGATGCATAGGGTACGTTATCCAGTGTTCAGGACTTATTCTGAACCTTTGTCAGTCACAAAACAGGCGATTACGTAGTCCATATTCATATAGTATTGGTTTGCCAGAAATTGTAGCGAAACTGCGAAAACACATTCACCAAAACACAAGTACGAAATCGAATACAACAGTAAATTAAAATAACTGTGTGCGTGTCGATGAGTTTCAATAGTAAATAGGACTCCAAATAGGTACGCTGAAAATATTTAATAGAAAAATACAAAAAACCACGCGTAGAAACATGAAAGATCGATGACAAATATGACAGTACAGTGGTGTTATTTATAAAATACTATGGTTACCAAAATGACATTATTAGGGATTACATCATCTTTGTTATCAATCGATTAATCGATGTCAAAATATTCGAAATGTAATTTAATAAAATTAGCGTAACGATTGAATGGTAATTCTAAATATATTACATAGTTTTAATATGTATGGAATACGAAAAACGAAAACATGTAAGAAATAAATTAATATTATAATTATAATCAACAAATAATACATAAAATATATTATTATATTCCATCAATTATGAATCAATTCAATCGATTATAAAATCGTTTGTAATGAGGTAAATACTGTGAAAACTTTTTTGCATACAGAAAAATACAGAATTTAGCTAACTTCACGTTGTAGAATTTAGGTGTCGGTGTGCGCGCGCATCATAGAAATTCACTCTCATCATTTTTCACCATCGCGCCAAAAGAAGTATAACTTCAAAAACTTTAGGCGCGTTTATCTCGGAACTTGCTGAAATGCAGATACGTTGTTTATCATAAGGAGGGCAGTATTAACCACCGTGCCCGGGTGACGACTGGCGCATCCTACTTACGCGTCGCCCGTGCAGTTACAAAACTGCATTGTGTGCAACTCTCAACACATTCAACTTTCAATGTACTTAAAACATACCTTGTTCTTAAGAAAAGTTCATCTTCACATTCCAAGAAAAGAACAAGAGTGCTCGCGTGACTCGTTATGAAAAGCGCAAAGTACTCCTTGATTCAATAAGAACAAAACAAAGTTTACAAAGACCACTCGAAAGCTAGGAAACGAGAGAAACTTTCAACAATACGTCGCGCATGGATATGAAAATCTGATGGAAACCGGCGGACAATGAGGCGGACAATTTAAGCAACGGGTTTATCTTGAACGAAGCTGTAATTTATTGAAAGAACAATGCCCAACCGCCGTACATCGTTTTATTTCATTTTCAAGTTTATCGTCTTAAAATAAAAAAATCTAAAAATCGCCGCTTTAATTTCTGAGTTTAAATATATAAGAATTTTCAGCAGACACACCCCAGAACCAAAGTATTTTGAGATTGAATTCTTATAACCATTGATTCATAGAGTAGAGAAGACTAGTGACTAGTGATTGACAACCGGATATGGAAATTTGACATCATTACATTTGTCATACCAACATTTATAACGAAATTCTGTCTGTAATATAGGCCAGAAGTCTCCCTATATCTTGCTTGATACAAGCTATGTATCGAAGTGAGTGCCCGAATGAAAATGGACATTGTTGACATCACAGGTTGACATCATTGTTATTATAGTCAATTCATTACTTATTAATAAAATTATTTTACACAGGGTAATGGTCGTAGCGCACATATCAACTCGGAAAGGGATCGGCACCGGATCGCCTCGCCGTCAACCTAACGTAAGCGCGTTATAACCGACCAACAGCTCCAAATCGACTCGGCTACGGCTAGGCGACGCCGCGCTTACGGCTCGCCAGCCGCTGGTTGACGGAATGAATGAAGGCAGTTCGCCGACGCAGCGGTAGCCGCGGCGCGGCGCGCGCACTAGGAAACGGAAAGTCGAAGGATAGCGTACGGTGAGACGTCCACGCACCGTACCGCGGTTCGTGAGCTTGTCTCGAGGCGAGGCGATTACGTTACGAATCCGATAAGTGTGCTTTACAGTAGGGAGTTTCATACAAAGAATACTGACATGCAAGAGTTGATACGTTTACGTTCCGTTTACGAGTTGATATGTGTGCTACGACCATAATACGGGTACAGGTATTAATTTTAAAAGACGTAAAAAATAATTGAATTGCTTCGGTATAACTGACGTTTTAAGACGCTAACAAAAATAAAAACTAATTTTTGAGCATTGTTCTTTAACTATCTAAATCTATACTAATATTATAAATGCGAAAGTAACTCTGTCTGCTACTCAATAACGCCTAAAACACTGAACCGATTTTGATGAAATTTGGTACAGATATAGAATTGAGCTCGGGAATGAACATAGGATACTTTTTATCCCGGAAAATAGACGTGTTCCTGAGGGATAACTATTCCACGTCAAAACCACTGAACCGATTTTGATGAAATTTGGTACAGATATAGAATTGAGCTCGGGAAAGGACATAGGATACTTTTTATCCCGGAAAATAGACCTGTTCCTGAGGGATAACTGTTTCAAGCCACTAAACCGATTTTGATGAAATTGGGTACAGATATAGAATTGAGCTCGGGAATGGACATAGGATACTTTTTATCCCGGAAAACAGACCTGTTCCTGAGGGATAACTCTTTCAAGCCACTAAACCGATTTTGATGAAATTTGGTACAGATATAGAATTGAGCTCGGGAAAGGACATAGAATACTTTTTATCCCGGAAAATAGACCTGTTCCTGAGGGATAACTCTTTCAAGCCACTAAACCGATTTTGATGAAATTTGGTACAGATATAGAATTGAGCTCGGGAAAGGACATAGGATACTTTTTATCCCGGAAAATAGACCTGTTCCTGAGGGATAACTCTTTCAAGCCACTAAACCGATTTTGATGAAATTTGGTACAGATATAGAATTGAGCTCGGGAAAGGACATAGGATACTTTTTATCCCGGAAAATAGACCTGTTCCTGAGGGATAACTCTTTCAAGCCACTAAGTCGATTTTGATGAAATTTGGTACAGATATAGAATTGAGCTCGGGAAAGGACATAGGATACTTTTCATCCCGGAAAATAGACCTGTTCCTGAGGGATAACTCTTTCAAGCCACTAAACCGATTTCGATGAAATTTAGTACAGATATAGAATTGAGCTCGGGAAAGGACATAGGATACTTTTTATCCCGGAAAACAGACCTGTTCCTGAGGGATAAGGTCAAGTTTTGTTATATGTAGTTGATAGATTCGTTATATTTTATGAAGCGATTTTTATGACCCTTTTTAGGGTTCCGAAGTCAAAACAGAATTCTCATAGTTTCATCATGCCCGTCCGTCCGTCCGTCCATCCGTCCGTCCGTAGCATAGCGCAGAGGCCCTTAGTGCTAGAAAGCTGTAATTTAGCAAGGATATACATGTTTATTTAAACTTCTGGTAGAATAACATTTTTAAAAATATGTTTTTAGTTTTTATTGCGAAATATTCGTAAGTGTTAGACACGTAAAAAAATTCATGGCAATAGCATCAAAAGGAAAACTATCATGGCTATATTATTATTAGCATACGTAGTTATTGAGTTCTTTAAACTTAGAACTTCGAAACCCTATACGAGTATTACCAGTGACCTGACACGCTATTAGCCTGTTTTTTAACCAACTTCAAAAAAGTAGCAGGTTCTCAGTTCGACTGTTATAAACAAAAATTAACTTTAACATAATTTGAAAATCAATCTTTAAAGGGTTAATTCAGGGAATGTTTATACGAAACTCCGTCATTTTTAGGGTTCTGAAGTAAAATCTGAACCCTAATAGCTTCGTCATGTCCGTCCGTCAGTCTGTCCGTCTGTCCAAAGCAAAGCGCCGAGAACCTTAGTGCTAGAAAGCTATAATTTGGCATGGATATACATATTTATTAAAACTCCAAAATCGTAGAATAAACTACTGAAAAAACTTTTTTTTTCGTGCTACATCCACTACAGGTAACGTGAGCATAATTTTTGTATTCATCCCTATAGTGTGGGGTATCGTTGAAAAGGTTTTTCAAAATATTATTCTTTTGAGACCATTTTTGGATGTAGAGTTCCATTTGCGAAATATTTGGCTTGAAAGTGCTAATTTTGGGTACCCAAGTCAAGTCAAGTGTCCCCCCTAACGGCTAAACGGTTGGAGTTGGACAAGTGAAAACATTCTCAAAAATAGGTTATACGATGGATTTATAAGGAAAACTATCAAGGTTATGTTAACATACGTATCGTAGTTAATGAGTAATAGTCAATTAACTTACTACTTTGGAACCCAATATTGCACGTGGCCTGAAACGCATTTGCCCGATTTTTTAAGGTGAAACTGTGAAAGTTGGTAGTTAGTATGTAATCTTACATAAAACAAAAATAACTGTAACATGATTGTTTGGTAATACATTCCCTAAGGGCTAAAACTAGAGGTTGTAAGCTTAGAGTATGTTTGGAGTAAGAAGTTGTAAAACGAACAGATGAGTCACCTCATGGTAAGTGGTCACTATCGCCAATGTACATTAGCAACGCTAAAGGAATCACTGATTTGCTGCTGCCCAAAAAGAAAAGAAAGATATTTTTTTGTGTATTCTGTAAAATTACAATGTAAATTTAAAATTCAAAAACTCTCAGGCCCTGACTTAAACCTCTAAATTCTAAAAAGTTCAATTATTTTGGGACCTTTTCTATGGGTGGGTCATTAATGGCTCACTACTGAACACTCACTCTTGAGGACGCCTAGAGCATACTCCACCACTTTGCTCCAGTGTGGATTGATGGAGGGATTAGAAATCAACCCAAGTGTCGGAAGTCATTACGCCGGGCGAGGACCTTCAATATGTCATAACGACTGTTACCTTACGACAACAACCGGGACCGACAGCCTTACGTGCCCTCCGAAGCTCGGAGAGCTCAAGAATTTTTAGCCACTAGCGGTTACCTATCCAACTACCGACCGCACTCGCTATTGTTTAACTTCATCGATTACTATTAGAACCGACACAAGCCGCTGCGCCCGGGCTATGAATTCTTCTCCCGATGGGTAATTAATGGGTTCTAAGAACATGTCACTTTTGCTGTAATTTTGGTGAAGAGTTTAGTATCTTGCTGACTACCAATCACGCTACAATATCAGATCGTAGTTATCATTTCATTATCAACACTAAAGATTTGTTTAATATTTTATTCATTTACATAATACGATATATGTACTAAGTATAGGTGTTTTAGTTTCAACCCATAATGGACTATTACAAGGCACGGGTTTCCTCTCTTCATAGTATGGACAAGTTTGCTGTCAATTTATGAAAAACACGCTTTATACTGAAGGGATCTTTATTTTCGGCGTACGAAGTCGCGGGTAACAGCTAGTAATAATATATTTTAAAACAAGTAGTAATTGGGTACCGTATAGTGCAACAACATAAACAGGTAAATTAAATTGTATTGTTCGTATCAGAATTAGGAACGTCATTTTTCTTTTTCCACTGTTACAAAAATATGTTTTACTCTAGTAATAAAAAAACATTGCCAATGAAAATAATAATTATATAAAGGTGTAAATTAGATACGCTCAACAAGATAGTAACCTGATTATGGTTTTGACCTGTACACTGTGATAGGTTCAGAAGAACCTGAGTTACACTGTGTTTAATGTTTAATGAGTGTGAACAAGAAGAAACGAAAGAAACTCATTCTTAAAACAATTCACTCACCCGTATTTTGCCAATTTACAGGCTACAAATATATTTATCGCAAAGGATAATTTAAAGACGTAGACAATCGCTGAGGAAAACTATTTTCTAGAACCTACGCAACACCCAAGAACGTAAATTGCGGTTCGAAGTTTGCATAGAGAAAGCAAATTTGTTTCGAGCCAAACTCAGCAAAACGTACAAAATACATAAAGTTGAAACGATGAAGCGTTCCCTAACTTTGTTCATAAAGCGATATTCTGTAAATAAATGAATAAACAAGATCAAAACGTTGTTATGTCGTAGAAAATAAGAGTTATAGTTGAGTAACTAAAATATAATATAAACTTTATTTTGATGACATGAATAAAAAAATTGACATGGCCGTTTGATTCTTTCTTTCTTCATTTAAAATGTAAATTATGTGAAAATTATTCATATTAACAAAACGAATAAAATGTGAATTCAAATCCAAATTAAATAATAATATATTCATGTAGGTAGGTACATTTTTCTCCCATATTAAGATCGTTTTTTTTTGCTTCTAACATACTTTTATAAACATTTTTAGACTTTACTTCACACCTGTTTGTTTACTTTTACTTTACAACAGTAAAGTAGGCAAGCACTCGACTGTATTAACGAAGTAAGTTGGAAATTTCGGAGCTCAAAGTTCTTAGCGTCTCATTACCCTACTGAAAGACTTAAACCCACGCCAAATTACGTTTTCCCGTCAGCCACAGGGTTATTAGAACTTTTACTTATTAAAAATAGTTTTGCTTTTTAATCTTAAGAACCCCTTTACAAAATAGCGCGCGATTAAGGAAAAAGTCGTATTTTTTGGGTTTTTTTCTTAAACCGTTTGGATTTTTACAGCAATATGTAATGAAATGCGGGTTGTGCTGTTTATGTTTTCAGTTGGTTTTATACTCGTTATATTATATATTTTTTATTTATTCAAATTTAATAACAGATCACGTAGCAATTACTTTTTCTCATTATGAAGATAATTAAGCTTTTTCACAAAAATTAAGATGAGGTTCATATCGATATTATTGTTTAGTCAGGTACTTATACAGATTGTCCAGCAAATAATTACTTTAATTTGAGGCCTAATTTTTCAACAAAATACCCACATGTGGGGGTCTAGCCCTCTCCCTTTTGTAATGGCCGCCATTTTAATTGGTAGATGACTCTGCCGAAAGATTTCAGTGATTTCACTGGACTTAATGGTCGCTTAGATGTAAAAAAAATATTATATGAAAGGTAGTAATACCATCTATTAAATACAAAACAGATTGAATAAAGTTTCAGGTGACAAATATCATTAATAAAATCTGATTCTCAATGAAGTCAAAAATTTTACTGATATTTTTTAATTTTTCTAATTTAATACACTTAAAAAACTAGCACATTAACTACTTCTTTTAGTACGTGCATTGATTTACAAAAGTATTATCTACACTACTATACACACACTGTATAATAAATAAATCAAAACAAAAAAAAAACTTGTTCAACTTACATCAGTGACAAAGTGATCTTCACTAGAGTAACAAATATACTTACTCGTTGTAATTTTCTGTGGATTATAATTAAACATTATTTTATTTAGTCTTGTTGGGGCGCTTTAAATTCAATTTTTTAGTCAACATTTTATGTTAATAAACAACATCTGATAGCTACACTGGCGGTCCACATAAAACTGCAGCTTTATATTTGAGTTTCTAAAAATATATAAATAGTAAATCGCTTCTGAATCATGTAATTTTTTCCAAATTCATACCATTACCATGTGAATTTATTAATAGTACAATTGTGGCACAAGTATGATTTAATACAACCACAGACTGTGCTGTTGAAATACTTCTATTTTCTACGTTCTTACCCACGACGGAATGGAGAAGTTATATACGTTTTAATATATAATATTTAAACATATAATAAGTTGGTAAAACATAATATAAATTCAAGCCGGAAGAATGCTCTTCTCAATCTGTATAAGTACGAGTAGGTATGTAGAAGGCAAAAGTGATTGACTGATGTAATCAACGCACAGGCCAAACCCTTAGGGCTAGAAATTAAAAAAATCCTCTTATGACGTAGGCATCCACTAAGGAAGGATTTTTTAAAATTCAACCCCCATGGGGGTGACAATGGTGAAAAATATGATAAGCTAATTCCGCATGTAAAGCTACGGGCAATAGCTAGTATTAAATAAGAAAAAACGAAGAAGTACGCAAGAAACATGACACTGAGCTACAATCTTCGACAGTTATTTACTTCATAATTTAATTGAATTGAATTTATTCAATACTATTATAAAATCCACATGAAACTTACTAATTTTATATTTGTCGGGTAATGATTTTTTCAACATTTCCTCACAACTTTGCATATTGACGAACGTAAAGTTTTGTATCGACAATTCGTTATTCTGCAACTGACAAGAAAATTAAATGACTATTGCTAGTGTATTATTAATTATTATTACAATAATAATGACTTATTATTAGTAGCAATATATTTATTATATTTCTTTTCTCATGCCAGCGATGTAAGCCCGGATGCATAATAGCATGGAAGCATAACTAATTAAATAAAATTATGAGATCTCTTCGATAAATTTAATTTTCCTCAGAAATCAACATCACAACTATATAGGTGAATTTTTCAAGTGTGTGTAGATGGTGAAACTATGAGGAATAACGAAAAGTAGTCAAAGGAGCCTCGGGGCCGATTCCTCATAATTTCGAATTTGGCCACGCACACAAAAAATTCACCTTGTATATTACTTAATTTATTGTATTTACTATTATAATTCTGTTTTGAATACATTTCTAAATTATGAAGTACGTAGCTTGTGTTACACATTATATAGTCACATTACAAAAGAAACAATTTTCTATGAAATTAATGTAACGACATTTTATCACAAATTAAGCGTGCCTTGTAGATGTTGTCGAGTGTAAAGTAAAAGTTATTATGGAATTATCATAATGATGAGGGTTAATTTGGCTTAGGGCCTTTCAACGTAACAATATTTTCTTTTGTCATAATTTTCCTTTTCGTGTAACTATGCCGACTACCAGTAAATTAAATTCAGTAGATGGACTCACGGATAGCAATATTTTATGGGGGTGCCCTCAGTTTACTGAATTTTTTTTGTTCGAATTTCATTTCATCGAAAATTGTTGACCGTCGTCTTTTTAAATGCAACAATTTATACAGAAACATGGCAAGTAAAAAGCTTAAATATCATCCATCCATCAACAATTGGAGGTCCACTGCTGGACATGGGCCTCCCCTAACTTGCGTTACTCAAAGAATAATAATAAATATTATAATGATTAAGGATAAAAAGAAATTGAATTTACCACAGATTCCATTTTTCGGCGACCGTTTTTAAAAATTGAACCATAATATTTCTGTGTACTAACTAGCTTGTGGCTGGTTTCAGGCTTATAATCTGTAATGTCACTGTCCTGTTAGAAACAAAAAAGAAAAAAAACGTTAAGAAAATGTAACTTAACTAATAAACTGAAAGTATAATTACTAGTAAATAATGATTATAGGTAATGACATTTTATATTTAGTGTTATATTACCTACATTATGATATTAATAATAATTATTATTACTCAATTTATCAGTGAATAAATTATTTATTCTTACGCCTTTTGATAACTATAACCAAATAGAGCGTCATTAGTAACGGAATAGTAAGCAAAGCTGTACGAGGCTCAATAGCTTCATTAAGAATAATGATTGAAACTGACACAACCATCCAATTAGTATCGTGTTCTTGTATCAAAGTGCGCTTCACGTGCGCTACAAAAACTAGCAGAATGTAGGTGTGTTTAAAGTGGCATCTACAGCAAATGGCATGTACTCGTAAATATAAAAAAGTTTAAAAATAGAAATGACAAACAGCTGAAACTTGTTACTTAACAATAATTTACTTAAAATATTATTGTATGAAATAAGTATCAACTGAGTTAGTTGAATCCAGTGCCAAGCTTTTGATTTTTAACAAAATATTTAAGTATTTTATTAGTTTATATCACGGCATTGTATTAATAATACCAAAGGCACCACGGTGAGTCTATTGAAGGCTGACTTATGGTTAGCCAGGCGGGTTAAACAGAAACATAATATTATATAATTATAATATATAAACATACTAGTAATAATATTAAGTAAATAAGCTTTGTGTTATTATTAATAGTCCAGGGTCGATAATTTTTGAAAACAAAAAAAATTATAATAGGATGAAACCTATTGCAAAAGGAAGAGAATATAACAAAAAATAAAGGAAAAATAATTTACGGGCGATCTGAGGTCGGGAAGTGGGGGGGAGGGGGGGTTTAAGGGTAAAAAACGGTTTATCTCAATTTCCAGCAAAACTATAAGTCCTATGGAAAAAAGTTAAATGGCAAAGTTATAGGTAATAAAAAGGTCTACAATTTTTGTATTTACACTTTTTTTACATAACCTCAAAATTTATGTGAAAAATTCAAAAAACCAAGTTTTTGGTTTTTAATTTTTATCTTTTACAAAAAAATTTTTTTTTTTAACGAAATTTTGTGAAAACTTACCTTTCTATGTCCCAAACATACTGTAATTTTTTTGATTTAAAATATTTATTTTTTCACCTTATTTTGACTTAATATCGAAAAATCACCCTAATTTTCAATCGAAAATTCACCTGTCAAAATATCCGCTTTTTTAAAAAAATCTGTGAACTTTTTATTTGCTAAAATCTCTACTTTCTGATGGTATATAAAAAAATATACACTGCCATGTTAAATTTTCTCAGAAAATGCAATGAAACGACAACTATTTTCACAAAAATTATTCGAGTTCGAGTTTTTAAATATATATTTTTAATATTTATGTACAATTTTGAGCCATTTATTAAAATTTACACTTTAATTAATCGAAAAACGTCAAAATCCATGTTAAATTAATAAATTAATAAGCAAAAAAATTACAAATCCATAAAGATTGCTGGAAACATGCAAAAATAGTTGTCGTTTCATTGCATTTTCTGAGAAAATTTACCATAGTAGTGTATATCTTTTTTATACCATCAGAAAGTAGAGATTTTAGCAAATAAAAAGCTCACAGATTTTTTTAAAAAAGCGGATATTTTGACAGGTGAATTTTCGATTGAAAATTAGGGTGATTTTTCGATATTAAGTCAAAATAAGGTGAAAAAATAAATATTTTAAATCAAAAAAATTACAGTATGTTTGGGACATAGAAAGGTAAGTTTTCACAAAATTTCGTTACAAAAAAAAAATTTTTTGTAAAAGATAAAAATAAAAAACCAAAAACTTGGTTTTTTGAATTTTTCACATAAATTTTGAGGTTATGTGAAAAAAGTGTAAATACAAAAATTGTAGACCTTTTTATTACCTATAACTTTGCCATTTAACTTTTTTCCATAGGACTTATAGTTTTGCTGGAAATTGAGATAAACCGTTTTTTACTCTTAAACCCCCCCTGCCCCCCACTTCCCGACCTCAGATCACCCGTAAATTATTTTTCCTTTATTTTTTGTTATATTCTCTTCCTTTTGCAATAGGTTTCATTCTATTATAATTTTTTTTCACTTTTCATTATTTTTAAAGGCTTCTACCCTGGTCTATAAGTTTACTAGTGAATATAAAACATTTTTACTACAGAAGAAATAAAGCAGAATGGGTCTGCCAAATTTGGATATTGATGATAATAATTCTAAATTGTTCCCCGGTTGATATAATATATATTCACAGGTAATATTTGATCATTAAAATGTAATTAACTGTTATAAAATAACATTCGGCTAGTTGCAAGTAATGGACTTAATTTATAATTTTCGATTTGTTGTGGTTGTTACTTATTAGCGGTTAGAACTAACAGAGGTAACATTAAAACTGGTTACACACAACGTGTTTATTTTAATAGTTATTAGATATTGTTTATAGTTACTATATAATAGCAGTTATTACTGCTGAAAATGCAAGTTTAAATAGAATGCTGTAGTTATTATTTTTATCTATAGGTAACTTATCACACGGCTAGGGCCTAGGCTATTCGACGAAAAATATTTCAATTACTTGACCTTTATGAAAAATACGTTAAATTGACGATTTACATGATTATGATTGTGAAACATTATAGTAATTCTATGATTTTATAAGAGTGTTGCTAGAGTTGTAATATACCAGTATTAGAACTAATAATAAATTGAATATGTACTTCAATAAATTAAATACATCATTTGAGTACAGCTTGTTGCATTAAATTTAATATAATTGATATAAACTAAAAAAATTCAACATATTGTAAATCTAATATATAAAATTAACACACTGTAACAAAACTCCTCCGAAACGGTTTGACCGATCCTTATGAAATTTTGTGTGTATATTCAGTAGGTCTGAGAATAGTATTTAAATATTTTTCATACCCCTAAGTCTATCTCAAATTTTTGCTTGATTGTTAGGCGATACAAAATTAAATAAATAAATAATAATAAAAATAGCCCGGTCAGCTAATTATAAAATATTATAACACTTCGATAAAGTAGTTTTTACTTAATAAGTGTTTTTCTCAATAGGATTACTTCCTCATACGACACCTCATACTTAATATTTCATTACGTCCACGTACTTTTCTACAACGTTTTTTAAAGTTCAATCAGTATCTAGATACCTATAATATAATATTTTAAAATTCATATCTACCTCATCATCACCATCAGAATAGTCGTCTGATAATGTCCGAGATCTGTAAATGCCTTCTGTGAATTCTTTTTCAGTAGAAGAATATTTTTTATACCATTCTTCATGTTTTTTAGTTTTATTTCTCTTCGTTTTTTCTGCTTTTAGATTTTGACTATCTCTTTTATATTGTTTCGGTGAATTTTGTATCTTGTTTGTTTTTGATGACTGAAAAAAATAAATATAAAATGATCGAGGAAATTATTGAAACGTTAGATTATACTAGAGACCCGCTATGCGTTAAAAGTTCGACTGCAATTCAATTCATGCAAATTCAATAGGTTCCTAGTATTGGTAGTTAGTATGTAAGTATTGAATTCTATAGTTAGTTACAACATCTTTGATTAGTGTATTATATTGTAATCCGTCATTTAAACTAAAGCATTTTACAATAATAAATAAATTACTACATCAATCAACAAAATGTACCTATCCCTTAACAGTAAAATGGGGATCGCCAATATCCATGTTTCCGCGGAGGCAGTCACGAGCTTGAGTTAGTCTCAGAATAAATACACTTACTTCGTCTTCATCAAAACCAAAAAGAGGATTTGCTCGTAGCGGATACTTTGTGTGCCTCTTTTTAAGCTTGTCTTCGTTTTCAACTTGTGACTAAAACAATGTAAGTTAGATTGAAACAAAATTGACAAAATGCGAAAATGGTTTATTTTGGAATGTAAGTCAATTTCCAGTACTTGAGCATCGTACTGATCTATAGACGAAGCAATAAATAAATAAATTTTTCCAACACGATTTCGGAAAGGTTACGCTTATTCATGGAGGAGAACAAATGGCGAAAGAAACTCCAGCGCATCTGTATGTATATTAAGTATATTTTAAAGGATGTTTTCATTCCGGCCAGGTTCTTCTTAGAAATCATCGGGTTGTCCACTCAATTTAATCGTACAGATGCTCGAAGGAGACAGGCGTACCTGTCAACTGCTTCTTAGAGTCCTTGTATGATTTTGTGGTGGTAATAGCGTTTATTTTTTCTTATATATTAGATGATTTATTTTGACATAGAAGTTTGACATGGAAGAAGTGAGTAAAAGTTGTGGAAGGCAATGATATAAAAAATGTTAGAATACAACAGAAATACTTCTTGAAAAGTCGGGCTGATAAATATATTATTCAACTAATAAAAGTGTCGAATCTATAGGCAGCTGTGATAGACAGTCTACACGACCGGAAATATTATTTCCTAAGATCGGTTTAAGTCTAGTAGAGATCGTAGCTATAGTGCCTCCAATTGTTACAATTGTAAGTGGAAATATTGATTTATATTTATTAGTACAAAATTGGAGAAGAAATGCGAAATGGAACAGTACCATCTATCGTACGAAATGTCTAGTAATCAAAACGAACGTATTCGTTTTATCACTTGATATGTAGTAAACTAACAGCTCATCTGTTGAAGGTCTTAGGAAATATCTGGTTATACTTAATAGTACTACTGTAGTACTGTGTGTGTACTGTAGTAGTTTACTTATAATATCTGGTTGATATTTTCAGTTTTTGATGGATTTTGGCTCACCATTCTGAGAGAAGACGTCTGACCTAGTGGAGAATTATAGTATATACAATAGTGGTAAATAATACTTTGAAGGACTGACACAATCTCATAATTATGTAAACATGGGACTTCTAGCCATCCTCCATGCACGAATATAATTTGAAATTCAAGTACCTACTCATAACTTTATTCGTAAAACCATGTTGTTTCAGGCGGTATTATTTGAAGTCAGTTTAATTCCATTTTATTATGAAGTTTTTTGTATTTGATAAAAAACGGATTAGGTAAAGTATTTTATTGTTTTTGATTTTTAGTTGGGATTTATAAATAAAATAAAATAAAATTTTAAAGTTTCAACATTTGGAATACACACTTGTTTTACTAATAAATAGCCTAACTAAAAGTTTTAGGGAAAATAAACATTTCTAAATTTTATTTTGTATCGATTAAAAACGGCCAATTGTTATGCTATGCATACGCGTAGTCCGTTTTGACTATGTAAATCTAAAAACCGTAATAAACGAAAATTTGTAGAAGTAATCTACAATTTATCCTTTGAAGGCACACACAAACACTCCACAAGAAAAGACGTAACGTTTTTATACTCACGTTCGAGTCCTTGCAATGACCCCAACTAAAAATAGTAAGGTTGGAATGTTTGGGTATCGATATCTTTTCTCCTGCAAGAGGCATTATAGTTCCGGGTTTGTCTGACATCATACCAGCAAACGTGTAGACTAGAGCAATATCGGCCGTCCAACCTCTATACTTGGGGTGGCTGACAATCCGCTCAATGAGAAGATATTGTTCGTCACCTGCCTCGAACATTTTCTTACTTCCGATGACGACGAACGATGCGGATATTTCAGGTTGGATATATTTATCGTGCATCTTTCCGCTGTAAATAAATTTTGCTTGAATTCAAATGTATTTTTTTAATTGTATTAATATCTTTTTTTGTAATAAGTTTTTAAAAGATGTGCTGAGGAGTTTCTTTAGGCTTTTCTTCTCCTCCATGACAAAGCACATTTCCAAAAAGCCAATAAAGGACGTGCATAAGTGTATCAGTGACACTTATATTAATTAAATATTTTGATTTTGACTTTGACTTTGAATTGCTACTACAATACCAATAAAATTATTTATAATAAAAGCTTTATACACATTTTTTTAGTTATGTAAAATACAAATCTTATTAGATTATAGATATGAATTTATTGTATTGGCATTTCTGCTTAAGGACATTAATGCTTTTGAACTAAATGGAGCATAAAAATGAGTTTAAAAATTCCTTAAAGCCAAGTACAGCATATATTTGCATACGTTAAAACCTGGTCACGTGAACTGATCGATCTGGGACAGTAAAGTTAGGCTATCGTTCTAAGCTCTGTAATTTTTCAGCTGGACTTTAGTTGCTGAAGCGGAGGGATTATTGGTTAAAAGCTATGCTCTCGGCGGGTGACAAGAGCGAAGCGGCGTGAACCTAAACTAATTACAGTCGGGTCAGGTGACATTTTTCACTATACGAATACATACGAATATATTTTTTGCAGTTAAAAATGTGTGTCAAAGTTGCAAATCGCATAGGTATTTAGGTAGGTAGGAAGCTTTAATGCTTATAAAGCGTAACATGGAAATAGTTTGTCTATACTATAATAAAACTCAAAGTGTCTGTCTGTCCGTGCATCATATAAAAACCCTTGAATGGATTTCGATGAAAATTGGTAAAGTTGTTACTGATACCCTGGATTATATTTAAGATAACTTTCATCCCGGAAAATTAAAAATTTTCCTGGGAAAACAGGATAAAAGTTTGAATAAGATAAAACATAATTTCCGTATGCAAAGCTGCAGGCATCAGCAGTCTTTCATAAAATTTTGGATTGATACCACGCTATAAATGAGATACAAATAGTTATTATGTGTAATATACAATAGGACGGTGAACCTAAACACGGGTAACTTTAACAAGCACCTCGAATTTTAGAAAAGTAGCGCAGTACAAAAAAATAGTTTTAGTAAATCAAAGTATCATAAAGAAAATTAGCAGTATTTCAAATTATTTACAAAGGATAAAGGGATGTCTACGGGTGAATTTCAACAAACTCGAATTTTGCCTAATTACAGTGGCGAATTTAAATTTGCTGTTTCTGATAAAATTTTTTGGCCTAAATAATAGATAAAGAGTAGTACTAATTAATCATATACTAGAGATCGAAAAAAAATGATTAGTTCATGAGATATTTCCATTTGAAATTATCAAATGCCACCGAAATTATTAAAGGACCACCGGAATTAAAATCCAAGCCACCGAAATTGATTAAATTTAAACTTGATGTTTCTAATACACTTTATTTGGCATAAATAATATGTAAATAGTAGTGATAATTAGTCATATAGTAGAGATTGAAAAAAAATTTATTTGTTCCGGAGATATTATCAAATTACACTATCAAATGCCACCGAAATTAGGACCACTGGAATTAGAATTTGATCCACCGAAATTGATTTATGCCCATGAGAAATCATAAAGGCAGGATCATTTAATACTTTAAAGATATTATGTACATTTTGAAGAATAGGAGTCTAGATGAACGGACTCCTTTTAGCGGTAATTAGACAGGCCCATTGCACTTCTGAGCCACGTTTATAATCTGTTTTCGAGGGTCCTCGCAAATCGCATTGCACGCAGGCTTGACGACTTCCAGCCTCCCGAACATGCAGGATTCCAAAAAGGCTACAGCACCATAGACCATATACACACATTGCGGCAGATTATACAAAAGACCGAGGACTATAACTTGCCATTATGTATAGCCTATGTGGACTATGAGAAGACCTTTGATTTTATCGAGATCTGGGTGGTACATACTAGATTCTCTCCAGCGGTGGCGGATCGACTACCGGTATATCGAGGTGTTGAAGTGTTTGTACTCATCGGCCATCATGTCCATCAGGAGTACACGACACAGCAACGAACCCCATCCAACTGCAGAGAAGTGTCAGACAAGGATGTCATATCCCCAAAACTGTTCACCGCTGTGTTGGTAGACGTGTTCAAGCTGATGGAGTGGAAACAACATGGCATTAACATCAATGGCGAATACATCACACACCTACGATATGCCGATGATATAGTCATCCTGGCTGGTTCCCTGGAAGAACTTGGAACAATGCTCGGGGGACTCGAACAGCGCCTCACAACGGGTGGGTCTTAAATCATTTCGAATGTCCATGTCACACCCGTATCGGTTGTTGTTGACGGCGTTGCTCTCGAAGTTCTAGACGAATACAATTACCTGGGACAAGTGATCCAGATGGGTAAGTCCAACTTCGAGAAAGAAGTCAATTGTAGAATCCAACTCGGATGAGCTGCGTTCGAGAAACTCCGTCATATATTGTCGTCCAAAACACTACCTCAGTGCCTGAAGTTTAAGGTGTTCGAGCAGTTTGTGTTGCCGGTGACCACATACGAATCCGAGACGTGGTGCTTTACTATTGGCCTAATCCACAACCTCAGAGAAGCGCAGCGGGCTATGGAGAAGGCTATGCTTGATATTTCTCTACATGATCGCATCAGAAATGAGGAGATCCGTAGACGAACAAGGGTAACCGACATAGCTCGAAGAATTAGCCGGCTGAAGTGGCAATGGGCGGGCCACATAGTGCGAAGGACCGATAACCGTTGGGTAAGAAAGGTCCTTGAATGGCGCCCACATCTCGGAAAAAGGAGCATAGGATGATAGAACGCCCCCCGACCAGGTGGACTGACGACCTGAAGAAGACAGCGGGCATCCGCTGGATTCAGAAGGCTCAGGAACGGTCAGAGTGGTGCAAGTTAGGATGCCTGTTCCAACAGTGGACCTCCAAGGGCTGATGGATAGATGGAGACACGCTTGTATTACTATAGCCTATACTTCCCTATACGCTTTGATTTGCCACTGGAGCCACCGAGATTGCGCCACCGGACTTAGAATCAGAGACAAAACTTGAATTTTAAAGAAAACTTTTAGTCACAGGTTAACTTTTATTTCACAATTGTAGCTGAAAACCGTTAATGGAACCCTCCATAAAATTTCTAGATAATCTGCTTTGTACTTTTACTAATATACATGACATCGGAATTGGATGATTTTGTATTCCTGCGCCACCGCAGTTAGTACTTACGTGCTTAGCAGGAAAATTACGCAACCAGTCGGTCATCCTAACACGCAGTTTGCAAGAGCACAACTGAACGGTGCGGGGAGAGCCAGTAAGGTGTCTTCCAAATCGTGAAGTAACAAGTAATGAAGTATACAAAATGCGCCACCGGTATTGCTTTTTTTTGTAGGACATTTTTAAAAGATGTTTTAAGAGCTGTTGTTTAATCTTAAATTACTCCATAAATATATATTAGTTGTGTTATTTAATGTATTTCTAAAAAACATTCCCTTTCAATGAAATTTATTTACCAAAAAAAATTAAATTAATAAAATATGTAAACAAACGCAGTTTGGACAATACACCGGAATTAGATTTTAGGTCTTAGATATTTTTTTATTAAGAATCTATGTATTAAATACCTCTGAATACTTCACTATCATATAGATCACTACTTAAACTACCTATATAAAATTATGCATAATTGTAGTTTACCTCCACACATTAATTTTCAACCTCGCCGTCTCAAAAATGCACTTGGGAAATTCACCCCTACCAGATCTTACTAATAGCAATAGCTCATAGCTAATAGGGATAATAGACCTTACATTGTGAAACGAAATCCAAGCCCTATAGTGGGACATTTATGGGTTCTGAACGTTCTGATAATGATGATCACGGAATAATCAGGCAAAGCCAAAGTAAAGTAGGGAAGCTGAAGTAGCAAAGCAAAACAAAGCAACAACCCATAATTGTCCCACTGCTGGGCTCGGGGTCTCCTCTCACAATGTGAGGGGTACAGGCTATAGTCTACCACGCTGGCC
The DNA here is from genome assembly GCA_963932265.1 of Thymelicus lineola. NCBI lineage: Eukaryota > Metazoa > Arthropoda > Insecta > Lepidoptera > Hesperiidae > Thymelicus > Thymelicus lineola. The sequence goes on from OZ010689.1 coordinate 13,273,394, forward strand.
AAGTGCGGATTGGTAGACTTCACACACCTTTGAGAACATTATGGAGAACTCTTAGGTGTGCAGGTTTCCTCACGATGTTTTCCTTCACCGAAGCAAGCAAGCTGAAGTAGACAGCTGCATAATCATCATGATCTAAGACACAAACTCCAAAATATCTAAGCTAAATTATTGATTATCATTATACCGAAAATAGAGATACACTCGTTACTTAACTCTAATTACTGACAGCTGTAGTTATATAATTAGAAAGCTCATTAAACAGCTTTTACCTTCATTGCACAACACTACACAACCTATCACATAATAATAATATTACAGCGGATTTAGTATTCGCTTACAATCAGTTGTTTGGCACAATACTTAATTTACTTTAATATTCTAAGTAACATCGAATTTGTTTTACTTTCAGGGAGAACTAAGTTCTTTGTTTCAAGTTTAGAAACTACTTAAAGTGTCAGTAAAAAACTTGCTAATGGCAATAATACTAACAAGCAATGTCTTGCTGTGATAACAACGTTGTTGTGGATGATGGTCCCTGTGCAAGTCCTCTTGGTACCGTCTGTAAAAACTATGCTGAAACAAAACAGCATGAATTAATTCCCTTGAGCGCACTTGGTAAAGAATATCGTCTAAAAGTTGGAAATATCTTTACAGCAACACTTACGAAGTTCCATTCTAAAACCAAATACCTACATATACCAACCAAATACCTATATATTTATAAAAAAACCAGTTTTGTAATAATATAAAATTTCATGGCTACATTGGTAAAACAACACAATTACGCTCTATTATACATCAGTTGAAACAATAATATTTTAAATAAAACATCTTAATATTATAGAGATAACTGGTAGGTAGGCTGTTTTATCGCTAATAGTAAACCATTCACAATCAAGTCTTTGAGAATGAAATGGGTCACCAACAATACTGATATATTTAATGTGCTTTTTGAAGCAGAGAATTGGATTAGGTTTTTAGAAGTGTTAATTTTCAATGATCCATAGATTTCAGAAATTACTGAAAAATTAAACATAGGCACATAACAATTAAACATAATTTAAATGGTTTATTTGCTATGTGACTATGAGAAATATTTGAATTTAGTTAGGCTGGAAAAGTTAAATAACATTCAATGATTGCCGCGATGAGCAAAACGTTTACGAGTATCCTCGAACAAAACAAAAAAGATGTCGAGTAACGAGTAATGTATTAAAAAAGTACTTCAACAGTGTTTACTTGATCACGTAACGTGTTGCAACGTTTTCTTGAATTAGCTTCCCCGCAGACGGGCTTCACAAACGCCGCCACAAACGCGCAACAAGAAGCTAGAAGCTGTGGCTGTTTATGTACCGGTGCGGTGGCGCGCGCGGCAGCCATCATTTGGCCGCTTCAGCTTCTCGTTGCGCGTTTGTGGCGGCGTTTGTGAAGCCCGTCTGCGGGGACGCTTAGATTTGAATTAGGATTTTTCCCAAAAATATGAGCATTATAGGAGGGTTAATATTTTCTCTTAATGAACTGAGTATACTGATTTGTTTTTGTTATAAATCTCATAAAGGAAAATATTATAAAAGTGACTAATGTTGTAGTGAGAGATGATTATAATTGTAAGGCTCTTAACTTACTCAATTAAAGCTATAAATGTATGGTTGTGCAAGTCGTGTATAGCTGCTATATGCTCTGCGACTTCATCAATTGATTTGGATGGGTCGAAATCATCAAGATCTGTATCTGAAATGATAAATTTTAAAATATTTATTGGTACTGCTACACTGTATTGGATTAAAATAGCAATTATAGATTCATATTAATCATTTTTTGAGCCTAAAGGAGATCTGTTCGAGGTGTGAAATATTTAGTATAATGACATATAGTGTAATATGACTTGAAATAACGTTCGCATGATATAATTTTCATATGCTATAAAAACAAATAACCTAACTTCATGTGATCTAATGTTTATCTAATGATTATATTTCATTCATTTGCTCTAATAATATTTAGTAAAATGTCCGTTAGACCATGTGAAAATGGGAAATATGAAATTATATCAATGAATTGTTATTTCATTTTGTTTGATAAACTAAAAAAAGTAAATCACGAATTTCGTACTCCGTACTCTTACATCTAGTTAGAGTTTTTAATGCGAATTCTCGCTTCTTTTTGCCCCACATTGTATCAGCGATGCCTTCGTCCTTATATCCATGGATGACGGTGACCACTTACCATCAGGTCTAGTCTTCTTATTTGTCCAATATTCACATAGACAACCTAACAGATTAAGCTGAATTGATTTTATTTAAATTTTTTTAAAGAACGTAAAATCAGACAGAAAAACCCCAAACTCGAAAAAGTTGCCTTAGCGCTATAAAACTAATAAAGTTCGTACGTATGTAGGGTTCTACAAATTGATGTGGTTTTGCCGATCAGGCAAACCAAATGAAAGCCGAACACTGCATAAAAGTTTTACTGGGTAGGTTTTGTTGTTCAACTACATTGCTAAGCTGAATTCGACTACGTGTGCAACTTTTACTCCTAAAAAATGATGGTTCCAGGTTCAATTACGGGCCGAATTAGGCATCATCTGTACAGTCTGTAGAATCTCTAAGCACCATTGCTGGACCAGCAAGAAGAAACTAAAATTACTGCTTCATTGATTTATTTAACAATTTAAGTTTTCTAATCGAAGTGTAATTGCTTGCTACAGGGCTCTCAGTTAAGTTAGGCGTAACAAACAGATGCGTAACGAACCTTAAATATTATTATTGATTAATTATTATTTATGAGCCAACATCTTTAACAGTAGTTATTTAAGCTAACCTTGGTCCCTCTTTAATAAAGGCTTTCAAACGTTTGAAGTTTATTTTAATTTGTCTAATTAGAAGATACCTGAAGCATTGAGACAGTGGGTAATGCTTTTATTACAAAAAGTAAGTACCTTTAAGTTCTGGAATTAAATTTGTAGACTTCGTGTTTGAATTATGATTTGAATATTTCAGACCTAAACCTCAATTTATTTAATCACTCTTCTTAGCACACCGAATTGAATAAATAAAATATTACAATTTACTTATGAACAATCCTTACCACCCGAAAGAGACAAACAGCCAACCGATGACTGAGACGATTTATTTATTTAGACTATTTATTTATTTATTTATTTCTTTATTCATATACACATAATTAACAGGACTAGCCCAAAGCATTATGTGCAGAATTTAAAACTAAACCAAATGGGTACATACATGATTGACAGAACTACATAGTCTACATACTACAAATTAAAACTAAGAAACACTGAGCAGAGCAATGTAAACTTATTTAAAGTGTTATAAAATATGTCGGCTTCTGGAATCCGACCGAGGGCCGGTTTTTGTCGCCTCCATGACACCCTGTTCAGCTGGTATTGCTTTGGGTTCATTATTGTAGGCCGCCCTAATACAGCTAAAATATTATGTTACATTGAAAGCAAATCTTACGAACCCGAATGCCGGTTCTCTGGAGTTTCAAAATATTGTTGTTTAACTAAAACAAAGCTGGTTAACACACATACGGCGCGCAGAAATAATTGCATTTCGTAGAAGGAAAACAATTTTCTTAATATCCATTTACGTGCACAAGTCAACAAGCAAAACTCACGTGGTACCGAAAAGATTACCGTCGGCACAAAAAGTAATTGCGTTCAACTCACGTTATCGTCAGCAATTTTATTACCGACGTATTTTCAACGTACGAATGAAATATAAGTTTTTTGATGATTCAAACGGGGAATTGTTATGAAGTGAGGAATTGTTCCTTGTAAAATTGCCTTTGGATTAGGTACAGTCTGAACCTGAATAATATATGATTTGAAGATTATATTTATCTTATATTTGAAGACTTTGAAGTTCAGTAACTAATTTCGAGCTTTTAATACTTTCTATTATATTATACAAGTTTAACTGATTTTCATTAACAATGAATCAAAGGCCAAACTTTTCACGGCATATTTATATAAGTTCAGAAATACTGTACAATTAATATACTTATATTAATTTACATTCTTAGGTGATTCTAATCCTAAAAAACCTCTACCGTTGGTAGTGTGAAATTCGTAACACTGCAAACATTTTTTTGATCTTTTGCCTTTTTGAAAAAACTAGATACTTACGTAATTGGCATTTTAAAAGCTAAACCAGTTATAAATAGGTATAATTATAATTATATACCTTTGGCATAATTATAATCCTTCGTATAATCGTTTTCCGGATGTTACTATATTATAAATTAGTGTATTAGATTAGATGTGATCATGTATACTAATATTATAAAGAGGAAAGATTTGATTGTTTGTTTGCATTGAATAGGCTTCGAATTTACCGAACCGATTTGAAAAATTCTTTCACTGTTGGGAAGCTACACTATCCCCGGGTGACATAGGCTATATACGTATTATATTTTTTTTTACTATTTTTCCCGAAGCGAAGCGAGGGCGATTTCTTAGTTTCAAAATAAATTCACGTGTTCATTCATTCATTAAGTTAGTTAGCTAGTAGTTTATTTATCCGTGATTCAACCTTTACGCTTCCACAAATTCCAACGCGTAATAACATGCTAATGTTATTTGTGGTTAATGATTTGTATTTGCTATCGTTTTAATTAAAATGACTAATGGAGGCTTCTAACTGACTGGTGTATAAATAAGTCAAACGTAACTCAGTTTATTTAAGATGACCCCAATTAGTTGTTTACTAATTGGAAAACGTAAAACATTTTAGAGAGATTTCTGAAGGCTAGTTAGAAGTGTTCTACCACTTCTCCAGAACTTTTTTATTCGGTGACTTCTTTAAGTCTTAGAGATTCCTTGCAATATCAACGATTTACGTTATAAATACTGATCGTTTATAAACACCAAATTTTAAATTTCTTAACTAATTAATTTGTAAATCTCTGGGATAAAATTTTCTGAATCAAAAACGTAAAAATCACTTAATTAAGGGTCGCTGTTCTGACAATAAACTACCGTATAATAACTGAAGAAAGTTTAGGGGTAATTTTAAGAAAAAACTAAACTTATGTCCCGGGAATCGCCTAATACATTTAAAGAAACTGATCTTGCCAGAACAGTTGGGATGAATAATATACGAGAATATCTAGAAGACCATAATGCGCTAATCCAGCGAGTAAATGTATTGGAAAAGTCGATTTTTCTGCATGGATTTACGAGAATGTAATACTGAGCATAAAATCCGGCGATATTTTTCGATAGAATCCCTGATCGAGGAGCTTCTTCACGTCTGCTGTTTTCCACTCCACTGAAGTAAAATCATATTTCAGTAAACTAGTTTCTACTTGCTATGTAAAAACTTGCTAAGAAGACTTTAGACATTCAGATAATTATTATTGTGATAATTACAACCACAAAACTTTCTTACACCGTATCAAATTAGAGGTTTCTACTTCTAGTACTTAGGATTTCTAAACTAAGTCGTGCAACCCGCGACTATGTCCACATTTTTACGGAACCGTAAATTAAAATGAACTATATCTTTGTGGAATTGAATCATGTAATCAAAGTAGGTACTTTAAAGGAGAATGCCCATAGCCAGTACTCATAAAAAAATAATTGTGTCACAATGATTTTTGGACAAAAAATTTAATTAAAATATTTCAAGTATTTTACCCTATTTCTTGAAAAATCCTTATTGGGAATAATTTATTGAAATTAATAAGTAACTTTACTTCCGTTTTACAAAATAAAACCATTGGGCCATTTATGTTTGGATAAGGGCCAATCAGGAATCTTTTAAAATCCTTCGGGCCAATAGGTTGCATTGATTCGATTATAATTATGATATGAGTTATAGTATAATATATCCATGACAACAAACAAACTAGATGACGTAAGGGGACTGTCAAATGAATTAGAAAATTATTATAATCAGCCAGGAGTAATAGTGTTCTGTGATTATAATACATTACAAACTACATGGTGATTGGGGACTGTCAAATGAATTTGAAACTTAAAAGATCGACATTACATACGCAATCAACTTTAATACGCCTGCATAGAGTCCATATTACTGTGAGTTTACTATAACCTAAATACAAATTAATTTTGTTTAAAATCTCTTATTTCCTAATATTATCATTGACTAAAGTTAGTATGTGTAATTTATTAAGATAACATAATCAAATAAAGGTATTTTTATCAAGACACAAAAATGTTAAAGTCAGTACATTTCTCCATACTGAATGGGCATTCTCCTTTGTCCGCCCTCAACAATAATGAACCAGCGTGGTTGAATGGTGTATTTTCAGCGCGCACACAGTGTGACGCCTATCTTTGATGCCTTTGCAGAAGTGGCTCAGTAGACGTCTTGTTTGACAGACCGATATCCTTCACATGTTATAACTACAAGGGGGTAAACAAAATCTTTGGGAGTATTTTACTATCAATGCTATGATATCAGTTCGAGTTAAGATATACAGACAACTACACGATCATTTGCGGATTTTTCCATCAGTTTTAGCATTTGTTTTAAATTATACTTACGTGTAAGCTGAGCACGGTGGTACAGCGCCAAGAAATAAACTTCAAGAAGATAAATGCAATACCACTACTGTCTCCGTTATTCATCAGGATGCATCATGAGTTCGAAAGGTAGGATACAAGCCGTACTCAAAGAAATTCAATTTTGGCTGGTTATTTTTAGGTATCTACTATTCTAACGCGATCTTGTCTCTCTACAATACGACATTTGACCTTCGGAATGGCCGAACCTTGTCGTAAGAACTCAATACGGCGTAAATCCCAAGTTAAATAAACTCTAAGTGCCTATTGAATTGATTGAGAATATGGATAGAGGACGAACCTAAAATATGTTAACCCAAGACGGACCAAAGATACGTCGGGGCTGGAATTATTTTATTTAAAACTAGCTGTGTCGCGCGGTTTCACCCGCGTTAATTTGTGGAAAAAACTAACTATTAAAATATATGATGTTATACAGCCTTCCTCGATAAATGGACTATCAAACACAAAAAGAATTTTTCAATTCGAAGCAGTAGTTCCTGAGATTAGCGCGTTCAACCAAACAAACTCTTCAGCTTTATACTACCTATTAAGTATAGATGTAATGTAAAAGTATGTTTGAGTGTTATTTCGTATGCTTCTGGTATGTATATATCTCTAATTGTTGTTATATTAGGTCTTTACTTAACAAAATTACATATTGATTATTATAATGCAACTATCTGAGACTTTGTGAGAAAAAAAAATGTCAAAATATCTGCTCATTTGAACTCAACAGGAAAAAGTAGGGTAAAGGAGCCGAATTTTCAAAATTTTTAAAAAAGGTCAATATCTCGAAAATTTGTGCTAACATTTTCGAGATATTGTACTAATTGTAAGTAAATTTTTTGATTTAATGGTAGTGGACCTACCTCAAGCTATCTGCACTCTACAGTTGATCCACTACACTAACTGGACAACCTGTATACAGATTATTATATAATACGTTGTATAAACACAACAAATTGAATAAATAAATTAAGTAACAAAAAGGTATAGTAATTTTGTCTTTAACCTCTTTTTTGCAGCAGGTGCAGTGTGATCGTTGTAATAGTTAATTTTTTTTATCTCTAATTTATGATTAGCGCACGAACGAGATAAAGTGTCTATCTGGGCTAAAATCGTATGCCCTTCTACCTCGTGAATGTCCTGTCCTTGAAGATTATTTTTCAAGGATTATTTTACGTATAGAGTATGTTTTTGAAATGCCTGGATAAAACCCTACACTCCCAATGAAAGTCCCATCAAATATGTTATTCCTATTAATCCCAATTGCTAAATAACAGTTATAATTACTTCTTTAGGTTCCTTAGGTTTGCTATCAGTTTAAAATATAATTCAAATACCAGGTCTGCTGGGAAAAAATCATTTTTAATAAGCAGAACATGAGAACATGAGATTTTAAATAAAGGTAGTAAACTTATTATACGTAGATTACCCAACAATTTCTTGTATCAAAATCAGTCACCTGTTTTTTTATAAAAAACTGAAACAGATCGTCGTTATGAGGGGTGCCAGTTTTTTGATAATTTTTATTGCAATATAGTACCTATACTATGAGATTCATGGTGTATCATAAAAACGTACAAAAGATATTTGGGTCAGAGTAAATGTTTTATCGGTTAGTTCCAGAATCCAGTATTTATGCACAAAATAATAATTTGTTACATGTTCATGCTTATAAATTTAGGATTATACAAAATTTAATTTTCAAGTGTCGCCCCAACGTACATTTATCCAAATATTTATTTAGGTAATGTGTTTTTAAAATTCTGCTTTTACCATTTTAAAAGCAGAACGATGCAGTTGTCTAGAAAGCAGGGTGCTTAACTAAAAATAATTTGTAGGAAATAAGCACAAAATTTACTGCGCTTGGGAGTCTCTGGAGTTAAATTTATTGTACGCAGAGCAATTCGGGAATTTTAAACAGTCTCCCCGCAGTGCAGGCAGGAACTTACGAGTATATGTTTGGGAAAAAATTCTACCAGGCTGTCATAATGTATAAGGAGCGTTGAGGGATCGAAGACGAATCAAGGGAACAAGCTATTGTAATCCAGTCATAACTGTTAAATGTCTAAATATAAATGCAACGTGCATTGAAATGAAAGTGAGGCGGGTTTTATACAATGCGCAGATAAAATGCGTATTATTTTTTGTATTATTTAACCTATTTTAACGAAAACTTAAACGCCTTGCAGCGCGATTTGGAAGAGACCGATTATTTTGACGAATAAGAGCCTCTGCACACGGCGTTTTTTTTACGGCGCTGAAAACACGCGCATACGCGCTACAAACGAGAATGATTTTGAAACGTACAATGATTTTGAACGCTGATGCAACGCGCCGTAAAATCGTGTACGTTGCTCCAACAAGATTATTGAATAATTTCGTCATTAAAATTAGAGAGATAAAATTAGTTCCAGCTTCTGTAATTTTGGAGTGTTATTAAGTTTGTGGAACTATTTTAAATGGTACTATTAAAGGGCATTCAGTTTACTTGTGAATGGTGCAATATTTGTGTTTCTTTAGTGCTGCAAAAATTAGCACTAATTAATAATAAATCATGTACAAATAATTATAAAAGTGTTTTCTTTGATACAGACGCAACAATCTGCTTTTTCATTACTACGGCGCCGTAAACGCGCGTATTTTTTTATGGTGCCGTAAAAATACGTCATCTGCAGAGGCTCTAATGTTAACCGCTTCACCGTAATTTCACACGACAAGCCCACTGCTACCGAAATAAGTCATACAGTCGTAACTTTATTTCATAGAAAAAAAAGAAAAAGGCACTCCGGAAGTGCCGACAGAAGTGAAAACTTGAATAATTACGTGTATATTTTTTGAATCGTCAGGAAATATTTTATTGTGCAGGAAATACTTTTAAATGAAGTGTTTTTTATTCATTAAATTTTAGTGAATAATGCCTTGTAAAGTATATGTAAAATACAATCTTGATATTAATACGAGCTGTAAATTAAGTACTGTATGTATGTGTAAGTTCTGTACTTCTGTACAGAACTATAGTTAGAGATGGCGCCACAGGTAGGTGTCGATAAAAATCTGACCGGTCGCGAACTGTAAGTTTTCATCCCATCTCAAAAATACCCAACACGCATAAAAAAGTTTTCACTTCAAAAATAATTTCATTTAAATTCTAATGGTTAAACAAAAAATGTTGTTGGCGTGTTATCTGGCTGCTGAATTACAAGGTTTGATTGAATAAAGTTTTATCTAATTTTGCCACTTTTTAATTGGTTGCCACAATTTTGAGTGGCATCAGTTGAAGGTATAGCGCTTCAATGCTGCAATTAGTGGATCCACACAAAACTAAAAAGTTAATATACTTAGTTAATAGTTACTTAATTAAGTATTGTAAAATCTACATTCATTCCTCGTCAGTTTTTTGGTTTCTAATTTATACTGCTAACAAATTTGTAAAACTCTTGTTTGTTATAATTAATTAGGACTTGCTTTGTACATAAAAACCTTGCTATGCAATTATGTACCTTCATTTTAAAATCCAAATAACCCGCAAATATTTATCCAAATCTCAAAGGATATAATCCAGCTGTGAGATTGTCTGTACAATTATTACGCAAAGAAAACTTGTGGGATACAAAGTTTTCGCTTTTTACGAAACTTATGCAGAAAGCTAACATTTTTATGTAACATGAATAAGAAACACATAAAATAAAGAAAAAACAAAATACTATACATACTACGTACTACCATACATTTGACACACAATATAATAAAAACACATAAATATGAAGTAACCCTTTGACATTGGAGGTAATTTGTGCCCTTTGACACTTACGGTTGAATTTTGACTACAGAGTGGGTCTCTAGTTATTGTTATTATTTGTTGAGTGGGAAAGGGTTAGATTCTCAAAGGCCACTGCCACCAAATTTTATTTATTATGGAGGAAGCCTAGGTTATATTATTATTTCACCACGCTGCTGTGAGGAACCTATATAATTAAGATTTAGTATATGTGCTATGAGATAATACACAAATAAAATTAAATCCATTATGATTAATACGTAATCAAATTCATCACCGCAGTATGGTAATGCATTTTAATAATGAAAGTTAATTACAATATCATAATTTATGCATTTGATGTTTAATTTGATACATACTGTATTGATTGGATAAAATGTAATTGTTATGAAATCTATACCTTGTGCGCTGTAGCATGGTGCGGGTGACAGTTGTCTATATGACGTTGACGTCTGTCAGTATCATACTAAATACGTCTATGGCGTTATGTTATACGCATAAGACTTTGCTTAATTTTTCTTTCCAATAGGTTTTATTTGTAGATTAGATCATTCTGGTTGGGTTTAATTTAATTTTTAATACTTCAATAAATAATGATTTAATATATTACGAATGTGGTACAGCTGTCATAATTTGTAAATCGCGGTAACTTTCAAGAGTGAAACGAAACGTTACTGAAACTGTCACCCGCACCATACTACAGCGCACAAGGTATAGTTATCGTGCTAGTATATAATAATATATCATTTCAGTAATATATTTAGTTTAAACGCGCCAAGAATTAATGCGTGTCGTTTCCTTCTCTCGAAATACACCTGTTATGTCACATTAGATTTGATGGGCAGCGATGCAGAAGGAATTCGTTGCTCAATTACATTATGATATTAGACGGAATGATCAACGCTTCTAAATCATTGAGTTGGAAACAGTCGCTAGTTGTGAGTTGGACTTGTATATCGATACTTAGATAAACACATTAGCAAGGAAGAAGATTTGATAGCACAGCAATTTTTCTTTATGGATGTAGCTGGCAAACGAGCTGACGATCCATCTGAAGGTATGTGGCTATCGTCGCCCATGGACAGCAGCAACAGCAAAGGCATCACTGATCTGTTGCCTGTCAAGAAAGGGTGAAGAATAAGAAATAAAGAAAGAACTGGCTCTCAAGCCCCCAGCCGGAATACGACGAGTCGTTTGGCGGCTGACTCATGCTCAAGGGTGGTTGGTAGCTATCCACGCGAACCCCATGGAGAAACAATAATAGCAATAATGGTATTAATCAATATCACCAATAAAATCCCTCTGAGGGACCCTACCTCCATCGGGCGAGGTTTAGTCGCCTCTTACGACACCCATCCGGGGATTGGGGTTAGTATTCTAAGCCGCCTCAATAAGGCTAGTACGAGTATACATTAGAAACATTATTAAGTGTTAAATTCAGCTATTTAAATTCAAGTGGTTAAACAAAAGCTATCTACCGCCAGTTTCTGAAAGTGCTTATCAAAGTCAACTAACATGAAGATATATTAACTTTGTCAAATTAAATCCAGTTTTTGAAAAATTCCTGATTGATATTTGACAATAGATTTGAAAGTTGATTAGATAATTTTGACGTTGATTCTCCTTCCAGAAACCGGCGTTTAGTTCTGTAAGACAAATCTTTTCTCAAATTCCACCTGATTTCATTTTGAAGTCAAGGTATATTGTTTTTGTTATAGCCGATGTTTTATATTTTAAACCTTATTTTTATCTTTAAAATTAATTATCTGAATCTTTGCAGATGTAAGCGCCGAATGTCCATATTTATACTTCTTAAAATAACGACCGCTCGCGCCAAGGGTCTATTTTTCATCAAAAATTATGAGTTAATACAAAATGGATGCGAATCATTAACTGCAGTTAGGAAAATTTTAATCAGATCCTTACTTTGAAATTAAACCAACAAACCACTTTTACCGTACCAACTTTTTTATTACGAATAAAAAAGTTGGTACGATTGCCTTTCAGTTTCCAAATATATATTTAAAAGGCAATAGTGATTGACTTTGATTAGGGTTTGAAACTTAAAATTTCGCACACGTATTCTTCTTATGACATAGGCATCCACTAAGGAAGGATTTTTCAAAATTAAACCCCCAAGGTGGTGAAACAAGGGGGTAAATATGATAAGCATAATTTCCGCATGCGAAGCTGTGGGCAACAGTTAGTTTAAAATTTCAAACGATATCTTAGCATCCAAACCGTTAGTAGCTATATAGGAAGCTTGATAATAAAATACTTAAGATTATCTAGATATAAATGCAACGTTAATGGCGGTCGGTTCCAGAATCTGATTTATAGTCCCTAATGAACATGTAATGATCACCTTATCCTTTCCTCGTATATATCTTTCTCAATGGCACATTAGGGTGAATACCTGTGATAAATATGGGGCCATTGATTGCTCTTTAGGGTCTACGAGACAAACATTAGACTGATAAAAATCCTTTGTCGACCGATTAATTGGCATTTATGTTTAGTGGATTAGATTGTTTACAAAAAGGTATAACACATTATAAAATGAAATTCCCCGGCCACGTCTGTCTGTCTGTAACTCATTATGGTTTTATGTACAGTAGAATAAGTTTATAATGACATCGAAGGGAATTGACAAACACGTCATACTAAGCGGACGTCATAAACAGCATATTTTTGAAAAAAAACCAACCCTCTTTTTCTAGGTAAATAAATACTTATTTTAATAAAGAAACATAGCATATTAAATAAAAATAAAAATTGCGCGTAATACATGTATGTAAGTATTTCTTGATATATGTCTGTGGTAAGTATGTATATTTTTAATTTTTTGAGATTCAAAACAAATACAAGAAACGTGCCGAACGTCGTCGGGAATCAACGAACATTGCCGAAGGTTTAAAAAATCATGTCGGTCACTATAAACGGGCAAAATTTTTTAAAAATGGGTCATAATAAGCAACATGTAACTGTAAGCGATATCATTATATCCGACTTTGTTACAAAGAATTTTATATGAAAACCAAACTTCGTTGTGTAATTACGTCTTATTAGGCGGTTGGTCAATATAGGCGGAGTATATTGACCGAAATCCACGCGGGCGAAGCTGCAAACGGAAGCTAGTAACTATAATAATTATAATCATCTAACAATTACCGTGCTCATTTATGATTTAAATTAAATTGGTTCGTCGAATTTGCGATATAATTAATTAGATATTGAATGTGTATTTTATATTAAATCAAATCAAACGACAGACCGACTAATCATCGTAAACTTACCCTGATGATGTTTTGTCTCTGAGCGAAAGTGTGTGTGCTGGTATACCTATATGTTGGTGGTATATTTATGAGTATGGTGGTATATTTTTGTAGTTGCATGTTTCATTTATGAGAGAAAGGGAGATGACTTAAAGTATGTACATTGTACAATCCTACCTGATCGGACATTTTTTGTGAAGTAGGCTGACACTATTCAATGTAAATTAATCTGTATTTTAAATAAAGTCAAATACATTATAAATTGATACATGGAAAAATATATTATATGGTAATTTTCATTGTTTTGATAGGTCCAGTCCAGACAAAGTACAAATGGATTTTCTAATTCTATAAATTCTAATTCTAAACTGGAGCATACAAACATTCGATCGACGCTCATATCGTGATAGAATTAACGAGATTAATATATTTGTGTATGAAATGCTTATAAATAAATCCTTCATAATTATGCCCCTGGATTTGCTATATCGAGCGAGAGCATTTATTATTCTTTGTTGATTTAAATAATGTTGTCACTTGTCATTATCTTGGGAACGAAAAAGCATGTATGCCTTTATAAGTTTAATTTAAAATGTCCTGTTAACAAGCGAATGTAATTAAACATATTTGAAAACAATCTCCTACTAAAATATTTTTTGTATAAAAGGAGTGGGATAAACGTTTTGTACAAATCTTTACAAGCTTTTCTTTACTACTCTACTCAACTTTTAGATTTTAGTATGCCCCCAGATTACGGGAGTAAAATTTGTATACACTCGAAAACAAACATTGAATACTAACTAGAACTCCAAAAATAGCAAAGAATTACTTAAAAAAACTAAAGTTTTAACATCATAATCATTCAGTCTGCATTAAAGTTTTACTCTGGATTTTAATCGTTAATAGCCAAAGTTGTACGGGTGCGCCTATGTATTTTAGCCTCTAATTGTCGAAGTTGAACCAAATTAGGGCAACGCTGGGGCACTTTGAATATTTTAGAGATATCGTAGTTTGTAGACGGTACTATATCTATTAAAACTTCCCGAATTGATACAGTAAATATATCTACTCAAATATCATAGAACTAGCTGTGCTGCGCGGTTTCTCCCGATTTAATTTGTGGAAAAAACTAACTACTTAAATATATTTAATTTCATTAATTTAGCACGGTGAAAAACCAATTACACTAATAATACAAACAGCTTAGGTACTTATTAATTTGATGTTATATAGCCTATAACCTTCCTTGATAAATGGACTATCAAACAAAAAGAAAAAGCCGAACCAGTAGTTCCTGAGATTAGCGCGTTCAACCAAACAAACTCTTCAGCTTTATAATATAGTAGTGTATAAAATGAACAAAAAACAATCGATTTTGACCACCGTCTTTAGTTCAAAGTTACTTTTAATCGTCCACTTAAGAAGCGCTACAAGGGTCACACTAAAATGTGTGACTGTGTGCTACAATGATAAAAATCCTATTGAGTAACACAAGCATATTTGTGAACCAACACTTCATTAATTTTCCTAAAGAGTTACAGATTGACCGATTGGGAATAACAGAAGTATCTAAACTTTCGTATCTGATTTCGCTCAATTACTCATTCTCACTTCGATGAATCTCGGAATTCTTACCTAATTCTGACGTACTACAATTAGAAAAAAGAAAGAAGAAAGAAAATACATTTATTTGCAAAATATACACTTACATACACAATTTATGTACACGAGGTAGGGGTATCTATTATAATATCTAATTAATATTTGAATTAACTTATAACAACCTTGACGAAATAGGTAGGTCTTATTAAAAGCTTGCAAGATTTGGCCCACACAAACTGGGTAAGTTAAATACAAGCGATTTAATGAAATCCCTAGAAATAATTATATATGTACCTAATACTCGTACATTATTTTAGATGAGGTAAAGCTAGTTATTTAATAAATGCTGTATTTACTCAGCCCGATTACCCTTTTCTCCGCCCAATAAAGTCTCATAATAATACTAAAAACAATCCGACAAATAAATATTGAAGTGTTGTGCCTGACGCTAGTCTGATAGCATTGGGTTAACCGTTAAGCCATCAGAGATAGTAGGCAGTATTTCTAGTATAGTATAAATAAAATCTAAAAACTGAACCACTCTTGTGTGAACTAAAACAGGAATTAAGTTGTCATTTGTATCGGAATATAAAATATTTCTATAAAATTCAACAATTTTTTTCCCGACTATGGTGACTATGAAGCCAAATAGGATCCACTATTTGGCTTCATAGTTCATATGATCTTAGCCCGTCGCCCGTATGTAAGACATGTATGCAAATATCATAATTTTATGAGTAAGTAATCATTAATGCTCATTATTTTTTCATTATTAATTATCACAAGGATCATGTTATTATTATTTTGTTGTATTATATCTTATATAAAAATTCTCGTGTCACAATGTTAGTTACCATACTCCTCCGAAACGGCTTAACCGATTTTTATGAAATTTTATATGCATATTCAGTAGGTCTGAGAATCAGCTACTATCTATTTTTCATACCCCTTAAGTGATAAGGGTTTTCCAACCCTAACATTTTATTTTTTTATTTTTTGGACAAAATTTTTATTTTTTTTATAATGTGGCAATAACAAATACGTAAAATCCTAAATTTTCACCCTTCTATCACCAACCCCTATTTTTTATTAGTAATTTTAGTAATTTAATCATTTTTCTTCCCACTTGATAACCTGATCAATTGATAGGCGATACGTAGTTCACCCGGTCAGCTAGTAACAAAATAAATGAGGAGACGAATTGGATTCATTTATGTTACAGAAAGTTTTATATGATTCCATTTTCTTATGACCGCGATTCAAGCTCCAATTGTTTCATACAATCATTTAAAATAATATACCTGCGTAAATCTACTAAAATTAGCAATTTAATTAACTATTTTCAAAACTTTTTTACGTAGGAAGGGGCAGCCATTCCAAATAAAAGACCATTAAGTGTAATAGAGACATACGAAAGTAAACAAGCGTAATTCAAAAGTCCCAGAGAGACTACTTTAATGAAAAACATTACAAAGAGATGAAACGCCGTATTTGTGGCCGAAAGAGATCCATAACCTCATTCTGTTAAGTTTCCCGTAATAAGGACGTCAGATGGTTCTTTGAAAGGCGGTTGAAAATTTAATATAATTGCTGGAAAAGAAAAATGTCTTAATACTCGAGGGACCGTTTAGGGCGAGCGAATGGCAGTAAAGTTGTGCCCTTGTCACTCACTGGCCTGAACAGAGACGCCCTTGGCTGTATTAACATGCAAATTGATAGCTCCGCAATTTATAGCCTCTAGGAATACTTTGATTTACCCGGGGTATTAGAACTTTTTAATTTACCAAAATATCCTCTAATACCTAAGTTTTAAGTGTTGGTTAGTTTATAATGAACTTGTGCTATAGTTCTTAGCGATAACCATCAGGTTACATCTGTTTGCTATTATAAGAAGGCGTGCAAAATTTACGTAGCAGCATAATGGAATATTTAATTAAATCAAATAAATGTAAGCCGAAGAGGGTAAAATTAAGTAACCATGCAAATAATGAAAATAAGTGACCCACGATTGTTTCACGTAATTGTAATATGATTATCTAAACGTTAATGCATGTTTATAATACTTGTAGTTTTTAACATTCACAAGACTTCATGACATTTAATGATTAAAATTATACATTAAAAGTTTTTGAAAATGTTATTTCTTCTGTTTTATTACATAAAAGATAATGTATTTTAAAAGCAGAGATAGCGCAATGGTTTTTATGTTGGTTTCCTGAAATGGGCCTGAGTTTGAAACCGCGCATTACATTCAAAAAGTTTGGTTCATAATATAACTAACTTCTAACGAAGCAAATATTAACTAACGTCTAGTTCGGTGAAAGAAAACTGTAAAAACATTTCTCCATAATGTTATCAAAATGTGTGAAGTCTGCCAATCCGCATTTGGCTAGCGTAGTATACTATAATCTGTAGCCTTCATATTTTGAAAAATATTCAATGTTCAAGAGGGTTTTTAAGAAACTTTGCTCTAGATAAATATCAGCAATAGTATTTTTGGATTATAATATCATGAACCACTCTTTTAAATTGTCACATTTACGTCCCTTTTCATATCCGAAAAGGTTAAGTAGATAAAAGTGTTTTACTTTCTGTTATCATAACGAAGGTAGGGTTTATAGATTTTGACGTTTTCACGATACATTGCCGCTGGAAGTTGTAAAATTTATATGAATATCCAATGTTAGCATTAATGAACAGTGAGTGAGGTGTGACATTCCATTTACTAATGTATGATATCAACAAATAATCTGATTGTATTAGCTTGACTTTAATCTGAGCTGAGCTGAGCACTAACCTCTTGAGGCCTAGAGCCCCATGCTGTTCCAGTGCGAATTTTTGGAGGGAAATTTTCGTGCCACCCGAAGGCCTCCTGTTATCTTATGACTGCCAATTACCTACAGTGCCCGCTGCCGATCACTTTTGAATCTACACAAGACCTGGGGCTATAAGAGCAATCACCGAAACAATTGGACGCATAAAAAAGCGCGATCGATGTCTGTTTTTGGAAGATAGCTAAACAATGATGTTTAGATTTTTATTAAGTATGTGTTTGTTTTTTTATTTTTACCGATTTGAAAGTGGGGTAACGTTGGGGTTAAAAGGGTGAACTATGAGTAAGAGAGGTAGACTTGGACTCTACCATAAATATAGCGTATTATAAGACTTAGTTATATCTACAATAATCGCACCTGATAAGTAGTAACGAAGTCTCGGTTAAATACACTAACTTAGCAAAACCCTATCGACTCCCAAGTATAACATTGCAAAACTAAACGAAATTATGGTGAAATTATTTTCACTCCATTAGTTTGTTATTACTTAACGCAACATTAAGTTGACTGAGGAATAATAACCATGGCACCGAAGACGTCCTAAGAACAGTACTTAAGCACGTGTGAGCAATTATAACATTCTTAGTCGACAAGGTAATAACGTTTCTACTGTCACGTATGTGCCATTGAATAAAGCACTTAGGAAGTTGCCATCTCATTTGAGTCAGGTGAATTAAATTAAATATTAGTAATGAAATCACATTGCATGATTCTCTATAGGACCTTTTTTAAATAGTGTTTAACTCATTCATCAATATAAACTTAAAAAATCGGGTACATTTTATCCCAATTATACGTTCTCGGGGGAACATTTTGGACGTTTATATGTTTGTGAAACCATTCCGCAGGCGAAACAATTCAAACATGATTCAATATAATGATAGGTGATACTCGTTGTCAATGTTTAATACTGGTATGTAGCATAAGAATAAAATAAAACCGTTTAAATAACAAAAATATAGTATACGTTTTTTGTTAGCAAAAACATCGACACGGTGGCCTTGAATTTTATTAGAGTAGGGGAGGGGAAATAAAACTTAGACCTTGGAATTATTCAGAACAGGTTCTATCATTCGTTGAAAATATGAACATTCGACAAAAGTACGATTGAATACACGAGAGGTCTTTCAACAAAAAATATGAAACATGTCGGGCCACTATCTTCATTTCCCAAGTTAGCTTATATTTTACTAAGCTTAGTTTTAACATTTTAACAGTGGACGTTCGGCTTAAAGATTTCCATCCTTAGTACTATATAGAAACATGTTACATGTTTTAGAAATAATTACATTTTTATATTGCTGTGGCATATTGTGGTTGCATGGAGTGCAGTGTGTCCCCTTCGTTTCCGTCATGGCGCAACTGGTACACAACTGACTGTAAAAATAACTGTTTTGGTCCCAGATAAATTACTGACTCGATAAAAATTTATAAGAACCATTCTTGTATGTTGTGTTAAAATTTGAGCTCAATCGGTAAAGAACTTTTGGAATTTTTGAAGTATACACTTATCTACTTAACAGTTTATTTTTTATATTATGTATAAATTAGATTTTATTACTACTGGTAGACATGATCAATCTTGAAGTGATCGTGTATATAGTGGTATGGATGCACTTTACCATCCAAGATTTTTTCTACATGTGATTAGTTAATGCTTGACTGCAATCCCACCTGATGGTAAGCGGTGAAGAAGTCCAGGATCATGCGAAAATAAAAATACCTATCTACTATTTCTTCTTTGAAGGATTGTATTAATTCATCAACAAGTCAACCAATTAATATTTTATATCCATCTCGATGGGTATAAAATAGTCAAAATTAGTACGCAATTGAAAATGAAAGAAAGTGAGACATGCCTACAAAACGTTTATTCACGCTTTCGTAATTGAATTATTAAATCACTGAACTAATTCCTAATGAAGGAGAATATTTCTTTTAATAATTACCCGACTTGGAACCTGAATGCGTTCTGATTAAAAAAAGAGAAATAACTTAGTTATCAGTTAATGAAAAGAAAAATCGTTTATTAAATTCTTCTGTCTGATTCGCTTCTTTGGGAACATTTAAATCGGAACCTAGAGTAATTATAATTTATGAATTCTGAATCATTGTACTTGAGAGGGAAGGGGAGAGGGAGGGGGAGAGGGAGAGGGAGAGGGTGAGGGAGAGGGAGAGGGAGGGGAGAGTGAAAGGATAGAGAGAGGGTGAGGGAGCGGGAGGAGGGAGTTGTTAGGCGGTACAAAGTTTGCCGGGTCAGCTAGTTAATGATATTCAAGGGCGATGATGATGGTAAGTGAGCATAAGGTAACACGTCTGCTCTTTTGTCGCCTTGTTATAAAAAAAATATAATACCTTCGATATTTTGGTCATCTCTGACGTAAAAACCATCGGTTTCCTTAGTACGAGTTTTACTTGACATAACGGCGCGGTAAAGTAAACGCACGTTTACTAAAATTTGTATGGGACCGAAGCTTTTCTTTTCACTGCCGCAAGATGACTATGCTTTGGTCTCATACAAATTTTAGTTCACGTGCGTTTACTTTACGCCGCCGTTATCTTAACTAATATTATAAAGAGAAACGATTTGATTGTTTGTTTGCATTGAATAGGCTCCGAAACTACCGAACCGATTTGAAAAATTCTTTCACTGTTGGGAAGCTACACTATCCCCGGGTGACATAGGCTATATTATATATTTTTTTACTATTTTTCCTGAAGCGAAGCGAGGGCGTTTTCCTAGTGTCAAATAAAACTCGTACTAAGCCCACAGTTACGCGTTTCAAACGCTCACACTCATCTATACCAACGTAATGTTATCTCAGGATCTAATTAAACGGTTTACTCTCGACCGTTGTCGTTTACAAAGCAAACAATTTCGACAAAGTAAACGCTCGTAAATTAGTCACTGGAGAAATAGATTCTGCTTTGATGGTACTACATAACTAAACTCTGTGCTGCAAGCATGATAGCACACTGTATCTTGTATCTATTACAATTGATCCGAAGGTAAGCAATGTATTCATAAAAATCAACAATGATGCGGTGTTAGTTAAAAGTACGTTATAATATTATGTTTAGTAAGTTGTGTGTGTATTTATGTACGCACGTAAGAAGTTATACTTATCTCTTACTTAATAAGTACCTTTCGCTTGCACCCACAACCCGGCGTGCGTTAGAAATTCACAACAACTTCAGCGAATGCTGTGCGCCTAGTGTCACGCACCTTTATGTCGCTTTTTTGCTGTTGCATCGTAAAAATTTTACCCTCATATTTTTTTCTAAATGCCCTATAAGAAGTATAACTTCAAAAATAAAGCCTGCATTCAAATATAGTTAATATGATAACAGCAATAATAATATTATTTTAGCATTAATAGTCATGTCCATAAAGGAGGTGCCCATGGGCAATATAATGATTTATTTTGTATTTAACAACGAAACTATAATTGACCTGTACCTACTGGTTGTTCTCCAAACAAAACACATTGTGATTGCGCTTTGATTGCTCTTCGAAACAATGATTCACTGACTACTAATTATTTTTGCAGTTTGTTCTCCCTGATTGGAACAAATTTAGCTGACGGGATTGAGTTATATAATTTTATAAAAAATAAATTTGGTATAGTGTGCAGGTAATTAATGCAGGTTTAGAAAAATAGTCACGGCTGTTTGTTTTTGGATTGAACTCCCATAATGACGTTTTTGAAGCCGCAGAATGAAAGGCCTTCTTCACAAAAATACGAACCTTGTTGTACTTACGAGTTTACTTAAGTTATATCTTAAGTTATATCTAATGTTGACGTATTTAAAATCACGTATGACCTTATGAGGTAAAGCATATTAAACTGAGAAAATTTTAAAATACCGTTCATATAATCTTTACGCACAAAGTCTTTACCCACCGTTATAGTGAGAATTTCTTCAAGATGTGACTGACATGTTGGTGCTGGTATGTATGTTAGTATATACTGTAGGCATATTTTTATAAATGAATGTCTAGTGACCCTAAATTGTAGATGAGCATTGAGCAACCCAGTTTTGGTTACCATAGTATTGGCGAATAACACCATTACCATTCATTGTCAAGCTAGAAAAATAGCAAAATATTGTATTATTGGAAATATTGAAAATATAAACATGCAAAGAGAAGGAATATAATTTTATTTTTAGTGTAAATAATTTGAGATCCCTGAAGCTATCCATAATACTTTCAATTATTGTAGTGCATGTTTTTGTTGTGGGAGGAAAGAAGGTGCCATGCATGTCTTACAGTATATATTTTTTTCTTTATTTGGGAAACATACAGTGTCTTATAACTACAATACTAATATATGTATAGATTATGTAGGTAAAATGTGCGCAGCGGGTGAGTGTAAGTAATTCTTAAATGGTTTAAAACATGGGAGTGTATACTCGTTACAGTCCTACTTATTTTAGTAAAGATTGCCTACTTTATAAATGTGATAATTTGATTAATACTCAATTTGTTTAGTCACAAATTATAATAGCATAAGAATATTGTTGCGTACTTTTACCCAAACTACTGCGCAATACAACCCCTACCTTGGGTTAAGTCTACGCATTTGGATTGTAGTTTATTTTTAGTTATTTTTAGAAATGTATTACATTGGGATTTAATAAGACTGACTGAAATTGTCAAATAATAAATTTGTTACTGATCTGACTCATATTTATTAAATTTCTTTTGTTATTTTCTATTTTCTAGAGGTCTTAATAAAAATATTTACAAACATCTAAATAAAAACTGCGCCCACTTGCCCCACATAACTCTACCATCATTCATGTTAACCGCGGATTGTTGCAAAGTAGACTAATACTAACTTAATAAAGTTTATATTATTACAATTTCGTTGTGTGAAACCAGAATTCCGCAGGAAATGCCGCAGAGGAAACTAATTTCTAATAAAATGAAGCGCTTCTATAAACCATAGCCAATACTGAGCGTAAAATAAATATGGGTAGAGAACCTGTTGTTTTCAGATAGGCTGAGCATATTTTACCGAAAATGGGTTCAATTGTTACACTTTTATAGTCACAGCTAACAATTCGACTACGTGTTCAGCTTTTACTAAAATTCTCGCGGCGAGTAAGTTTATTCGAGTAAATAATTGGAAATAAAGGAAATGGGTTTATTGATGAATCCATTGAAATATTCGAATTCACCCAATGGGATTTAATTAAGTTGCTGATTAGTTCTGAGAGGCAGACAAAAATATTTCCGTAAAAGCTATGATTATGTATATGTCGGCGAGGCCACGAATCTCCAGTGAAGGTCCAGGGACGGACCTCTTTATTCTACAACGCTTGTCTGACATAGAGGCTGGCATATAAGAAATAAGTCATATTTTTAGGAATTGTTAAGAATGTAGAACAGATTATTATTGATCACGTAGTGCTGCAGTACTTTGGAATATTGATGTGAACGTTAGACTGGAAATATATCATGGAGCAAAGTAAAAGGAATATTATTGAAAAAACAATACCATAGTATACCCCTTCTGCTTCATATACTTACGTACTTTGTGTGTATTTCAGTAGTCGTGAAGTTTTCGAACGACTTGACGAATATTATTCATGTACTATATTTGTAAAGCAAGAACTACATAACTATAGTCATGTTCTGAAAAATAAGTGAGAAAACATCTAAGCACTGCTTACTTCCTAGTGATGTTATGATTAGTATAATTTCATCATCTCTACAATATTTTATACAAAGAAAATAATTAATTAAGACAATAATTATATTTATTACTACATGGGTCCTTAATCACACACTGATTTAATTCTTTTCGTTCACAGATTGACAGCCAAAGACGCAAAGTTTGTTATAAAGGATTATCTACATATGCGTGACAAGGACACGACATCACATACGGAACCCTACAAACGGTAACTTTATGAGAAATCAGAGACTGATTAAGGGCCACTTGAAATAAGAGGCAAAGGGTCTTCAAAGCACTTCATCATTTTGATAGCAAACCGTTGCTGGCTGGGATCTTTCCCCTGGGCATACTCTATGAGCTTCGCACTTTACTTATGTGTCCAGTGATGCAAGACCTGTCAACAGTAATAATTTCATCCCTCCTGTAGCAGCCGAGGTAAGAACGAGGGAGTTAAGGTAGGTCAATAATGATTGGGTAGCCGGTCGCTCCGATACTTCTTGTAAGCCAGTGCGGCTTCGCGATCCCTCTATCCCGCGGGGCTCAGACCGTCGTCAACATAAACAAAATGCTGTTATTGCTTGTATCTTATCCGTAGTAAAGTATTGAGCATTGCCTTCGCTACTGGTCTCTTGAATACTTTACAGTTACATGCAAATGTAACCTCCAATGAATAGCGTAAGTAAATATGAGTAAGAGTTGCAATCTCGACGCATCACTATCAAATGGAAACGTGTTCTTTTTATTCCGGTGTAATAAAAACTGAGTGTAAACTACCAACTTAATTAGTATATGTAATTAAGTTACTTCCATCAGTTAAGAACTATTAAATGCCGTTATTGCTGAATTTTTTTTTAATATTTTCGTATAGAAAAAACTCTTAACTATAGGTATATTGTAATGAAATATGTTTGAGAAAAAAATGGATTTTTGAAATAATCGATCCAATAATGATTTTTCGAAATTTTGCTGCCTGTCGGTTTTTCGGTTTTTTTTTGTTTGACTGTGCAATTTTTCACGCTTATCAGATACCGCTAAATTATTTCAATATGGTTCCCACCGATGGAAGTAAAACAGACACTATTGTTAACCAAAATATATCAATCAAGTTATGCTAGGAGTGTGGGTACTGAGCTTATTTCCGCTTATTTTTTGAATTTTCATCACTGCGATCGAGACAGGTAAGAACATACATTACACAGTACATTTCACAGTCTATTGAATGAATGACCGTCGGAATTAAAGAGCTCAAGAGCGCGATCTCAAATCCTACAAATGTCATTTATACACATAAAATGTCAAATCAAATTTTGAGATCAAAGTTATCCGGGCCATCGATGTCCACTCCAAAGGACCTGGCGACATAGCCTCTGCTATTTATCAGTATGCGCTACGAAGAGAGAATGTTGGTTTGAACTCAAAAAAGAAGGAGCCCCTAATAATTGCATGGAAGTCTTTTTTTAATGGAATTTTATAAAATGACATAAAATTCATACCTATAGTTACAGCCAAAAGCGTTTCGGTAGGTGTGGAGTTGTTTATGGAATAAATGAGTAGGGGTTAGGCTAGGTGCAGACGGTACACGCAAATGTGAGTTCTAGCGTCGTCGAGTAGAGGTGTTTGACCTGTGTAGCAGATCAGTCGTCACACATAAGGGTTTAATTCATATCGTAATTATCATATAGTAACTTCGCTCTTCAGTTTTTCATATATTTATAAAAATGTAAATCTATTAATCGAAGTATACTAATATACCTATATAGCTGAAGACTTTCTTTGTTTGGTTGAAAGAAAAGAAACAAAGAAAGAAAGAAATTAACGGTTGAACGCGCTAATCTCAGGAACTGAACTGGAAATGGTTCGAATTGAATTTTTTTTTGTGTTTGAAAGTCCATTTATCGAGGAAGGCTATAAGCTATTTATCATTTATTTTAGTAATTAGTTTTTTCCATAAATTAACGCGGGTGAAACCACGGGACAAAGCTAGTATTAGATACTTCTGTGTTGTGATACACTTTAATTAATTAGAAGATAACGCTTGACCATAATCCCACCTAAGATCAGATATGGCAATCTTGCGTGGCAAAATTAATAAAAATCTATTTAACTAATAACTTAAAAAGACACAATAATCGAATGGAAACAAATGAATGAAACATCGAAGAAGGCAAGCTGAAGTAAACTGAAAATGGTGCTTGTCACTAAAAAGATGCTTGTACTTAGAAGTCTTCGCTGTTCGCATTGGCTTCTATTTGCCGGTCGACCATTCCATTTTGTCATGCCAATTCTACTTTAAAGAAGTAGAGGATTGCTCGAACTCGGATTTTAAAAGTACTTGGGTATGTGAATAAGTTGCTTCGTGACTTGCGCATTTCGCTTCCCCGTAGCTTGCCGTCGAGGGTTGATGTGACGCGAGGCAGTATCCTTCTGATTCCCGTAGAGAGTGGATGTATCACCTCTTATCTCTGTGTTGTACGTATTCGTTCGCGTCTGAACCTAATATTATATAACGTGTGCTGTTTGTTTTGTGAGCCGACTTTGAAGAGAAAGGACTTATTTCTTTGAAGGTACTTTTTTAAATATATTTTAATATATATTTTTTTAATTGCCACATTTTTTGATCTTCGGAAATCACTGCAGAATCAAGATACACGTGTTCGTTTCTGATGTGAAACAAGTTTTTATGTATAGCTTTATAGCGGGAGCTACTGTTCTGGTTATCCCGCTATGTAATATTATATTAATAAAAACCAACTTTTCATCTCCAGGAAAAATATCTTTAATCTGACTCTGTCAGTAGGAATCTCTGAATTAAATATTTACAATAAATCAAATTATAAAAAATACATAAAAATATAAACGTAGAAAACAGCCAGCATATAATCAAGGAGGAAGAATTATGTTACAAATAAGTATTTACAGAATAGAATAAAAGATGCCGTACCGATCGCCACAGCTTTGTATGCATCGTTAAAAAGGGAAAGGTTAAGCCAGGATGGATACATAAGCTATAATAACGCGAACGTTAATTGCTGTGTGCGGTGAGTCTCACGTAAATAATGCAGGGAGATCCCAACTCACATGAAGGTAGGACAGGACAATGTCTCTTGAGGGTCTTTGTTACTGAGAATTTTATTTTCCCCTCGAGCTGGGGTATGTTATAAAATATTTGGGCCACTTTTACGGTCTAATTAATTGCTTACTCATGTGCTTGTGTTTGTTTGAGAGCAGAGGTAAAAATATTGTTTTTGTAAGCACTTACGTTGAGAATTATTTATATGTATATGAAGAAGGATTTTTATACGTTTTTAACCCTCGACGAAAAAAGAGGGGTTCTGTGTGTCTGTGTATTTATGTATCTGTATATTTGTGGATCTGTATGTCTGTGGCATCGTAACTCCCAAAGGGAAGAACCGATTTTGATCTAATTTTTTTGTCTAAAAGGTGACTGTTCTTAGGTAGGTATGTTAAGTTTAAAAAAAACAGTCGGTTTTTTTTAACTTTAATTTAACATTATTAAGTTTAGTTTCGTATGGTAGGAAAACAAATTTTTGGGGTTTTAGATACTTCTTATTTTTCACTCAATTACTCATGATTATTTTCTTGTAGCTCTCAAGTATCAGTAGTTTATCAACTGGCCTTTCTAGCCTTTTATATCAAAAGGTACACCAAAATAAATAATTTGATGCATAACTAAGGGCTCTAGGCTGTTTAATTTATTATTATTACTATTGTATCTTTAGAATAATTGGAAAAAAACTTAAAAATAGTATGTTTTCGATACACCATTTTAAGATCCGTAATATTTTCTAGTATACTTTCTGTTGATAATTAAAATTTTATCCGAGACTCTTATTTTGTGATCAAAATTAGTTTGCATTATTTTTAGTACTCTTTGTCAAAACAGATTGAAATGATAGTGTAATGATGTTGATGTGACTGGCTGTGACTGGCCCACTAGAACTTTGTCATTTTCTCGATAAATCTTGGAACCGTTTCTTAGCCTGAATTCCTTGTAAACAAAAATATTCACTCTTCTATCCAAGCATAACGTTCTACGAAACCAAACATACCGTAAGTTCAGCCGTATCATCGTTTTCCAATAAGAAAACTACGGCCTTATAACGATTACCGTAACAGAAAGTATGGAAAAAATTCTACTTTTTTCTTAATCCCGGGCTGTGTTACGTGGAAAATCATAACCATAGTTCGTTAAAATTTGCATTTTAAAAAGCTCCGTTCGCATAAAATTAGCTAAATAAACATTATCTTCACTGATGTTGGCTCTGACGTATTTGCAATTTTCATGCTGCAAACAATATTTATATATCGTTATTGTTAATTGAAACACATAAACCTTATGTATACCTACTATACTATTTTAAAACCTTTATATTTAAGGTTTCAAAGAAAAATCGGAACCCCTATAGTTTCGTCATGTTCGTCCATCTGTCCGTCCGTCTGTCAATCTGTCCAAAGCATAGCGCCTGGTCTCTTAAGCTCTAACTCAGAGTCACTAACGGTTACTTAAATCGCTCCTTAGTATAGAATTTGTATGGTGATTTTTTACTAAGGAGCGATTAAAGTAACAGTTAGTGACTCTGGGTTGGGGTGTTAGTGCTAGAAAGCTGTAATTTGGCAAGAATATACATATTTACTAACCAACTTCAAAAAAAGGAGGAGGTTCTCAATTCGACTGTATTTTTTTATGTTTGTTACCTCCGTACTTTTGACTGGGTGAACCGATTTTGATGATTCTTTTTTTAATCGAAAGCTGGTGCTTGTTGTGTGGTCCCACATAAATTTGAGCGAGATTTGATAATGGCATCCATGTCAAAAGCATATGTCTTAAATTTGCATTAAGCATGTGCGCGATAAATGGACGAATAACTCAATATTACGGCAACCGATTTCAATGATTCTTTTTTTTATTGGATGTACTTCATTTGAAGCCGGTTCTTTTTTGTTAAAATTTTAGATTATTAAAACTCCAAACTCGTACAATAAAATATTGAAAAATATTTTCTTTCAGGGTACATGGGTACGTACAGGTAACATGGGGATGAATTTTTTTTGGTCGCATACCCCATAGTGTAAGAGGTATCGTTGAAAAGGTCTTTCAAAAATATTATGGCCTTGTTAAAACCGTTTTTCAATTCAGGGGCTTGTTTGTGAAATATTCGATTTTAAAGTACCAATTTTGCTAAGAGTCAAGTGTCTCTCTCCCCTACCTGTAGTAGTCGATAAATAAGGTATACCTTCGGAACCCTGCATATATTGCGCGTGGCCTGTTCTAAAACACAACCACAAATTCCCAAATATTAACTGAACCACTGAATATTACTGTACATACATGGGGGTTTAATTGCTAGGTATTGTGGTCCGCCACCCCTGGGCTACCGTTAATCTATCACCCGTATTATACACTGTATAGTCTGTATAGTATAAAAATTAGACCAAACACACGTGGTGTTTGGTCTAATTTTTAACCGACTTCAAAAAAGGAGGTTTCCATTTTGACTGTATTTTTTTATGTGTGTTACTTATTACTTTTTACTAGGTACCTGATTCAAATTGTCATGTAGTCCCATTTAAATTTGAGCAAGATTTCACGAGTTTGAAGTTGGTTATTTTTTTGGAAGAATTCTATTTTGTTAATTTTGCTATCTCTATTTTAAAGACGAGCTAGGTTATAACTGACGAATTTTAGTAAAAGACTAGAATTATAGTAAGACGTGGTTACTTTGTAATAATAAACAAACAAATTGTTTGATGTACATATGTAGCTACGAGACGGTGCAGTGGTTAGCCACAATAAGTTACCCACTCCAGAGTCTGTCAACTAATCCAGCTGATGCTCCCTTTGAGGCGTAAACTGAGCGTAAATGTATCAGTAGGTACTGCTCTGTAAATGTATTACTGTACTAGATATAAGATACTTTTCTTTTTATAAATTCATGTTTCCTTTCTTTGATGGGGTGTTATATCTTATATGAATGCTCATTTTTCAGAATTATATTGGTAAATTATTATACATTAATATACATTGTGCTCATGGATCGCTGCAAGCTCAGAGCAGACAGAGTAGTCTTTTTAAATTGAAATTATGTTAGTATTGATTTGATACTAATCCATCCATCCACCTGTCTTTGGACGTACACTGCTGGACGTAACCCTGTCCTAACTTTCGAGCCTTCTAAATCGGGTGAATGCCTGCTGTCTTCTTCAGGTCGTTAGTCCAACTGGTCATTTTTCTGAAACGCGGCCTCCATCCAAGGACCTTTTTTCTCCAGTGGTTGTCGGTCCTTAAAATTATGTGGCAGGCCTCTTCAGCTGCCGAATTCTCTTAGCTATGTCGGTTATTAATAATGAACATTTAATATTATTATTGTATGATGGTTTAAAAAAGTTAAAGATAATTCTTTAATACACTACTCGTACCTATTGGCCTTCTGCATTACATTTATAATTAAGGAGGCCTACCTGTACCCCACAATTTCACAACGCTGCTTTAGGCGTAGAATAAGTAATAAAGCACTATTAACCTACCTAGACTTGTACTCCGAATACAGGCCAAGTTGTTGAGTTGTCTTGGAGACTGTCTAAAGCAACTATCTTACTTTATGACTTGACTTTGAGGGGATTACAATCCGGTACAATGTTGTATGAAGAGGTTCTATTCCTATTTCACGACTAAGTCCTGTTAATGGAGTTTTGAAGTACTAACGTCCCAACTCAGAGTCACTTAACGGTTATTTAAATCGCTCCTCAGTACAGAATCACGAAAATTCACTGGTATTAAATTATTATTGAAATTAATGACGATGTTTCATTATTTGAGTAGGTTGTTTCTTGCTTTTCAGTCTTCAATTTTGTCAGTATCTGTTTCACATTGTTATGCAGTGTCCCAGAGTAATGATTAGTGTTACTTTGCTTTTGTTGTTAATTATAAATGGTTTCATTTGTCTCATTCTTAACGTCTTTGTTTTCTTTGTATTTTTTTAAAGAATTCCAGATCTACTTTTGACTGTTGTTTAGTGTTTTTTAAATAAGTGTTCATAGGATAACATGATAGGATCAGCATAGTGGGTGAGTGTAAGATTAATGCATTGCATTGTATGGTGAATTTTGTTTTTCTTTAATCGATTGTTTGACTGCGTCTATTTCTAATCGTCAGGCATCCTAGTTTTAGGAGAGACTTGCTCATAAGAATTATGTGCAAGCAAACATGATGTTCTATAATTTAATGGCATTTAATATGGCGCGCTGTTTTAGATGAAAGTGCGTCCATGCATAAGAACGGGTTGCGCCAAAGAAAGAATATGGTAATGTTCTGATCTACATATTTTAATATTAACACGACGCTGGTGCGAGTAGAACTAAGGTCTACTGTATTACGTATTTCGGTCAAGTGAAATATTCATCATTTACGCATAGATTTGTTGCGTATTGTTTGTAAGGAACTTGGTGCGATACTTATGTCAATTTCAATTTTGGTGAGTTCGTCGTAAGTAAAGAATCCAAGTGTCATTGAAACATGATGAATGAGGCACATTGAGCGCTGAATAGAATATTATAAGCAAAAATTGTTTAGAAATTATGAAGAGTAATTCTTGTGTTTCTTTGCGAATTCTTTAACGCCACAGTTTTTGAAGCTCCTCTTGATAATATAAAATTTATTCGCATACTTTGTTGAATATAATATGCGAAGGGGGAAAGTCTAAATATAGTTATTTTTTCTATGACATTGATGAATTTTGCAATTAATTGATGATTTAGTGTCACATATTTCATTTAATTTGCTATATTTAATTTTGCAGTCAGTGTTGAAAATTATATAGTTAAAATAAGAGAAAGACTTTTAAGAATATTGTTTGAATCACTCAAGTAACATTTTTATGTTTTACACTCTATTTTATGAAGAGGTTTTTAGCCTAAGAATTCTTATATTTCTTATATTGCAAACATTTATGTTTGCAATAAGAAGTAAGTAAGAATTTTTAGGCTCTGGGAATGAAAAGTGAAAATCATTGTAGTTTCTGCTATACATATTTAATTAATAGCTATTATCTAAATTATGCTAATTTATCTTCTATTTTTTTTTTCTTACTTCCTATTTGATTTATGTTTAAAATATAACTGGACCGCTTACAATTTGAAAAGCCCTTTTTAATTTTTTTTAATAATAATAATAATAAAACTGTTTATTGCCACACACATATTAAAAAAAATACAAGATACAAAAAATAATTTAACTGAAAGACAATGAATAGACAAAACACAAATGAAACAAAAATAAAACTTAATAATAAGCAGTGTGGACAAAGGAGGAGGCTCAGCTTCTGCTAACCCGGGACCTTGGTCCTTGGACCTTGGTAATTTCCTTGACAACGACAAGAGCACTCATTTGTTTTCTTGCGGTGTCTTTCAAGAAGTACCAAGTGCTTAGTGCGTTAAGATTGTTGTGCATCTTTATAGCTTTCTTAAATAGCATATGATTTTATATGCATTTCTTATATTATAGTACATTCGTAGTCATTGGTTAAAATTAATCTCATCAAAAATATAAATGTGTAATGAGAGCCATATTACAAAAAAAATAATTGAGATCTAAATGGGTGTAAATCACAAGAACAGTACGACTGTTTTGTGGCTTGATATAATCATCCCCTTCTATAGATCATTTTGAATTGTGGTACCATCCACGACACTTTTTAATTAAGGAACTTGAACACTTGGAACTTCGTTATAAGTTTTAAGAGAGTTGATCTTTCATGAAACTTGTAACAAAAAAATTATAAAAGGCTTTTTACACTGAAATACAGGAGCGTCTCTCCCTCCTTCATTGGTCTCTCTATACTATAGATCATCGGTAGACAAAAAGTTATATTATAGATTTATTATATGATACATATATAATGGGTATCAATAATATACGAATACAACGATATTTATTGATCCCACTCACGTTTTTGAAAAAAAAAATTCACCCGACTATATAGCTTACAGTTTTCAACAAAAAATTAACTGCAAACTATATATTCATTACCTCATGTGGAGGTATATGACTATATAGCTTTCACAATAAAATTCAAAGCCAAACAATTTTACGCGCAACTTTTCAATTTTAATAAAATGTTGAAGACAAGAGATTCAATCTACTGTTACGTGCGATAAAAATTTACACCGCCTTTATAAATATTAAAGTGAAACACGGATACAGATTCACTTTACAATATACTTTGTGCCGTATTCCAATCAAAGTGGCACCTCGCCACTGAAAGTTTAACGAACTTGAAAAGTAATCTGATTTGCTTATTAAGTATTGTAGTATTATTTTTTGAGAAAAGGAGAAAAAAAAATGATATATCCATAAGGGGTCTTTTTAATAAATACTAGTAGGTACTTAATGATGTTAATCTTAGTGTGGGGCCATGAGTGTGAAGCGTTATTTATTATTATTTATTTATTAATCTTTCTTGTTCTATTTACAATTCGTGCATAGTTTTGTCCTGTTTTTCTTTATTTTTAAATGATTACTGTAAAGATTTTCATACGGATTTTATTTCAAATGACATTTTAATAATATTAGGCCAGTTTTATTTTTACTAATCATTATCAAATTCAAGACGTTATTTACAAAAGTCCTGTATGGCAGGGATTTTCAATTGTTGGGAGAGATTTGTGCCCTACAATAGGATGCTAGAGAGTTGGACCCTACATGAGTTATAACGAACATATTTCTAAATCACACAGTGACTATAAACTCTCTACTTTATCATAGAACTTTATGACAAATAACCGGTTGTGGCCAGTAGTATAAACTGCACATAATATATATTATGACAGGAGCGCAGCCCTGAGTTATGAATATTGTTCTAAGTTAATGTTCAAAAACCACGTAACAGTGGGGTCATTCAATATAACTCGACTATGATTATAAAACGTATTATCTTGCCGTACTGCTAGTAATATTATCTTCCTCTTTTTATAAGTCTTGTTTAAATATCCTAGGAGCGCTGTGACATAGGGTTCTTCTTTCAGAGCCGTCATTACATTTGAGTCTTCTGTGATGCTGCTCATGTCCATAGGCGAGCGCTTAGTATTAGGGTGGGCCATCTAATTTATTTATCCTATAGGTACAAATATTATAAATGCGAAGGTTTTTGAAGATGTTTGGATGATTGATAGGTCACATCACACACGCGTTAACCGTTGCACAGACAGACCATGTCCAGGCTTAAAAATAGGGTAGATTTTATCCCGGTTATATGTTTCGGTGGAATGATTTTGACGTGTGACTTTTGTGAAATCACAAGTCTATAAAAATAATAATGAATCTTAGAATAATTACGAGCAGTCCGTTATGTAGTTACAATACAAAACAACCTCATTGTCGTTCCTAGGATGCATGCATGCTAGCATTTAGATGCTAGCATTTCCTGTATGTATTGCAGCCTTCTAAACCCAGGTATCCAGCAAAGAATCTCCAGAACCTCATGAGGAAGCCCCAGTGCTTCTTTAGGCAATGACCAATGGCTCGGTCTAAAGAGGAGTTAATACAATGCTGCTACTTTATAGAGGACTATTTTTAGACCTTCTCATAACTTTGAAAGCATAATTTAGGACAACGTTAACGACATCTTTTGTTATATTTGCCATCGTAACTCGCCATAAAATCTATTATTATAAAACTCTCTCACTGAAGCAAATGTCTTTAGTAATATTTATTTCTAAGAATGAAGATGTTATAATCTTATAAACTCCGTTATTTTACATACCTGCCTATAATACTTTATTCAAGTTGTGAGAAATGGCTTTCTAATCTACTTACGGCAAAAACTTTGAGCGTTGAAGGAGTGTATATTTTACAAACTTTATTATTTCCTCACCGCCTTATGAAAAATTGCAAAAATACGCTCTTCCGACGGAATGGAATGCGCAAATATGACTGGAAAAGAAGATTGCTGATATTAATATTATAACCCGGCGGCTTGCGTCGATCATACGATCGAAAAAGTTAAGCAACAGCGGGTCCGGCCGGTAGTTGGATGAGTACCGTGACCGCTTGTGGCAAAAGCGTTTCCGTGCTGCGAAGGGCACGAAAAGCCGTTGGTCCTCTTATCATAAGATAACAGTCGTAAAGCCATATCGAAGGCCCTCGGGCAGTTTGAAAACTTCCAGCACTCGGGTTGACCGCTAACCCCTCCACCAATCCGCACTGGAGCAGCGTGGTGGAGTATGCTCTAGGTCTCCTAAAGAGGAGAAATCCGTGCCCAGTAGTGGGCTATTAATGGGTTGAAACCATCTGAAAATAAATATACATAAGTATGTTCATTTATCGTTTTAGGTATTGCTACACGTGTAGAGATCACTGACTGATATGAATATCGAATATCTAGAAATTATAGAAATAGCTGAGTCTCTTCACGATTTCTAATATAATTTTATCTACTCGTATTTGTAGCTACAATTTTATTTATTTTTAGACTCTCTTACTCTTCTCTCTCCTTACTCGACGCATCGGAAATGCCTTTGGTGTTACAGGACGTTCATGGTCACCGGTGAGTAAATAATAATCATTCAAATAAACCGTTCACTGTTAGATTATCCTAATTTTAAACCGCATAACTTTATTTTCTTAAAAATAAGCACTAACGACACATTTTTGATTTATATATTATATATTATAGATTTATACCAAGACTTAGTAAATACGAATTTACACGATTTTCGAATTTTATACATGGATCATGAATCATGGTCACCACAAATGAATAAATTCATATCATAAATTTCAACCATATTCGTAATATTCACTGCGTTAAATAAAAATATCTGTAAAATGACTTCCCTAAGACGCGGTAATTGCAACATTTGGGCCGCGGCTGCGCGCGTCGTTGAGGGATATCGCTCGTGGGATGTTTTCACTTTGCCGTAAAATCAGCGTTCGCGCTATTTCAAGCGAAATAGAATTTGCCGGAGATGCTCAAGATAAACACGCTCGGTATAGAAATGGGTCTGAAGGGATTGAAATGTATCTTAGGTAAATGACCTATAATATAATAAATTTTTGACGAGTCTTATTTTAGTAAACAAACTGTTTTTAATTTAGCTGGAGGGGGGGGGGGGGGACACTTGACTCTAACCAAAACTTTAACCAGCACTTTAAAGCCATATATTTCGCAAACGAACCCCTAAATTCAAAAATGCTCTTAAAATACCTCCGACATGGCTTAACGACTATTATTTTATGATAAAAACCCTCCGAAGCACGGAAATGCTCAAGAATTTTAATATGCACTTACTCTTCCTGAAAGGCAAATTCTTTTCTTTCGGTATTCCCATACTGACGTAGGCAAGCAAATCCAGTCTTTTGTAGAACGGAAAATAGTACAGAACGATATAATAGACGCAAAGCGCATAGTCTTTACGTGGATGTTTACAACACAAAGATGACTGTGCTAGGTACGTAATATGGTGACGTATGGTAGAGACTCAGGGAATCAAATTGCACTTCAGAGTGACACAGATGATAAGCGCTTCATATAATAAACCACTATCATACTACGGTTTAAATATTCATGATTACTAAACATATTATGCAAATTGTGAATGAACTGTAATCGATGTTAATTAATAGTGAGTGTGGGTGTTGGTAGATCAAATCACAAAATGTACGTTTCACTGAACTTATATTCCAATTTAAACATCCAATGTTTCGCTAAAAGCACTTCATATAGATACGTGGACTGTATCCATAGGTCGCTGGTTCATATCCGGCTCGAAGGACCAAAAACTTGATGTACGGGTTGTTAGATGCTAAATAAAACAGCCCGCGGCGAGTGCTGCTCATACACTGATTTATTTGCTATAAAAATGATACAAAGACGCGTAAGCGCGCTGTTGTGCAGCGTTGCACTTTTGATACTCTATACGTTACATACATATAATTCTGTACGGCTTGTCCCGTACAATGTTATTTGTGTTATTCAGAATTTTTTATTTGTTTGTAGTGAATACGTTGCGTAAGAAAAATATATTTCTCAAATGTTTCGTTTTTCGAAGCACATACTCGTAACTCTGCATATATGACTATGTGAGTCGTATTTGACTTTTGTATAGGTACGTAGATCAACACAACATTTTCTGAGTGCACGCTTTGCTTAGCTTAATATTTGCACAAAATCTTATTATAATATATAATTTAAAACTCTTTGTTCTTTTATATTTTTGCGCTATGAGATTTATAATTCGTTTATAATATTATTACTAAGCGTGGAATTTGTCTACCATTGAAAATTATACAGTTTACTGTAATGGTAGATAAACAAACTTAAGACTAGGTGAATGTAAAATTCACAAACAAATGTATAAGTATATGTAACTACAAAAAATAAAATAAGCTATGTGATGGTTATTGGTCACCATCGCCCATGAACAAGATAATAATAATAATTTCTTATAATAATAATAATAATAGTAACAAAATAATAATAGTAAAGATGGACAAACGTAACACCATAGAAATCACCAATGCGTCGCCGCCTAACAACAAAAAGGGAAGAAAAAGAAGGAAATAAATGAAATGGTATCACACACACACACGAAATACATCGAGCAAAATATACGTCACACTTAGAAGTGAAAAGTGGTTTAAACCAAATTCTTATCAAATATTTAATAAATGATAAAAAAGTTTAAAAAAATATATTTTTGTCTTCAAAAAAAATATTTATTATTATATTTGACATTAATTATTTATTATTATATTAATGTTATATATTGCCATACCGTCATGTTATTTGGGCTCGGTTCCCAGCAAGGCAGACATTGAATGATGAATTTTATTTTTTTTTCCCTGTGGGTGAGTTTGAACACTATTATCTATTATTTTGTGTCGATACCCGCAATAAATACTACGTCAACTTGGAAACTTTGTAGTCTGTAGAGACCATTACAGAGAAAAATGAGGTAACTTTTATAATACCAGAGAATTCATAATTTTTGTTTCATTATATTGACTAAGTGTTGCTTAGAAATACATTATACAAATAGTTAGGTGTATTAAAACACCTATTAAAAAGTAAAGTCTACTAACTCTAGTTAGCGTAGTATTTTTATGTTGAAAATGTCCATGGGCGATAAGACCACTTACCATCAGGTCGCTTGTCTGCTCGATTATCGATTATGTATGTACATAAAAAAATAAATCTCTAATAGGAAGGCTATAACATCATTGCTGTATGCCGTTTTTCGGTAGGTTTGTTCTGTTATTAGTGATCGAAGCAGGTTTGGTATTGTATAATGCCGACGGACGATATCTCTTCCACAAAAATGTCCACTTTACAATATTCATTATCTTCTTTGTAACATCTGTTAAAAAATTTTAACCCTCCAAGAACTTCACAGCAATAAAAGCATCATCATTTTTATAATGAATCTTCAAAAATATTTAATAACTTTTTACGGTTATTTTTTGTTAACGATGATAAGCATTAAAAGTAGGTCACGCTTTATTTTAACCTTACTTTATTCGGCCAAACATCGAATACCATTGACTTTAAGTAAAATTCCCAAAAGGGAAAGCTTTAAAGATTCCTTACGTCTATTTAAATAGTTGTTAAATTGTCGATTATTATCAAAATTCAATTATAATAAATTATAAGATTAAACTCATGAGAAAACGCGATCTGAATCATCATCACTCACAGATTAGAATACTTGAGTCTTAGGGGGGACATCGATTTTGTCTATGTTTCTCCGAGGAATTTGTCGACGAGTGATCACTTCATCTTTAAGTAGTAATAAAACTGAAGTTTTATCCACAGTGATTGGATCGTGGAGGATCTCCACGGTCCTATTGGAGATTGAGCTTCTTTCTGAGGTTTCTCCGTAGCGCTTTGGCGTGGGCAAAATCGATGTAAAACAAGCTTTCGTCAGAGGCGCAGTTGCATTGATGACTCTTCTGATGTTGACCATATTGTCTATAGATAATGATAAACATCTAACATTTAGTGGTTAATGTGCTTCATTGTTACTTCATCTTGTGAAAAAAAACTAATAATAAGGTTGTAGCCAGCAATGTTTTTTTTTCAAAATGTAATTAATCCTTTGTTTATTTTTTAGAATATTTTGTAATCAACGAGGATTATAAAATTCATGAAAATATTGAATTGTGAAGTAAATTGATCAATAACTCTTTAAAGGAATAACCGAAATGGTTTGGTGTGCTCTTAGTCTAGCCTTATATAACATTGTATTTGTGAATACGAATGCAGATAAATACAAATGAATAAACAAACTGGAATTCTGAACAACAGGCAGATTCGTTTTACCAACCGAAGGCCGGAAATGAATGATAAATCCATTCAGGTATAGACACATGCCACGCACGTTTTGTTTTTTAGCAAAGAGAATGAAACTGGCAACAATAAAAAATTGTAACTGTATAAACATGTATCTTTTACCAATCGTTTTTGGCAGGATGATAACGGAATCATTTATTTTTATTACGTACAAGACGTATCCATAGGTAACTTATATCTAAAGTCAACTTTTGTGGAAGACAGTTCATAAAAATTTCAACACTCAGGTTGGCACCTACGCAGTAAACAATAGCTAACGATATTTAATTTTGATTCTTATTTTTTTGACTTCGGCATGAAAAAATGGTTTAGTCCGAGAAGAATTTCAACGAAATAGTTTTCTACGTGAATTTAATGAAAAAATTACTAGGAATTTCAACCCTCTCCTAAGGAGAAATTGGGATTTCACCTACTTTTTTTCAGTTGTACATTAAAATTTAATGTTGTATAAAAGAAGATAATATGCTTGAGGTATCAGATCACGTAAATGATATTTTTATTATGAATAGCTAATTAAAATTTACCCAGAACTATATTATTAATTAATCGCCTTTGGTGACACTTAATTCTATGTGTCCATTCAATAGAACTTACTGTATGGACCCATCGAAGCATTTCACACAAATGTGAACTTCACCATCTCAATCGAGCTTTTCGAGTGAGCTCTCTCTTTCTCTCTTCTCTCTCTCTTACGAAATAAAGACTCTCTTAAGACAGCGTCACTGCGTCGAATGAATATTCCTACTCAGCATTGGTTGAATTGGACCAATTTAAGTGCTTCGTTTTGAGTGCGCGTTGGTTCTGTCCTTACACAGATAAGTCAATGTATGTGTCATATTTTTCTGACGGATGTTCAAATACATATTATGCATTATATAGCAGAAGAGGGTAGTCCACGGTATTGGTTATTCAGTAATATTCCTTTTACTTTGCTTCATAACATATTTCCAGTTTTCCTAACGTTTACATCAATAACAATCTCTACCACTCCGTGATCAATAATAGAATCTCTAGTATATCCTACATAATTTCCATATAGATTGACATATTCCTTATTCTAAATATTTAGTATTTCTTCATGACTCTTCTTGTATGACAACATCTGCATCGGGCCATCGTTATAGAACCAAAGAGGTCGCTCGCAGATACATTATATAGGCAAGTTCTGTTTCACAATGTTTTCAAAACCACTTCACGAGACTCTTTACCCTCTTGTATAACATCTGTAGGGTATCTCACATCAGTCCCGTCAAATAAGACGTCCACTAAGCCTTGACACTTGAATGTTCTCGAAGTGTATTTAACTTGGATCGGGGCCGCATTGTGTGCGCACTGAAAATACACCATTCAACCGATCTTATTTACTTTAAAAATTATTCCTATTTAATATTTTAGGTAGACTTGCAGCACAAATTGGTATTGAATGGAAAGTTAACTATGAAAAATCCTCAGATGTTAAGGGTTATGAATAAATTATATTGAATCGGTTAATTACGCTGATACGGCTAAGAGCACTAAGAGCTAATTAGAGAAAAGTTCTACAACTTTGTACGGAAACCTCGATACACGAGTCTTTAACCCTAGGTCGGTCGCATGGGGTCTTTGAAAGCACGGGGTTTGGGAAAATTGCCATATTTTTTTAAATAATAAAGGTAAAAACTTGTACTTTACAGTAGCTTCCTAAAATATACTTAAGTTAAAAAGAGTGCAGTTACCACTCAGTTAGCGTGCTGCGCTTGTGCATGATAGATGTTTGTTTTGTGCATGGGCTTCGAAAGACCCCACGCGACCGATCGTGTAAGCTTTTTCTTGTTTGATGGCAGACACTTATATATGTTATATTTAGCTTAAAATGGATCCGTATAAAGAACCTTAGAAACCTAAGAAAATTTAAAATTAAAAAGAACTTAAAACATTGTCTTTTCAACTTTTTGATGACAAATACAGAAGCACAATAAACATCCTCCCAAGAACACTTCAACAGCACATAAAGCGCTTTGTTTGTCCTGGCTTCAACCCATTAATGGCCCACTACTGAGTACGGGTCTCTCCTCTTGAGGAGGCCTAGAGCATACTCCACCACGCTGCTCCAGTGCGGATTGGTGGTGAGGTTAGTGGCCAACCCGAGTGTCGGAAGTTTTCAAACCGCCCGAGGGCCTCCGACATGGCTTAACGACTGTTATCATATGATAACAACCGGTACCGATGGCTTTACGTGCCCTCCGAAGCACGGAAACGCTCAAGAATTTTTTGCCACTAGCGGTCACCTAACTTTGTCGATTACTTAAGGTCAACGCAAGCCGCAAGGCTATGAGCGGTTGTTGGTCCTGATGTCCTGCAAAATCGATCTGAAAATCAACCTCAGATGACGAGAAGGAGGTGTGGGTATTCCTCGCGACCAATTGACAGAAAATAGTCTACAGTGTGCTATTCATGTCGCCAAAACATATATTCAAGACACGCAGCTTCACTTTGCTCAAGCTGTTCGGACGAGCGAAATGAGGTGTAAAAATTAACTTTTATATTTTAATATTTTTATGTTTTTTTTGTGATCTCGGTAAAATAAGTCTTTGTTTTGATAGCTTATGTTGATTTTGAAAAGAAAAGATAATATTTATTGTTTTAATATTAATTTAAAGTAAAGTTACCAAAAATGAGCCAAAAACGTCTTTCTTTAGTTTGATTAAGACTGCTGTAAACTAATAAATATTAAAAGGATTATTATGCTTTTATTTAAAAGTACACCTCATTATCTTGTTAATATATAAATAAAAATGAGAATATCTGAAGCAATTATATAAAAAAAACAATAAAATAAATGGGCTTTTAAAGACCCCATGCGACCGACAAAGTTACAAAAACTAGCGCGACCGACCTAGGGTTAATAATAATATAATTAATCCTAACTTTAAGTGTATCAAAAGCCTAATTTCCTTCCCCTTTCAGGCGATAAACTTAGCTGATTTATTATTAAACGAGCCGTCGTGACCTTTATAAGCACTTAACGCACCAAATATTTACAGTTGCTTTTTACGCATTCGCCTAAGGACGGCGTTTCGTCTTCTGACCTTGTGAGACACAGACACCTCATTGAATTTACCTGAAAATAAATTGAAGATCTAAAAAAGAAAAGAAATATTTTACTTCAGCTCCGTAACAATCTAGGTAATTGACAACTTCACTCGTTCAACCAAAAGTAAAAGATTTTTGATAGATTATGCTCAAGTTTATTGTCGAACCGCTTTGTCTACGAGTGTGTTAAATTAATATCATAAACATTATGCTATAAAAATAAAATGACAAAATCTCCTTCAAATACTTATCAAACAATAAAGACCTATATGTATAGACAGGCTGTTCAGTAGGTACTAAAAGTTTGGACTCCTGTATTGACTCCACGTAGACTAACGATAAAGTACTCTGTGGCTGGTGCTACTGTGACACGGATTTTGTTCGGAACAGCCCGTCTATGACTATGTATAATTTAAGTCTGTCAAACAATAATTATTTTTCTTTGAGAATACCGAAAACAGGTCACTTAAAAATGGCCAATTTTCTCGCTTTAGGACTAATAGTAATAATCCAGCTAGGATTGAAAAACAACATAAATTCGCCACCACTATTCAACATGAACATCCAATACATCAAACGTGACGCCACATTGTCTACCAAGAATGGTGCCTGCTTAATAAAATCTATTATATCTTTATCTATACAAATAAATAAAATTGGAAAAAAATGATTATTATTATATTTATTATATTGTTTTTTTAATATTGTTTTTGATTATTGTTTTTAATTATATTACATTATTATTACTATTATTATACCCTAACTAGCCGTATGTATTATTTATTGATATAAATTAAAATATTATTATTATGTTAAATATTTATTCAATGATGGCATGCATCATTGATATAAAGTATAATAACTTCTCACGCGCGTACACGCACCCTTTTTTGTTCTTGTAATATAATTATTTGTACCTTAAGATTTCACGAACCCATTACCGTGTTACTAAGAAGCGCAGTCCAATATTACTAGCTCGCCAACACAGTAACCAAAATCAATTATGCATGCATTTATCGGAATTAAGCAGAGTAGTACAAGCTCAGTGCTAGCCAACAGAAGCGACCTTTCGTCATAAGCTCGTCCTTTATTCAGTAGAAATGGTTTGGGCTTACACCTCAAGCACATGATAATATTATACCTTAGATAGTGTGTTGTTTTGTTGTTATTAAATGTACTGAACCAGTTCACTTCAGCACCATGTGTAATTTTTTAAATCCGGTTACTTATTGTAGACAAACGATAATTTTTTGAAAAAGAGGTTCCAAAACCTTTGTAAGAACAGTATTTTGATACTCAAAAACACTGGTGAAAATCAAAGCCGTATTGGGGCGACTTAGAATACTAACCCCCAATCTCACGCCGGATGGGTG
The DNA here is from genome assembly GCA_963932265.1 of Thymelicus lineola. Classification (NCBI taxonomy): domain Eukaryota; kingdom Metazoa; phylum Arthropoda; class Insecta; order Lepidoptera; family Hesperiidae; genus Thymelicus; species Thymelicus lineola. Next base: position 13,316,942 of record OZ010689.1, read on the forward strand.
TCGTAAGAGGCGACTAAATCCGACACGCTGGTGGTAGGGCCCCTCGAGGGATTATATTAGTATTATTGATTTTAATTGTAAAGTAATACCATTATTACTATTATTATTTCTCCTTGGGGTTCGCCTGGATAGCTACCACCGCCGAGCATGAGTCAGCCGCCAAACGACTCGTCGACCATCGTGTTCCGGCTGGGGGCTTGAGAGCCAGTTCTTTCTTTATTTTTCTTCTCTCTTTCTTGGCCGGCAACGCATCAGTGATGCCTTTGGTGTTGCTGATGTTCATGGGCGACGATAGCCACTTACCATCAGGTGGATCGTCAGCTCGTTTGCTGGCTATTTCCATAAAAAAACACTCCTTTTTCACAGAGAAACATCACAGGTGAGCCCGAATATGAGACTCCAAGTCAAACCATGATTGATGCAGGAGATTGCTCACGCTGGATTATCGGAATACGCCTGTTTGCTTTTTTTTTTATTGACATGAGCATACGTTAAGTTATCAATTGGTTTGTTGTAACTTTCTTAAATGTTAAAAAATTTCGTTTGAAAAATGGATTTGACGGTATTTTTTACCTTCTTGACAAAGCCGAGGATCTCTGGAGCCTTAATTTTTCAGAGGCTTATTACGGAAATGCCCTGTTTGCGGTGTCAAATTACAAGCCTCACCGAAACGTCAAATGAAAACAAAACTTAAGTACAGATACATAATTCTATTAAGATTGTATTGTATCTGTGACAAGTCTAGATTGAATAAGTATCACGGGGTAACGAATAACAAATAATTATTGTTTTATTAATGGTATTATGAACGGTAATTATAGCTTTATGTTCGTTTTTATTAAGTATATTGTTAATAGATATGAGTCAACTGTAACTGACATTTAATTTAAATTAAGTTGTTTTTTTTTTTGGTAATACGTGTCACCAACTTCAAAGAAGTTTGACTTCAATCGCGCGTAAAGATTACACACATATACTTTAAGAACTTGACAAAGTTATTAAATGTATGTTCTCTGTATGTTTTTTGAAACACAACACATTATTTTCAACTTTTTTATAATCAACTATTGTATTCTTTCTTTGTAAACTTCCATAAGGTTTAACGAGAAACATTGAAGAAAATTATTTGACCCGTCTAAGGTTTCGCTAGCAACTAGCTAGACATCTTTCCTAATAACCCTGCTCCGACCCTCATTATGTTTAACGGTATGAAGTTGACTCTTGTATTGGGCGGTAATTTAAGCAACTTGTACTGCGAAGTCAAATGTAAATTAGTTGGTTATGTTGTAGGAATGAGGATGTAATGAGGCGAGAGGAAAGACATCACAGTCTGATGAAGAAAGTGATGAATGTATAGATGAAGGGGACGAGGATGGTCAAACGATGGATGGATTAAGTGACGATATGAATGAAGAGGTTGTGTAGTGTAGTATGAACGAAAACAACATAGATTACTGTGCCGACCTCAAAATTAAATTGAGAAATGGCCAGAAGATGATTTTGTATAGTCTGTTACAGAAAAAAGTCCAGTAGTTATAAGTTTACTGTTATTATTTATTAGTTGCAAGATAGTTTGTGCCCAAAGTACTCAATATTAATAGACCCGAAGTAATCGTGATAGTTTTCATTTTAAATTTTCATTTTAAATATTATTATACCTGAATTATCTCTGTAATTTTTTCAAAAGCCCAACTCCAACCGTTAACTTGGTAGAGGGGGGGCACTTAAGGAATGTGACGGCAGCAACTTTAATTATTTAAAACGCTAAACTTATTATAGACGGGTCATGTATCAATGACCAAATAGATAACATCGGAATGTATATAGTAGGTACCTAGTCTATTCACATTTTTGCAATAACAATGCTTTGTAACGTTAAAATTAGCAGTACTATCTGCGAACACCATAATATGTAAATACTTTTTAAATAATCACAAAGGTGGAGGTATAATAATGACTTTATTCCATACAAAGATTTAGTAGATACTTTACGAATAATAATTTGCCCTAATTTACCCTGATTATAATGAGTAGGTAACATTAAATTACTTTATTGTATGTACGGTCCTTATTTTATTTTGATTTATATTCAAACAATAGGTAGAACAGTTAGTAACAGTATTGCTCTGCCGGTGACAGCAGTTTCAGGAATACTTTGTCGTAAAAGATATACGTTTCTAAAACGCTTTGTTATGTCTATCTATTCTTCCAGCTCATAATATGTTATGTATTTCGTCGTTATAATTCGAGTCTGAAATAATATTACGTATTACTCGTACCTACTGGTACTATTACATAATAATTTTTGTTGGGACTTAAATTAAGAAATTTAATATACATGAAAACCTTTGTTTGTTGTCCTTTAGAATATATTTTAATTAAATATCATGTTTTCTTTGATCTCTCTATTCAAACTACATGAACATACACTATCACAGTGTAGTAGTAAAATTTATATTTCGATAATTCAGCATTTTCACTATACAATTGCAGCTCAATTACATTATAATTTCGGTATTAAGTTAATGTGAAAGGACATCAGTTACATCAAAGGCATCACACGTTACTGACCGAAAAGGAAGCATAATTAACGGAAAACTATTAGTTTTACTATAAACATAAATCTTACAAATTATTGTGAATTTATGTAATATTTATGAAACATGTAAAATTTTTTGTAAAAATTCTATTGTTTCATACGGCTAATTTTTATTTTAAAGACGATGTTTCTGAAGAGAAATAACAGCGGGTAGTTATTGAATAAATCAAAACTTTACCTCCCACATTATACTTATATTAAGCTTTGCATTCTATTATAGTTTGAAACGCCTTATTGGCTTGACCTTTTTTTTATTATACCCTGAGGGGCTGATGAAAAAGTATATGGATGGTAAATGGTCACCGTCGCCTATGGACATGAGCAATACTAGAGGAAGGTCGAAAGCCGAAGGTCGAAGGCCAAAGGCCTTAGTGATACGCTGACTGTCATTCTTCAGGCTTCCCCTTTGTAATCAAGAGCCCGAGCCCACCGGTGCGTAAGACAAACTATGGTAGAAGATCACCAAGCGACCATGGTGAAAACCGTATTGTCGATCACTGATCAGCTAATGATCTGACCTGAGCTCGGCGCAGCTGCCGGCATATTATTGAACTCAACAACTAATTGAGCAAGTCAAGACTCCTTGTTTTATCCGACCCTGTGATATGAAGATTAATTATTTTGAGGAAATCATGTTATCCGTAATCATCCTTGATTCAAAGTTGCGTATATAACAAACTTGGTAATATGTGCTTTAGAATTAGGCAGTCATTATAATTTTTATGTCAATCGTTAGTGATCATGCAAGTTAAGCAATTACAGACGTTTCCGCGGCTTATTTTAATCGTTATGCGATTTTCACAGTACAATACACAGTTCTGATGTCCTTATTGTCTAATACGATCAGGGGGTAATTAACGCACTGCATGAAATGATTAAAATGTAATTAACAGTGTTTTAGGTCAGATTAATACTTGGATGTGGACAGGCCATATACATATTATTATCTTTGTTCTCCCACTGCCTTAAGGTTGACTGGCAGAGATTGCTTTAAGCATTAAATCCGCCTTTTATATATTTTATTTTTTTAGGTGCAATAAAAAATAAATAAAGAAATAAATAATTATTTTCTGTTCCTATTAATCCGCCTATATAATTATACTAATAACAAAAATAATTAACATACTCAACGCTCACTGGAACACTTTAACGTATGTACCTTTGATCATATTTTTTTACAATATGATAAATACTTAATTTGAAATACGATGATAGATGAAAATACATGTATGTAAGAGTATGTATACTATATACATACAATCATCATTATATACACACACGAGCTGTAATCAATTTTTTTTCGTTTAGCCGTAGTCGGATTTTTTCAACACTATTGTCATACAATAATTGTTTGCTATCATAATTATTACGAGTATAATAAATCTATTTTCGTCGCGGAAATGAATGGCAAGACGCGCGTTTTTCCGGGTCCGGAGTTTAGCTGTAACCACGATCCATGGAATTGATTCGTAACGTAGGTTTTAAATAAATATATTTTGAGTACAAATATCGAAAACTATAAAATAAACAATACTTTTTCATGTTGGTGCTAAGCTGATACCGCAGCCAGCGATCAATAACATAAACTTTCCTTCGAAAGGGCAAATAAAATGGTGCGTGTAGCACAAAAATGAACATCTAAAAGGTCAAAATAATTTATCATAATCATAGCGATTTGAAAAACAACAAGTAGATATAAATATGTATTCGTTAAAATATACGTGATTCGACTGATATAATTTTTAAATTTGGTTGGAAGCATGTTGGGTTCAACGCAATTCTTATTATTATAATAGCACAGAAAAGATTAATTAATACTGACTACATGAAGTACCAGCTGATAGTATGATTAAGCACTCATTAGATCCAACGAGATCGAAAATCAACTAATTTTCAGGTAGGTAGATCAAGCACCAACCAACTCGTGCAACTTTTATTCTTCTGCTCACATTAAGATGATAATATCAAATTAATATTTAAAAAACCCTCGATAGTTTTATTGAAATTAAACATAACTAAGAATACTCTCGATTAAGTCACCTTTCAAATAAAAAAAAAATCATCTAAATCGGTTCATACGTTTGGAACGATGCCACAGACAGACATACATATACACAGACATACAGACACATAGACACGTCAAACTTATAAAACCCCTCTTTTTCATCGGGTTAAAAACCCGACAACAGTCACAAACAATGGTGTAAACATTGAAGTATAATGTCATAGAAAAGACATCTCGAACAAAATGTGTGTCCCGCTCGGTGCCGCTCGGGAGATTCTTTTTTTTTTGACACAAATAAGTTAATGCTTGATAAAATTTCAAAATCGAACGAGTCCATTGAAGATTTAAGCCACGTGGCGCCAATGCATTGGGTCATACATGGTGTTCGCGGTGTCGGTTCTATACGCTAGTAATAAAGATTTAAAGATTAAAGATTTAAAGATTTATAATAATACTTCAATTACACCCAAATGATTATGTTCTTATTCTAATTATTTTAAATGCAAATGTTTGTGAGGAAATATGGATGTTTGTTACTCTCTCACACAAAAACTGCTGAACTAATTTTCATGAAATTTAGTATGCTGTTAGCCCATGATCTGAAATAACATAAAAAATACTTATTCCGAAAAACGTGAGCAAAGTCGCGGGCAGAGCACTAGTGATTCATACTATCACTTCATAGTTTTACGACCTGACATACACTTGGGGATGTATTTATGTAAGAAGTTTTATCGCTTGCGACAGAATTGCACATGAAATATTCATGTGTTACGCCCATGCAAATCTAAAGCCGTCTGATGTTTTTCCAACGAAATAAAAGCACGCAAGTTTAGCCTCCATTTTAAATACACCTGCAATAAAGAAAATGCCATAGGTATGGATATATAACTGTACTAGATAACGTTAGCTAGTACGATAGGTGCCAGATTTACAAAAAGAAACGGGGAAAGATTTACAATTGTTACCTATGTTTAAACTTACCTCTAGATAATATTTTTAGTTTTTATTTTTTTCTAATGAATTCTTTCTTTCTTTCTTTCTTTCTCTCTTTTTCTTCTCTCTTTCATGACCAGCAACGCATCGGTGATACCGTTGGTGTTGCTGATGTTAATGGGTGATGAAAGCCACTTGCCGGTAGATCATCAGCTCATTTGCCGGCTATTTTCATAAAAAAAGTAGCTCATTACATTTCGCAAACCTTAGCGGCCCCTGCTTACTGCTTAAGGGTTAATATCATAAATGGGTCAGTTTTTGTCGCATTGCTGTGGTCCACTTTCTAGTGTTATCTGATTAGCTCATTTATATCTTAACACAGAATCCTTTCCTATGTTACAAGCAGTAGTATAAAAGTGAAAATTTGTATATTCACAAACGATGTCTGCATTACGCTAACCGTTGTACGGATTAAGATGAAACTTGTCACATAGATAGTCTATGTTTGCATGTTTATGACAAGAACGTAGGTTTGTCAGAAAAAACTATTTTTATCCCGGTTGGGCCGAATATACTTTTGATTAAATTAATCTATTCTAATGATAGCGACATTTGCTGTAGTTTAATTTATTTTTGTTTTAGCGTCACAGTAAAAACGTTAACTGTGTCTATCTATAATATTCCATTTATTATGACGGTAATAGGCAAAGTCCTGGATCTTTGTCTGATTATTATCTTTTGGAATTGGGTATCATTTATGCAAAAATAAACCATGTAAATAAATTGCTACAATACCACTAGCTCAAATTAAATTCGTGTTGAAACGAACAGTCGACTGTGACAGCGTCACATAAATTTGCCAGCCATTTCGCAAGTAATTACTGGACTAAGATTTTGATACAGTGGCAGAATAATAGCAACTATATCAAATTAGGGAGGGCGATTTGACTCCATCCAATTGGACGAAAGATACGTACATTTAACTAATAGTTCTTGAATTTAATGTAGGGAGGAGTTGATAAATAAGGTTAATTAAACTCCCGCTATCGGATACCCCAGCTACAGAAACTAACTAATCGCACCTATTTGTTATGGACAAGTTTCACTATCAGCAATTTGGCAAAACCATTGCCATTACGCTGATAATGGGTTAAGTCCGCTTTAAATAACATTATGGCTTTTGATAAACCCTTTCGATAAACACTGAATATTCATCTATTTCATCAATCAGCCAAATGATTACAGCATTTAGTTTTAAATGGAGTTCTTTTTTAAATAATTGATATTGATATTATTCATCATCCTTTTTTTGGACGTTTTACTGCGAGTCGTAGACTTCCTCTAACTTGCGCCACTCTGACCGGTCCTGCATCTTCTGAATCTCTGATGGATACCAGTCTAGCAACACTTCTTAAAGATTGACAATACTATCTATCTGATGTTTTATGAATTTACTAGTGGCAAATAATAATAAAGACACTTAAGACAATAGTACCTACCCATCTAGTGGATACCCGGCATGTGCTACTATGTAAAAAACAATGTATAGAAAAGGTAAGAAAATCGAAAATGTGCCTCATGCATTGTTTTAGTGGTCTCAAACCATCTTCGTATTATTGTATTCAAATAAAACCATTTTGGGAATATCGGTTGGATTGTTTCAAAGTCTATAAAGGACATCCATACAATTTTTTTTGTGTTTTATAGATAGCTACGTTCAGAATGCAAACTTTTAGACATGTCCTCTTAAACACAGCAAAAACTGAGTGTGTGTTACCGTTTTATTTGCGAATAGGTACCCAAATACCTATAGGTATAATATATTTATGAGATTTCACGACCTCAATATAAAATTTAACATAGTCATTTCGATATGTTCGTAATTTCAACGAGTTTCTCTCTAGAGAATCGAAGGGAAACAAAAAGATAGGCAGGTACGTATACGTTGTCTGAATTTCCAGACTACGCTTACGGCGACGTTCCTTTTATACTTTCTGAGAGTTTGCAGATTTATTTTAACAAATACCCGTAGAGATAACAATGTTATCGGCTGTAATTCTGGAAAAATATTATAATATTATACTTTTTAATTGTACATTGTAAAAAATGACGGGAGGAGGAGGATGAAAAGTTCTTAGGGTTAGTGTTTAGTTTTAACATAGAGATAACTTCTCAATAAGTCTTTTTATCTCTTAGCAATATTTATATCACCATTTGTAGCACAATGTGCTGTCAATAATAGCTTATGGACGGTGAAGCAATTAAATAGATGTCTGCGAATACCTTAACTCGACCTCTCTAGTATCATTTTGTAACTCAGATTTGTATAAAATCTGACATATTTGTCCATACATTAGTATGATTAATCAACATATCAAAGCCTCGCCTCGGAATAAGCTACTGAATGAAAAATTGACAAATTGCAAAAAACCATCCCGTGGTTCGCATGATTTTATCTCAGAAGCGTTTGTTCAATATGTTTTTTCAGATTGCTTTCTTTAATTCTTTATTATATAATAGTAAAATCCAGTTGAGAGTACCTACACTCATCTACATAAATAGGTATATAAGGTAATAACTAAAGTCACTCTTGAACCAAAACTGTTGGTAATTTGGCTTTTGTTGTACTCGTAGTTTCAGTTAGTTTAATTTTCAGTACGTGCTTTCAACCTTTTATCCTTTTAGAGCTTACGTGTATCTGAATACAAGATGATATAAACACGCTTCTCAATGAATAACTTATACGACGCGCTCAATATGTGTTATATTTGGTTTGGTGGTGTCAATATTTGGTTTAGAACTCTCGGAATTTAATTAATTTATTTTATAACGCTTTTATTATATTCAATTTTAACTGACTGAGCAAACGTTGTTCTGGAATAAAAATTACGTATAAATCTAGATACTCCTGCTATAATTTTATTTCATTACCATGTAGGTATTAGTTACTAGATAAATAAATAAGATTCTACCCAAAATTCTAACTTTTGTATTATAATATAACTATCTAGACATGCATCGTCAATAATATAATTCATATTTATCAAACTCTGTCATTACTTATATACACATCAGTTTTATATCGTTTCGCTGAATATATGTTTTCTATCAGACCACGAGGGAATTTCACTAAAATACAGCACTGGCTTAACTGATCTCTTTTATCCGTAACCTAAGCTTGGCGATAAATTCCAAAATCCATTGGTTTCTTGCTTCATTTGGCACTCAGTCACACTTCAGCCAACCGAACGAAGGAAATAAAAATGAAATTCTATAAATATTACCTTTATTGTTCATTTTTAAGGCAAGAGTATTTATTTTAGAGTACCGAAGTAAAATCGGAATCCTTAGAGTTTCGTCATGTCCGTCCGTTCGTGTGTATATCCGTCCATCCGTCTGTCCGTTCGTCCGTCCTTCCGTCCGAAGCAAAGTGGCGAGACCCTTAGTGCTAGAAAGTTGTAATTTGGCATGGACATACATATTTCTAAATAATCTAGAATAGTAGAATAAAATATTAAAAAAAAAATTTCAGGGTACGTCTCCCCTACAGGTAACGTGCGGATGAATTTTTTTTTTCGTTGCATACCTCATAGTGTCGGAAATCGTTCAAAAGGTCTTTCAAAAATATTATGGGTCTTCTGAGATAATTTTTTGGAATTAAGTGCTAATTTTGGTTAAAATCAAGTGTCCCCCCCCCCCTGCCGGCTAAACGGTTGAAGTTGGACTAGTGAAAAAATTCTCAAAAATAGGTTATATGATGAATTTAGATATAAAACTATCACGGCTATGTTAGCGCAAGTATTTAATGAGTAATATTCGATAAACTTATTACTTCGGAACTCGGAACCCTACATTGCACGTGGCCTGACACGCACTTGCTCGGGTTTAATTCAATTTACTTAACTGCAATATACCGATACTGAACTGAAGGGTTGAAGGCAAATAATGTAAAGCAGCTAAGCACGAAACATTATTATTATAAACTACGACTAAGTATGAAGTAGCTAAAATAGCTCTTTAGTCAAAGCATAAACAAGAATGCAGCTGCTTTTAAGTAATCAAACTGAGTGCATTTATAGATAGGCATAAACTAGTCCATTACTTTATTTGCAGTCTAGCACAGATGTTGTATTTGTACTTCTTTTTCAATTAAAGATAAAGAGAAATAGAAGGAACTTCATATACTGATAAATAAGTGAAATTAAATCCCGAAGGAATTGTATGCATATCTTGCGATATAAGTAATATAGGAATCCATTGTTCTTTAGAGATCTTAGATATATTGCACTACGACCAAGTTGAAAAGTGTTATGTACTAAGAGCCTTGTATGTATCCGTAACACCAAAGGCCAACTTTCCGACGCCAAATAATGACTTGGAAACTAACTTGCTCAATGAATTTGCAACTCAGATCCTATGTTAAAACTATTAACAACCAAATTGTAGGCCTCTTATAATAGAACTGCCTTTGAAGGTACGTACCAAAGGCATTAAGAAGGTCGACTTTACATTTTACTTCTAGAATTAAATGGGATAGAATAATACACAGCGACTTTTAGGACCATGGTAGGTAACTAGGTACATTATGAGCAGGTATATTAACTTATACTCGAATATTGATAGAACACACGCTAATATGGTTCAACACCTAGTTATGGTAGAAGAACTTGAATTGAACTGAAAAATCTATTGTCCTAATAAGTTTTTATCAATTGATAATATTTAAGGAGTATAATATCTTCGGTATTAGCATGACGTACAAACTAATAGGTTTCACAATAGCTATTACAGCGGATAATGGAAATCTAATTAAGCGTGTCCAAACAGTCGAACTCTATTCAATACCCACTATACACTTACTTTGATGACTTAAAATAATGCAGTCGATAGGTGTATACTAGATTGTTAATCGAAGCAACTGTTTTATGAAGCGACCGTAGCCTGGGAGAGTCTATAAATGTAATATATAAAAATCTCGTGTCACTGTATTTGTGATTTCACTCCTCCGAAACGGCTCGACTGATTTTTATGAAAATTTTTGTGTATCTTTCGTAGATATGAGAATAGATCGTAATCTATATTTCATAGGGAGAATTTTTTTGGAGCTAAAACGGAAATATTTTCAAATGTAGAAATTTAATGTCCATTAACCGATTCAGACTTGACCGTTCGAGAAAAACTGAACATAATTATACAGAAACCAATATTTTTGCGAGATTTAATGAAATTCTTGAAATTTTCATAATATGGCTGTTTAAAAAGGTCCACGAAAATAATGTTATTTCCGACTGCGCTATTTACAAAATATTTCCACGTTCGGTGCTCTGAAATTGTGTTAAAATATTTTGATGCATTTTATTTAGATAGAGGCACTTATGTAAAGCGACGAGCACTCTCTTTTCCCAAGAGAAAAAGCATTTTATAATGCGTAACGTTTTGACAATTTCGCAACCGTAAAACAAATTCATAGCCGCGGATTATAGTTTCCTGTTCCTCTTATATAATTTTCATAACACATTTATAAAAGTGATTTGTGTTATTTTGAGAAAAACACAAACAAATTCATTAAAAATTATAACGCAATGTCTGGATTTTAAATTCACTTCAATTTAAAGTTGATATTTTATTTGTAAAGTATTTTCACCGGCGAAGTTAATTATTTTTCTTCTTATTTCATAACTGCTGTGAATATTTTGTTACATTAAATAAAAACTGTTATATTTTAAAATTATAAAGGTTGATTTACTTCTCAGAACTGACGGTGTAACGACTGATGAGACAATGCCACCTGATCCCTCCTTAGCCAAACCTTGGAACGAACTTATTAATTAATACTGGCGTTATTAATATATGCTGGTATCTTAACCTAACTTGGTATATTGTAACCACGACACGATAATAGATATAGTATTAGAGGTTTATAGCGTCAATTATCTCTTTCAATTATTGTCTCGGGACAATTTTTTATAGTGCAGTGTGTTCCGTATCGGAGATAATATAATACAAAAATAAATTATCCGTTTTCTGTCGGGAGCATTGCGTCTATGTCTTGGGTGTAACATTCGCCCGTGGACAAATCAGGTGGCCAGTTGTTGCATTTATTAGCCAATGAATATAAAATAATTAAAACCACAACTTACAAAGTTGCATATAAAAAGACTTAGTTTCTCAATAGTATGCTCATAATGGTTCAACAATAATAGTAGATAGTATAATAGTAGTAATAATAGTTAATAGTAGTAATAATAGTTGATAGTATAATACAATGTTTTTAATCCCTCAAGACCTATTGGGTTTTCGTTAATCTAAATTCAAAAAGTTTTGGCAAGCAGCAGTATCCTATAGGACTATTAAATATTGTATTCTGTGCTATAAAACAAAAAAAGAAAAGCGTGACAAAACCGAACTTTTTTTGTTTCTTCATAACATAATATATAAAATATCTTTACTTATTTTGTATTTGGTAAATTTATCCCTTGGTACACGGCCGGTTTTTTTACAATCAAGAGTTAATTTGTATCAAATATTACAATACTTAGATGGGCTTTGTGTAAACAAAAATATTATAAAATATTATGTAAAAAAATATGATATACACAACAAAATTCCTTTCTTTATTCATTTTGTATGAAATCTGATCACATCGGGAATATAAAGATACCAGAATTTGTTGGTAAATGAACCTATTCAACGATAATGAGATTAACGAGTGGTTGGGGAGATCGAGCATTATTATAACAATGTTGTAATAGGGATGTTGACACTAATTATAAATTAATATAAATTTATGTCTAAAATATTAGTAGTAACATTTAAAGGCCTAAAATATGATTCTTTTATTGAAATCAATCACAATAAATTAAATATCATTAATTTAAAATGTTAAAAATTGTACTCACTGTCACGTGACCTCAAACGCCATTTTGAGAATATGACGTCATTGAAACAATTTTATATGGAAATTCAACAAACTTAGCAGACAGATAGTATTGAATATCGTTTAGTGACGTCACGTGACGTTTTTGGTGGGAAAATTGATAATGATTTTTATTTATCAATTTTTGTTTTTAAATTGAAGATTATTATTTTTATAATATTTTTTTCGTGAATATTGAGGTTCTATCTATAAAATAAAATTGAATCCTAAAATTAGTCAACATCCCTATTATAGCCGTGCTTTATTCTGTTGTGATCTTATTGCAATTAATAATGGAACATAATTTTTATTTAACTTAAGTGAATATAAAAACATTCAAATTAAATGTCGAACCGCCTTCAAACTTGAAAATGTGAAAAGTGAACTTCCTACTAAAAATGATTAAGCACCTTAATATGTAGGAAGTTCACTTTTTCAAGTCGGCGCGGCGGTTCGTCTTTTTATTTAAAAGTTTTTATTTTCTATCTTTAGTTTTTCCCATAATTCAAAACTATTCATATTATTTATTTATGTATTATGACCATATATATTAATATATAATTTTGAGAGAATTGTCTTTCATTTCCTAACAGTTGAGGAGTTGTATCTTCGATCATCAGTTCATTCACATAAGATGATGATTATTAGACGCAAATACTTGAATAGCTTTAGAAAATAGATATACCTATGTTTCAACTCTTAATCGTTGAGGATTTGTACCTTCCATCATCAGCTCAGCTACATAAGATGATGATTATCGAACGCAAATACTTGAAAAGCTTTAGAAAATACAGGGTGGATTTTTGAGACTGGTCAGTAAGAGCAGGTACCTTAACCGTTATAGTTACAGGAAAACGTTCCAAGGAGACTATCCACAACTTTTTAAGATATTCTGAACTGCATTCACAGATTTTTGAGAAAATGTATAGTCAGCGAAAAAAGTGCTAAAATCCAAAAAAAAATATTTTTATGCGTATCGATCCCACTTCGTATGGGGATCAAAATACTCTATTGGACCATTTAAGGTATGAGTACTAGAAATGTCAGAAATCGCTAAAAACATTTTCCATACATTTTGTACTGAAAAACGATAAATCAACTCTTAATATTCTTTATCGCCAAACAACCTTATTTGTTCCTAAAAAAAATAAGTAAAAAAATTATAAAAAAGAAGTTTGAAAGTAAATTTTGAATCTTCAAAACCAGTTGGACGGAATTGCGAAAAGTTTATTTTTAACAACATGGCGCACCGCCACTTAACAGCCGTCTTACGCGTTCTAACAAACAATTCGGGACACAGTGGATAGGAACACATGGTCCAATTAAGTGGCCACCTCGTAGCCCAGAAGCGTTAGCCTCTCGATTTTTTTTGTGGGGCCACCTAAAAAATGAACTCTACAAAAGAAAGTACGACAGTGTTCAGGAGCTGAAAGAGGCATTAACGGGGATTTTAAATAATATCAATCAAAGAAAACTTTCCGCTGTTACTTGCTCAGTACAAAAACGAGTGAACTTATGTATTCGTGAAAACGGCGGTCATTTTGAACAATTTATTTCGTAGATAACCTATTTTTAAGTTTGTGTGATATGTTGTGTCTTACCGTGGTTTTTGTATTTAAATTTCAATAGGCCGTAAAGAATATTTTAATCGTAGTAAGAAATAAGATTGTTTGGCAATAAAGAATATTAAGAGTTGATTTATCGTTTTTCAGTACAAAATGTATGGAAAATGTTTTTAGCGTTTTCTGACATTTCTAGTACTCATACCTTAAATGATCCCATAAAGTATTTTGATCCCCATACGAAGTAGGATCGATAGGCATAAAAATATTTTTTTTTGGGTTTTAGCACTTTTTTCGCTGACCGTGCATTTTCTCAAAAATCTGTGAATGCAGTTCAGAATATCTTAAAAAGTTATGGATAGTCTCCTAGGAACGTTTTCCTGTAACTATAACGGTTAAGGTACCTGCCCTTACTGACCCGTCTCAAAAATCCACCCTGTATATGAAAAACGTAGTAAGTGCCTATAAATTTGAGGATTACCCTCGATTGCCCTGGGATCCCATCATCAGATCCTTATTTGGTGGTAATAGAACCAAATGGGAAGAATACCCTACCGAACCGAAATTTTTGACAGTTGGCGGAGAAATCGGTGAACAAACATAAAAAATATACAGTGAAACATAGAACCTCCTCCTTTTTTGAAGTCGGTTAATTATTCGACACCAATAAAAAACATCAATTACCTACCGGAATTCTATTTTAAATATTTTATCCCACTGAATGAGTAATACCACAGAACATCTAATTATTAGATGTTCTGTGAGTAATACTAAATAATTTAGGTGGATTAAATTGATGTATTTATTGAATTAAACACGTTAATTCACAATTAAATTAAATTGTACAGTTTATTAAATTACAAAATTATTACGATAAACTTCAATTATCACAATTAATAATTAAAATTAAACATTTACAGATAAACCATATTTAAACGGTTTAATTTAGCTTACCCTGTTTGTTTTCGTCAAATATTACACGCTTAATTAGACCCACAACTTCTTTTTATCCTCAGGAGTAGACATTTTACATGTATTATAATAGTTCTGATGATAATAATAATTTTTGTAACAAGCATGACCTGATACAACACAAAGGTTTGGCAGACAAGGGAACTCCTTTGACTGTTGACGGCACTGTCACAATTTTTTCCCCTATAAAAGCATATATTTAATTTTTAAAGTACAAATTTTGATATTATCTATAGGTACTAATAAAATATAAAGCTGAAGAGTTTGTTTGGTTGAACGCGCTAATCTCAGAATCTACTGGTTCGAATTGAAAAACTATTTTTGTGTTTGATAGTCCATTTATCGAGGAAGGCTATAGGATATATAACATCATATATTTTAGTAATTAGTTTTTTCCACAAATTAACGCGGGTGAAACCGCGACGCACAGCTAGTATATTATAATTAACCATTCCTTTTATTGTTACAGAATGAACGAGCATTAAACACACTTCACGAGACCTGACAATGTTAGACAATGAATCACAAAGTACCAGGACGATATAAAAAGAAGATTGTGTTCGTGTGATGTGAACAGTATGCGGAGGTGGCTAGCGATGGTGGCGGTGGTGGCACTGGCGGGGGCGACGGTGCGGGGATGGGATTGTGTGTGCAATCCCAGAGAGTGTGAGGCGCTCGAGCCCAGCGGTTGTCCAGGGCTGGGCATCGTGGTGTGGGATCCTTGCAGGTTAGTCACAGTTTTTGCTGGAAAACTAGTCGTATAACGAAAAATGGTCTGTCCCAACTCATATTATTTTAGAGCGACCTTTTCAATGATACCAAACACTATAGAGTAACGTGTAAATAATAATTTTCATCCCCACTTTACTTGTAGGGAAAGTAGGCTGAAAAAATTTAAGATGTTATTGTACCGCTTTGTTCTTTTAACAAAAAGAAAATGTGTGCAATTCATACGTGGTAGAAGTGAAACTTTCCAATTTGGTTTCAAGATAATGAGATGAAAAAGCAATAAATTGAATCTTAAAGCAATAAATCGAAGCGCCATCTATGAATACAACTTAGCACTTTTTAAAAATCTATCTAGCAATAAAACGAATGTTCTATTTTATTCCTCGCGCCATCTATGAATACAACTTAGCATTTTTACTGTCTGTATAATCGGTCGGTCGATCGACAGAATGAAAGAATGAAATTCTTATTTTTTGTTGATAAATTCTTTGAAAATATTTAAAAGAGCATTTGAAAGTATTTAAAAACAGTATAAAAATATAACTAAAAAAAAAACTAAAAAAAAATAAATACTGAGAGACGCGAACCTGCGCATCAGGTATTGTGTATCTACGTCCTGACCATTGAGCTACGGAGAAGTTAAATTCAAAGACGAAATTAGCGGTTATATTATCTTACCTGTCGTTTTTCCGTTGCATCCGGTTTGAAATCACTAACGATTCTAAAGAAGTTTCACTTCAAAAATATTTAAGCATATCCATGCCAAATTACAGTTTTGTAAGATAGTACTAAGGACTGGGCGCTATGCTGCGGACGGACGGACAGACATGACGAATCTATAAGGATTGCGTTTTGACTACGGAACCCTAAAAATTACTTAACTTAAAACACAGTGGAAACCAGTCTTTACAATAAAACTAACAAGGTTCGCGGCGAGTACTTGGCATGGCTTAGCACTGAAGCATTCTGATTAATTTACTAGTTGTCGATGTCGCGCCATTCATTGCCTGTGAACTTCTATAAGTAACTCTGCAAGACTAATGCAATTACGAAACTTTTGTTAAGAGGAATAACATTCAGTTTTAACCAAAGACTTCTATGTATGAGTTGTTCTAAGGATGAAATAAGTCCTAAGACCCATTGAAGTATAATGTCATAGAAGAGACATCTCGAAGAAAATATGTGTCCCACCCGGGAAGTTATATTTTCAAAACCGAGCCCCCGTTCTCCTTTCAAAATCGAACGAATCCATTGAAGATTGAAGCCACGTGGCGCCAATACATTGGGACATACATGGTGTTCGCGGTGTCGGTTCTATATGCTAGTAATAATATTTCAATGCTAAGACCTGACATTTTTTGTAGATTCTAGTTGCATAATGTATGTAGTGTATTAACAAGAACACTAACGCCCCAACTCAGAGTTACCTACTGACGAATATTTATATCGCTCTTTAGTACAGAATTTGTATGGTGAATCTTTACTAATGAGCAATTTAAGTAACCGTTAGTAATTCTGAGTTGGGACAAATCCATTGAAGATTGAAGCCCATTGGCGCCAATTCATTGGGACATTTATCATGTTCGCGGTGTCGGTTCTATACGCTAGTAATAATACTTCAATGCTAAATAATACCATAATTATTTTACAAACTTAAGCTGATCTCAAATGGTTTGTTTCGAGGAAAGGTTACTTATAATCTAGACGAGTTTAAACAATTAATCATAACAGTAGGTCATATATTATACGCCATCTTCTCACCAATGGCAGTGACATTAAACGTGTAAGCAGGATAAAAATAGAATCGATTTTTTTACATAGGTAACCTTACTTGGCCTATTTAGGTAAACAATTTTCTGTAAAATATTTGGAATGCTTTAAAATAAGCTTTCAAGCAATTTTCTTTGTTTTCTGGTCAATTTCACAACTCTCTAGAACTGCTCATAAATATTAATTATTGAAATGGGAGAAATTAATACTATTTGATGTATATTTGCATAATTATATATTTTAGGTAATCAAGCTACCTTTTAACCATAACCTCAAAAATATTATATTTCCTTAATTCAAAATGTTTATGACAAATTTTATAAGCAAACAACCTCAAATAAAGGATTTCAATATCTGCGAAGATCCAATCTATGTAAGGATGGAAAGTAATAGAATGAAAATATTATTTAAGCGAAAGTAGGTACTGTTCATTTCTATAGAAGTAAAATATTATTTCAATAGCCCTTGAAATAACGTACTTCGATAACAATTGTTAATTTTATAGCGTAACTAGCTGCTATCAATATTTAGACTTTGTCTTACCTCTAAATATTTTCATAACTAAATAATGTTTAAATTTTAGTACATGCACACTGGAGTATTTTTTTTTGAGCGACACTTCACACACATTCTAGTTACTTCATTTTCTCAATAGTGACATCAAATAAGCAACATGCAAGTATTACTAAACCTACGAAACGCTAACTATTTTTAACAAAATAATATAATCCACTGGTATTACAGTGATGTTTTTAAATATATGTGACAGAAAATCCATAGTTAAAATAAGTATTGATTCTTTTAGCCACGACAAAGCTAAAATGCTTAACTACCCTTCTACCTGAATACACTTAATTTTAGTACCAATGGCCTAGTGGTTAGAACGTTGGTCTTCCAAACGAAGGGGTCCGAGTTCAAATTTTGGCACGCACCTCTAATCTAAAACTCAAAGGGAAAATTTTCTGTACCTACATTGATTATTTTTTTCAAAATTTCGATTAGGGTGCCCCCTAATCGAAATTCATGTTACTTATACTCCGGGTCATAATTAAGGATACTTTTTATCCCGGAAAATTAAAAGGTTTCCCTGGGAAACGGAATGAAAGTTTGTATGGAATATTTTTAAGACATCAACCGATTTGCTTCAAATCTTGCAAATAAGGTAAAACATAATTACCGCATACGAAGCTGTGGGCAACAGCTAGTTTTCAAATATTACGCGTGTATTAGTAGTTAATTATCACTTGCTTCGGTGAAGGAAAACATCGCGAGAAAACCTGCACACCGGAGAGTTCTTCATAACGTTCCCAAAGTTTACCAATCTGTACTCCTCACACTGTAAGAGGAGACCCCGAGCCCAGCAGTGGGACAGTTATTAAGGGTTGTTGCTACCCTTCTACCTGAAAACAATTAATTTCAGTACCAACAAAAGGCAAAAGACTATAAATTACAGAAATAAATGTCATTTAATAATACATTTTCAGAAATTTTATCTCACAAAATTTTGATTTGAACTGTTTTCAAATTATAAACGGGTTGTGTAAATATGTACACAATGAAATCTCGGCTTTACAACAAAATCAGTTATTAGCATTGAAGTATTATTACTAGCGTATAGAACCGACACCGCGAACACCATGTATGTCCCAATGCATTGGCGCCACGTGGCTTCAATCTTCAATGGATTCGTTCCATTTTGAAAGGAGAATTGGGGCTCAATTTTGAAAATCGGTCGAGACACGCAATTTGTTCGAAATGTCTGTACAAACATTATACTTCAATAGTTATTAGTGCCTTTGTTTCCGGCAGCCTTATTTTCTAGGTATACATGTCTGTGCTTATTTCAGAATTTTCCCGTAAAATTCAGATTACGGAAGCCTGTAGCGCGACTAATGCAATCACGAATCTTTTGAACTTTTGTATTTTGTATTGTTGTTCCTTTCGTAGATGTTTTCTAACTATATAATATATGTTAGTGGTACAGATAGGCAAATTCCTAAAATGTTTCCGTTTAGGAGATTCAAAAACGAAAAACAAAATGCGACAAACTTATGCACAGACACGATCGATGAAATTAAGAGCCGTTTCTTTGTTTATTATTTTAAGTTATATTTAAGCATTATAAGCATTATAAGCATTATAAGCATTATAAGCATTATAAGCATTATAAGCATTATAAGCATTATAAGCATTATAAGCATTTTACGCATTATAAGCATTATACGCATTATAAGCATTATACGCATTATAAGCATTATACGCATTATAAGCATTATAAGATAACAGGTAACCCACAAATTTTACATCATTCGTACAAAGTTTTAACATCTTTTAACGTATTTTTACGACATTTTATTATGATACAATTTAAGTGTGTCCTCGTGAGCGACATGCCATTTGGTACGTGGCTAAAGAACACGTGTAAGCGTCTCTCTCCGCGATTAATTCAGGACGGTACGTGATCAGCCTTACACCCCAGCTTAATATAGATTCTGTGTAGCTGCGTAACTTAATTCTACGCACTTGATCACAACGGACCTGACGAAGTGTGAAATTGCCACCATATTATCATCCATATCGTTTAGGTTACGAGAACAGTCGTTAGTTTTAGCCGGAGTCGATTACATAGTGTTTTAGTGTGTATCTGTAATGTTTATCCAATAAAATTTTCCCTTTAATGTATTTTTTTTTAATTTTGAGGTTTAAATTCGAGAAAAGTACCATTTATAACTTTAAAACAAATGAGGGCTTGCAAATTTTGTAGTCGCTGACACATTAGCATAAAGCCATGTATTGATAAATTATTACTATAACGAATAAAAAAATTAAGAATTTTATAAGAGGGTAAGCAATCAAATACAAAAGGGATATGGCATCTCTCATCATTTTTTGTCAGCACAGTGCACCATATCAGGTTATCCGACATTCGCTTTAAGATATAGGAATATTCATCACTTGGCATAGAAAATTACCTACAAGTTACTATTACAAAATTCCTTAAAAATCTTTACCTAAAGTACTATTATGATTTCTGAGCCTAAAGGTTGTTTTTCAAGCTACAAGGTCATTTTTTGATCTAGGTAAAAGGATAGGTAGGGTAAAGGGGGGGGGGGTAAAGGGTAGGTACGTAGGATTTTTTGGTCTTGGTAAAAAGTTGAACTTGAATTTTTAAAGAATGAAAAAATAAATTAAAACTCAAGTCATTAGAAATGTTGATACCTTAGAAATATCAGACTTTTTACGAGCGATGGCCCATTTCATACGTGGTTGAAGTTTAGTACACAACTGAGTGCGATTAATTCAGCCGCGGACGTGATCTGCCTAGGATGTAGGATGGAGCTTCGCGGGTCGCCCACTCTACTCAACATAGTTTTGTACGACTAATCAACCTCTGATAGGATTTTAGTTCATAATAAGATTAGGTTTTGCTGATGCCACGTTATGACTACTCAAAATGTTTGAATATAAGAGAGTATGTTTAATGAATAGTGTTTTCATATTCATAGCCGGCAAACATTCGGGTCAATGGATGGTGAATTAAAGCGTCAGTGGACAGTAATGATCCGGATAACCTGGGATTCTGTCGCTTACACAAGCCGAAGTGCTTAAATAATTTTCACGGTTGATTCTATAAAGATAGTGGTGGGCCTACACTACACGAATACTGCTGAGTTTGAGCAGGTTATTACATTAACCAAATTGAACCATCCAAACAGTCAACTCAATTATCAATGCAAACCAACAATTCCCTTCTTCCTATCGCCATTTCTAGTTCCATTGTGCAGTAGCGTGCACTAAAAATTGGCTTGCACTCAATGTTGAAGACCTCTAAGTAAAATCTTGCGTACCTAATCTTGTGTTACCATGTTTCTACATTTGTTTATTTAATAAACCTGAAGGTATAAAAACTGTTGTCTATTAAACTGATTACATCAATAACGGGCGTAAATAGACCCGTTGATGACTAAAAAATACTCATAAAATCCTTTTGATAACGGAATTAACACCTGCATCGAAAACCAAGCAAAACCAGGAATCTTGTTTTACACAACATTAATACCTAACTCTTTTTGTGACAGATGCTGCAAGGTATGCGCGAGAACGCTGGGTGAAGATTGTGGTGGTTTTAGAGGGACTTGTGAGCCAGGCCTCAAGTGCATCGAAGGTTCATGTACGACCACGTGAAACTAACGCAAGGACGTTTCAACTTGTATTATATGTGTAAAAAAACGTTAAATCAAACATATCTTTAACATCGTTGCAATCTAAGGACCAGAAGATTAAAATGGAGGTCGTGGCTGGAAGATTGTCTATGGTTGACAATAAATTAGATAACGGTTGAGTTACAGTTTGCGGTCGTAGAATTTATCTCAGTAAGTTGTAATTGAGGAATTGGGTAGAACTGGATGTAGATGTTGCAAATTGTCTTTTAATACTGTTTTATTTACTGAATGTTATTATATTTATTTTGTTCATTTATTAAGTTTCTGAACGAATAAAATTAATCATTTCAATAGCATTATGTATCCATTATGTGTTTGCCTAAGTTTACCAGGCCATTTGTTTCGTTTATAACAGAATTCTCTTTAGCTTAGAATTCTGCTTAATTGTTGATAAATAAAAACGTTTTCATTTCGATAACATTAATTATTTGTTTACAGTAATTAATTGCATAATTTAATATTTTCTTTATATTATAACGTAGCTTTGTGGCAAAAATTACAGTGTATAATTGTAATTTTTTTATTTATAACAATTTCGTTTGAGTTCAATTAAAACGAATGAAAGACAATTGACGTTGAAGAATATATTTGTCTTTTGTATTGTGTAAAAACTTATGTATGATTTACAACAGTGACTGTAAACTCGACTCATTAAAGCGTTGTACATTATACATAGTTAAACGGCATGCCGAAAAACCGGATGGGGATTTATGTTCTACAAAAAACCACTCGCCTTCTTACGTCATCAACCTGAACATAAACCTAATTATACCTTACCGACTCAAATACTCGTATGTATAAGAATGCCGAACTGAGTGCCGGGCAGTATTGACGAACGAATTCAATTCAGGAATATTGTTCGACAAATTCTGCAGAGTCAAGTATACCGTGTTATACAAGTGTAGCACACCTTAAGCTGGCCATACACGATCAAGTATACTTGTCAAGTTTGCAGCGGAGTTGACGGGGTAACCAGTAAACTTGACGGTGTATGGTCACGGTCGCGGTATTGCTATCTGAACATATACATAGTTATCTCATGCAAAGTTGATGCCGCATCAAGTCAAACTGCAAACTTGACAAGTACACTTGATCGTGTGGCTAGCTTTATATACGACCTTATATCTGACGACTTCAGTAATAACAACTAATCATAATAACCTTCTGAGAATTATGCGCTAATCCTTGTTGCTTGTTTCAGGATTAGTGAGCTTGTTCTGTAAATTGCCTCTATGTGTTATTATGCTAAGCAACCTGAAATCAATTAGCCTGACCATACATTGCTTATACCAAGGTTACTTAATATTATTACTTTGATTTTCATTTCAATGGAAGTAACACTGTTATTAATGGTAACATTATTATATTCATTATTAATCGTGTAAGATTTGTAATATTCTTTATGTTAAGGTTCTAGTTACATGTTGTAATCTTATCTGAATATAGATTATTAATTTTTATCAACAGTCAAGTAACAGCATATATCTTTTTAGACAAAATAATTATAGATCTGTAAATAAAAGTACGTATAAAAATATACAAATCAAAGAAATGGTTTGCATGTATACCTAGATATTTATTATTTACACAGTATATTGTTTATTATTCACTTTACTATTTTCTTTCTGTAATTTTTGCTTATTTAAAACTAGCAATATCCATATACCTAGTGCCTTCAATATTTAGTTAGTGCGCTAATTTCTGCCGCCTCTTAGCATATAGCATATATCTTAGCATATAGGTATGTGGATGTGTTTAATGGTGGCCATAATGGTGGTCAAGTTTGCAGCGGACTTGACGCGGCATCTAGTATACTTGATCGTGTATGGCCTCGGTATAGCTATCTGGCCATAGCTATCTCATGCACACTGGATGCCGCATCAAGTCAACTACAAACTTGACAAGTACACTTGAACGTGTAGGGTCACCATAAGCTGCACGTTGTAATTTTAATTCATCAAATGGCAACATTTATTTTTCTCCATAAATCAATAGGTACATTATTGTATACTATGTCATCTAACATTTCTGTGTGCTTCCAGGTTATTTCTAGTAATAAGTAAATAATTTGATCTATTTATGTACTAAAAGTAAATGAAAATTAAATTTCTTAGGTAGAGGTGTAAATACTAACTGATTAGCATTTTTATCTTGTACGGGAAAACTGTTTAGATACATAGATTTATGTATACTTATCGTAGTACATATATACCTATGTGTAGACAAATCAGTATTATATTTTTCGTCAACCTCTACATTTAATTTATTGTGCATAATGTAATTTGTGTAGACATAATAAAATATTTATTATTAAATGTCATAAAAAGTGTATCAAATATTTAAATATTATCTTAAATTGTATAATTATTATAAAGTCGTGTAACATCAGATAACATTCTTTATGTAAAACTTGCGTTTGCTACTGTTTAAAAATTTTGTATTTACGTTGTTATTTTTGTTACAAATTGTAAAAATAACTGTTCCATTCTGCATAGAGAAACCAAAAAAAGTATTTGAGAATATAAGACAGATATATTTTACAATTCCCATTTCATTCCCTTCCTTTATTCTTATTCTCACTGGTGTATGTTTCATCGTTTTCCTCAGTTTTATATCGGAAAGTTACTTTCTT
This sequence comes from Thymelicus lineola, assembly GCA_963932265.1. Taxonomy (NCBI): domain Eukaryota; kingdom Metazoa; phylum Arthropoda; class Insecta; order Lepidoptera; family Hesperiidae; genus Thymelicus; species Thymelicus lineola. The sequence continues at coordinate 13,341,286 of OZ010689.1, forward strand.
TTAGTATTTAGGTATTAAGGTCGTAGCTCATTTATACGACACTGATCCCACACCGCAACTGCACAACACCGCCTGTAAAGCAAGCAGACAACTCGCTGTCTCCGTGCCTACTGCTAGCAGGCTACACGCTTCCCCGCGCCTACAGCTAGCAGGCTACACGCTTCCCCGCGCCTACAGCTAGCAGGCTACACGCTGACCCTGCGCCTTTCACACGTATGCGACGGAGCCAGTTGCGACCTCCATCCATCCGCGCACGTACGCCGTCCGTTAGCGGGCGTCAAGCCAGCAGCCGCCGTGCTCAAAGCATGCGGGCCGCTCGCTTAAGTGTGCGGTACGCCAGACGTTAACTATTGAGGGGCAAGGTTGCGGTTAGCTTGCTTCCCGCGCGCGGGCTGCTAATTTTTGTTGTTACTGTAAAGTGCACCTACAGAGCACGATTTTAAGTTTATATTTGAATTCTCATACTTTGGTTGGGTGGGATCAGTGTCGTATAAATGAGCTACGACCTTAACTTACAAGTTTCACAGAATCCGAACAAGACAAGAATGTAGGTAAGACTTCTAACAGACGTTTGTTTTATAACAAAATTTAGTTCTGTTCTGATGAAACTTAGTATTTACAGTTCAGTAAACATGATTGGAACGTAGGGGATTTGGAAACGATCAATATTTAATTATTGAACAGAGATAGACCGCGCAGAGGTTACTAGTTAATAAAGGCTCTTCTATCACTGATAGTCTAATCGAAATGGGGGGCTGACAATTTAGAAAATCAGATGGAGTGTTACTATCTGTAAACGAACGATCTGTGAACTAACAATTAGTACAGTTTTCAAATCAAATCTTGCAAATCTAATGGAAATTTTCTATACTGCTTTATTTCTGATGTCAGTACAGTTGTTTGATACATGACCAGATTCTACACTCAAATTGTACTCCAGACGAGGGAATATCTTGACTGTTAACAGCACTTACAACTTTTTGGTACCTAACTCCTACATTGTGTGTTGTGTGTAGGTGGGTGTTAAGGTCATAGCCCATCTAAACGACACCGCTCCCACCCAACTAAAGTATGAGAATTCAAATATAAACTTTAAATCGTGCCCTGTAGATGCAACTATTGAGTGACAAGGTTGCGGTAAGCTTGCTTCCCGCGCGCGGGCTGCTAATTTTTGTTGTTACTGTAAAGTGCACCTACAGAGCACGATTTTAAGTCTATATTTGAATTCTCATACTTTGGTTGGGTGGGAGCGGTGTCGTGTGTGCGGTGAGCTACGACCTTTATTGTCATGTGTTATATTATTATGTGTTCACCACGGAATACAGAGACAAGAGGGTTCACCATGCCAACCGCGATACAGGTAAAAACCTACTGCGAGGGCATGAGTGTGTAAGCGTTTACATCGACACTATAAAACCGTGTATTTGATTTTTAAACTCTTCTTTTCTGAAATGTATGTATCATCTTCATCCATGTAACCGTGTACTTATTAATTTTAATGTAAATATAGCGTATGTACTATCATGTTATATGGAACTTTTTGTAGCTGCGAAGCCAAATTTTTTATTTGTTTAAAAAAGTAATTTAGAAGTCATGATGTCTTACGGCCGCACTCAGAGTCACTTACGCCCCAACTCAGAAAGGTTCCTTTATTTAGCTGTAAGGAGTCCATAACTAATTGACATTAAATATGTTAAGTATCGATTCCTCTCAGAGTCATTTTATTAACTTTAAGTAACCCTAGTGCGGAACAACGTCTAATAACCTTATCGATTATCATATCGATAGAGTATTAGTGTAGCCACATGTAAAATACCTTGAGAACACATAAAAAATAATACTTATTTTAGTGCTTTTAGAACGATGATTTATACTAATATAGTAACAAGAAAATCGTTTACTGTGTTTTCTTACTTAAGAACATTGCAAAGTAGCTTTTTTCTTTAAAATAAAATAAAAAAACTTGCAATTTTATGTAACGGCAATACTATTACCTAGTAGTACTGTAGTATCTGTGGCAGTACACTGTACAGTAAATGTCAATTGTCAGTCAATTCAATGATATTATGTTGGTTTGAATCTGAATTGGATTGAAAAATTTTATTTTGTTTAAGTAATATCGCCAACCTAATTATTAGGTATATAATATTATCATGGTCATGGTAGGTACTTTCACATTAGGGAATATGATTAACAACATAAGTTAATAAATAAGAAGCACCAATGTGAATTGTAATCAAAACAACTGTATCGTGCATAAAATTCTTGGTCCGAGTATTTTCTAAACGGATCAGAGAAATCTCGCAAATATCGCCTTGGCCCCACATGTCTATGCATTCTAGCGTAATCAACAAATTCAATAAAATCGGCGAAATCCGCGAAAACAGACATTTTGCTTGCGAAATCACTCAAATTGTAAACCTAATGTCAACGGAACGTCAAAATCAATCCTAAATAGAGTTTAAGTAATGGTATTTGTATAATTAACTTTAATTGCCATTAAGGGCCTATAACGGTCGATTAACTGACTCTGGGAGTGACTAATTGTGATTCTGTACTAAGGAGCGATTTTAATGACCATTAAGTGACTCTGAGTTGGGGCGTTAATGGTATTTATATTTTGATTTTGTACTAAGGAGCGATTAATCGGTCCTTAGTCCTTAAGAACTAAAGACTCATGATTGCGGTCGTTAATGATTATATCCTTGCTAAATAATAACGAAAATTACAAGTTCTTGTATTAACGGTATTGCGGGCATTGACTAGTCTATTGCCAATACCATCACAGTAAATATAGAGTGTACATCTACTATTTTTACTAAGTGTTTACAAGTTGATATTTTTAAGTTCTTAAGTACACCATGCTTAATCCAGTAAATAACTTCATGACATAAATTATAACTACAAACATGATTGTATTTTAAATACCTTGGTTCTGTTTACTAGAATAAGGTGTAAAAATAAAGTAAAATAATTCGATGCTACTTGTTAATTGTGCACAACATAATTATTAAATAAGTTAATAAAATATTTTGAATATTATTTGAACCTATCTATTATTTCACAATGTTTTGTATTTCAATTTATCGTACATGAAATTCAGTAAAAATATATTAAAATAATGAAACTTATAAGTAAATAACTTATATCATCAATGTCAATACATTTAATAAAACTGTATTTTTTGTCTGTTTGTCTGCGTGATTGTTCCGGCTAATCTCAGAAACGGCTTAACAGATTTAGATGCGGTTTTCACTAACGTAATAAGCCCAATAGTTTAGCATGTTGTTAAAAATAATACCAACAACTACACCATAGAAGGATTAACAGTTGGGACCCATTCTTCAACCAATCATTTCTTTTTTGTTGTTTCACAAGCAGCCCTGTAAAATTTAAATGGGTCCCAACGTCATACGTGACGTCGGTCTACGTGGATAGAAGGCCTAATGTTAGCAAACGGTTTTGGGTTACAATCTCAAAGACCAAGAAATAATTAGCTTGATTCCCGCATATGGCTTGCTACGTGTCAATGAAGGTAAGTACATTGTGTTAGGTACTAATATTCATGGGCATAGGTGAACATTTACCATCATGCATTACTATTAACTTATATTCTATAAAAAAAACTACTAATGAGACATCTCTCCTCGTTTGTCAGTTATAAACATGTAAAAAATTATTTTATAATAATTATATTCTAGAGGGAGATGTGAGAAATCTGTCAATTCTGACTAGCGATTGTTTTTCCTTTGTCACTTAATTTAATTGAAATCGGAAACAGTATGCTGCAGGAACAATCATAGAACCACTTAGACATTTAAACTGCTTTCAATATAAGCCTCGTGCCTTTTACTTACAGATCAAAAACGATTCTTCGTAGAAAATAATGGACCGGTCTTTGTTAAAAGAAACAATACCGCTCGAACGTGAGCATTAAAAGCGAAGAGAAAACAAACAAAATAATTGCTTTGCTTACAGTAACTTGTAACGACTTAGAATAGACTTAGTATTTAAGATCTTTCAAGAAAAATTCAAAGTATTTGGCATTGAAGTATTATTACTAGCGTATAGAACCGACACCGCGAACACCATGTATGGTCCAATGCATTGGCGCCACATGGCTTCAATCTTCAATGGATTCGTTCGATTTTGAAAGGAGAACGGGGGCTCAATTTTGAAAATCGAACCTCCCGGGCGGGACACACATTTTGTTCGAGATGTCTGTTGTATGACATTATACTTCAATGGTATTTGGCTGTTCAATGGTATTATACTGGAGGCTCGCACATGAAGATAATCTACCTTAATCTTAATACTTAACATGATGATGTTAAGTATTAAGGTCGCAGATTACCCTAAGGCCGAATAGCCTAAGGGTACCACCGACAGGTTGTCCCGTTTATTATTGCATCCACCCAGTCCCGGATTTGTCAATAGGCCGTATAGGCCGCGGCCTAGGGGCGGCAGATTTCAGAAGATGATATTATAGATGATTTTGCTACTAAAAAGTGCCGTAAAAACTTGTAGTTCTTGTTTTGTTACGCACTTTCTTAGTGACTAATTCAGTGCCTTCCTTACTATGAATGGAAAATTATTATTTTAGAAAGGTACATGGGGCGGCGGAAATAAATTGGTCTACACTGATAAAAAATATAAATCTGGACTGCATCCACCCCGCAGGTAGTAGGTATTTGTGGCGCAACGTTTCCAAAGGAGTTCGGAAAACTTTTTTTTTGTAACAAAAATCATGTTGTTAGTAAAGACTGATAATTTAAGATACTTTTCGAAACGGTTTTAGAATGATGTATTGTTACATAGCATTGCTTTACAAATAGCAAGTGTGGTATGGATGCATTTTCTAATAATACCGTGCACTTTCAAATGATCCGACACAATGTAGGTTTCCAACCTTTCTTCATAATGATATGAGATAGCTCTAACGTTTTGTCATCCTTTGGTGATTCACGAGAAGCGAATATTGTTAAAGATTGACCTATATAGCGTTAGGAAGGTTTGAATAGTCACAATCTAAGCTTACACAGTTTAAGCTGGAACACAAATAACTGGGTGTTTGGTTGAGACCAAGATATACAGAGGTTTCTATACTAACGCTCTCTGTGGTAATTGCATAGCTCGTCGGATGTCTATTGTAAAACCACTTTGGTTTTAGTATTAAGGAACGTATTGTCTATTATTACAGTGAGAGCCAATAGTTAAATAATTAAACACTTATAATTAGTATGTACTGAAATGATCTACTGGTACTGTAATATAATTAGGGCTTGTGGTACCTAATGATTTCTATTTAGTACGGGATGAACTATGACACTTGAGTCATAAAATAGATTGATAATAATAAAGAGAACATTGAAGGCGTTCCGGTGAATTGCAAAGAGGTGCATTTATAAAGTATTTGGAAGTACTAGTAGGTTTTAAGGTAATAGAACACATTCACGAATCATAAAAACGTAACATATTTAATGTCGCTACCTCAGATTAAAGAAATAAAAGGCAGATGTATTCATCCAACTACAATGTGAAGCTATCAAAGCAAATACAAACTAAAAAAGCAAATACAAACCCGAGTCAGTACTAAAGAAAGCGTCAAATAGCTTGCATGTCACAATTGTCAAAATTTATTAAATAATTTTCTCAGATAAAATGCCGCCTTGCAATTTTAAACACTGCTAAAGTTGTTCTCAAAATCAAGGAAAAGAAGATTAGATATCTCTTCACAGGTAACTGTTCATTATTTTATTATTTATTTATAATAATATTTTTGCGGTGCCCTCGGAACACAAAACCTCGACAATTATTCAATTTAATACCAGCTTTATATGAAGATCCAATACCCAAAATTAAGGGAAATAGGTATGCATGGGTTATTTGAACACTGATCGATTATAAATTTATATCAAAAAAAATATTTTAAAAGTAAATAGTTGTATTTATTTAAATCAAAAAATCAGGAAATGCAGCCAATGCATAAATACCTGTCGCTGGGTTATTATAAACATAAGATAGATTGTACAAAGGATTAAAGGGATAAAATTGGGATTTTAACATAGGTAAACCTTGTTGATTGAAAATATCACGAAAGTATCACGATAAAATGCACGATTGAAAGAAAATATTATATTCTATTTTAGTAATTCCTGTTTAGCCTACTCAATAAATTATTTTATTTGCAGATTGCCGACAAATGCTATTATAAGAGATAAATGGGTTTTTATTATTCGTCAAAGTAGGCAATAATGATTGGCCATCCAAATTTTGCTTTGTTTATATAAATACATTGCATTTTAATGAAGATGACGTATATTATATATTTCATGTATTTTAATTATAATAAATGTATTAAAATTTTTATATTTTTCAATTAAAAATAACTACCCTTAAGAGAAAAAAAACATAAATTAAAACAATTCAACATATTAAGTACTGTATATTAAAAGAACATTTGACATATTTAATATCTATACTTTTTAATAACTAGTGATATATTATAAAATAAATAATAAATAATTTCCCAATTTAATTGTGCATAATATTTCAAGTCGAAAATATGCCAAAAAATATTTACTAAATTGCGGGAGATCGCGACTTTTTGTTTTCAATGTCTGGCAACTTACACACACAAAGAAGTATGTGTCTCTACGATGGCACTGCTAGCTGTCAATATGGTTGTCATGCACACATAGTGAAAAAGCGGCTTCACGTCATTCGTTGCATTTCTTTGGGAAAGTTATATCTGCCTTTTATTTCTTTAATCTGAGGTCGCTACAATATTAAATTACGATTTGACACTAATATGTCAATATATTTTTCTTCAACGAATCGTTAATCTTGTGAACGAGTCGTAAAAGATTTCATCCATCATTGACTCCCAGTCTAAAAATTAAATATTTCGGAATTAAGGTACTCCAAATTCGACAAATACCTCCCCAACTCAGAGTCACTAATCGCTGCTTAGTACAGAATTTTTATGGAGATTCTTTACTAAGGACCGATACTGCATAAAGTTATTTTAGTTTCGGCGCTCAAGTCTTTCCTTTGACACTTAAATAGGAAACTAAACGCAATCTCATATGCTAATCTTAAGTCCCAGTTTAAGACACTTTAGGGAGTTTAGGTTTTATTTTTTAAATAAATAAAAAAATACAATTTGATACCATGGTTAGTTATGAAATAAAAGTAAAAATTTTCCTATAGTTTTATTTTTTTATATTGCTGTGTAATTCATTATTATTATTCTTATTTGTTTAATTCACACATTTCTCTTTGTTAGAAATCAACAATTCTATCCAGAATGAGAGGCTTAAAACAACAGTCACAAATTACCTGTAGTGTTGAAATCGATTTATGTGGTAAACCTTTGAAAGCTTTGCGTCCAGATATTCGTAATTAACATTTCATTCCGTATTTCATTATTGTGGTCTTTCAAAATTATACTCCTATTTTCTAGATTCTCAATACCACCTAAATTTCGAGCTAAGCGCAGATACATCGATAAATAAATCATAAATACGGTTTTAACATTGGGTTCTGAAATTAATGAAATGATAATTAGTTTTTCCGGTAACATGTGAACCAAATCAATTTAAATTATTGCGCTAAGTATGTTATCGGTAATATAGATAATATCTATAATAATATTTTTACACTCACTTAACTCCAACGCACTAGAATAGCCTCAATACTCTTACGCCCCAACTCAGAGTCACTAACACACAATTGATCTGTCTAGAGTCTAGGCTTACTATATATACTTAGTATAGGTGAGGTAGTGTGAGGTATTATTTATACATAATAATATACACAAACATTAATTTATATTCATATTTTTAAAATTACAAAAAGATGCTTCAATTTTATTTATTGCTATGAAATGAACGTACCCTGCGAGTCGTAAATTAACAAAGTGCTCTGTATTTTCTTGACACTCGGCCCAGAAATGTAAATAATAATTAATTTGTTATAAAAGATATTATAACTTCTTTAATAATACTTTTTATTGCGTGGATCTCTGCTAAACCTAGAAATAAAGATACATTTATTATATTTGAACCGACAAATATAAATCAGAGGTGTCACGCAGGACACCACGCTGAAACGAAGTTCCTTCGCTCTAGTAGTCTAGACTATAAATATATTTTTTGTGTATACATATAAAAAAAACGTGTTTGTTTGTGTGTGTGTGTACATAAGTACGCACGATAGATGTGCTTCTTTAGCGTAATAGAACAAAATAGCTAAAGATTTCATCCTGTACGCCACAAATCTTTGTTTGTAAAAGATATCAGCTAACTTCATCATGTTGCTTTTTGGCTGTCGATGTGCGCGCGAATCGTAACACGGCGGAAACTTGAGAGACAGTTATCAGCTAACTTCGTATAATGTAAGTAATTTAAGGCTGATAGGCTAGAAATCCGTGGTCGTGGTTTCTTAAGTAGGTACATCGTAGCTTTTGCCCTCAACTTTACTGATTTTGGTTTTTAAGCGACATAATTATCAACATGAAACATGCACTGATTTTTAAATTAGACATCCATTAATTAATGCAATTGTAAAAACCGCATACAATTTAGCTCAGTAGATATTTTGGCGTGATGCGTGAGTTGATAGGTATACAGAAAGACAAAAATTCTAAAAATTACTGTCATGCCTTCTACTGGTCCTATAAACACTATCTTGTTTCTTCTTAAGTATCTGCTAATGTGTACTCGTAGAAGAAAATATTAAAAAATATTTTTTTCAGGGTAACGTGGCGATGATTTCTTAACTTTTTGTATCGCTTTATGTTAATAATTGTAATTCTCAAAAAAGAGTGAAATAACAATTTTTATACAATAACAATTTTTATATATAATTGCATCAGCTACAGTTTCTGCTTACATTTTTTGATAAACTTACCGTTTGGCTGAGAAACGCCAAAAAAACCTGTATTTTGCGAACTTTGACCTTGAATAAACTTTTTTGCAATGGCGAATCGATGGGGACTTTTCACAATTCATTTATAATGGTATTCCGAACCTTCGTACAAAAACCTTTTATGTAGTAAAGTAGCCTTGAATGTCTATATTTTGAATACCCACGAATTGCAATGATTTTCTTACGAAAACAAAGTTGCATTCAATGTTCATGCTACAATTAGGACACAGCAGTTTACGTACAAAATGTTAAAAAGTTGTATCACGTTGTATTCATGTAAAACTCTTGACAAACATTAACGGGACAAAGTACTTGCACTACTGCACTACTTTTTAAGTAGAATGAGATGGGGAAAACAATTGAAGACGAAGCAATCTCTTCCTATTCATAGTCCAGAGAATGCATTGAATTGTTTTGTGTGAAATTCTCTTTTTTCCATGACATTTTAAACGGAAAAGAAATTATTACGATAAAAACCTTTTACTCATCATGCTTCCATTAATTTAACCTTTATGTTAAAACATTTTGTTATTATGTGTTGCATTGAATTAATGTAATTATTTTAGTAGGTACATTCTATAACAAATTAAATCAAATATTTTATTTTAGGACAGCATTTAGGCTATAAGATCAAAATATATCTTTCATAAAATTTTGTAAAACAATGTACGACAGAGAGGAACTTCACCGATGCTTTATTTGACTAAGAGTCCAGATACATAGTACCTTTTATTGTACTAAACCATAGCATGTTTTTATTTGAACGCGTCGAGAAGAAAGAACGTAACCAGCGTAAATCTTCCATTTATTTCCACACAGGTTTTATTTCACGCAACGGAACGATCCGCGTAGGAACGTATTGAATTCTATTGCGGAACACTTACCTTTTGTTCCGGTGAAATTATGACAAAATCTTTGGGTTATTCTTACTGTTCTGATTTATGTCAGAGCCAGGTTTCCGCAGAATCAATAAATTGAGGACAAAAGGTCGTCTAATAAAGTAGACGGTTTCGACTTTGTTGATAGCTACCATATAATTATGTAATAGCTCATATTTTTCCGTCAACCAGCGGCCGGCGAGCCGTAAGCGCGGCGTCGCCTAGCCGTAAGCGCGGCGTCGCCTAGCCGTAGCCGAGCTTACGTTAGGTTGACGGCGAGGTGATCCGGTGCCGATCCCTTTCCGAGTTGATATGTGCGCTACGACCATGAGTCAGCCTTGATGATTTGCTGACTTGATCAAAGCAATGGTTACAGATGGGTATCTGTAAAAGAGGGTTCTTTTGGAAGGAGCTACGCTCTAGTACTTTAGTCTCATCATGAGATTTGTTACTTTTCTCTCGAGCTAAGTACATTAATTCTCATATTAATTCTGGACTTTGCATTACATGTTTGGATTCCGAAGTTGAAGTACCTACCTGTAGTTAACTAAGCTCAGCTTTCTGATTGGTGGACAAGTAAATTTCGCTCATGTTGTTACAGATATTTTTTAAGCAATAATGCTTGACTACACTCCTTGATTTGAACTCATTGGATTGTTGTAACTACTAACGTTTGGATGACTCACCTGCTTTAATGTACTGGTATCGTAAATTAACCAGTGAAATTTTGTATCAAAACCAAAACCAGGGTTTTGCGAATATCAATATAACACATGTAAAGTTGGCGCATGAACGTCAACGTCAACACAAACTGATCTGTCATTCTCACCAGAAAAGTTTTTAGCTTAGTGGAACACGCTGGGCTGATCAATAAGGATAATTGTTTTTATGAGTTTCAATTGCCGAAAATATTTATTAAAACTTTTTTTAAATTTCAAACAAATTATTAGCTTCTGTAGAAAAGTTATTTTAACCAATCATAAAAATCAGCAAAAACAAATACGGCTAATTATCGACCCGCTCACTCTTAGCTGTGATAGTTCTGCTTCATAGTTTAAACGAGTTTATTTTGTATTGTGATAACGTATAGCTTAATAACACAGTCAAAGATTTGTGAACATTCGCGAGTTTTTCCAACAATAAGGATTCCATAGACAGACGACAATCTTTTTCAATTTCTTTTCTGACGTTTTTCATTTCTACCTTTAGTTAACAGATAAAGTGAGAAACTCCATATTTTCACAGTTGACTGCTTTTTCCGAATCCGCAATGAATTAGTAGACAATCCCTTACGTTTTCGCTGACCTAGTGACCAGTCCGATAAAGCCACCATTTTCCTTGGTGGTTCTAAGCTAATAGGCTCCGGCATATGAGAATATAATAAATTTGATTTCATCGTGACATATCGGCTTTATTCTATTAGACTCTGACCACATAGCAGAAATCAATTATAGTTTGTATAATCTGTACATAAGAAAGTGAACAAACTCCAAATACAGAAATATAAATAAATTGGTCACATTTTTGGATTTGACACTCAGTCAACTTACCCACAGTGCCCACAGTATTCAGTTAACAAAAATTATGTCTTACGCGGTGTCCTACGTGGGCGACTCAACGCGAACGCGAAGCGACGCGGCGCGATGCGAAAAAAACAAACAGTTGAAATGTGTTGAAGTGTCCTACGTTACAAAACGCACGTACAGTGCGATGCGACGCGGCGCGATCTGACGCGAACGCGATCAGTTGGTTTGATATTTTCGCGCGAACTTCAATTGCGCGACGGATGTCAGTGGCGGTGAAGGGACGATTCGCGTGCACGTAGGACAGAGCCGCCGCATCGCGCCGCATCGCACTGAAATCGCACCGGATCGCTTCGCGATCGCGTTCGCGTTGAATCGCCCACGTAGGACACGGTGTTAGAATTTTCCAAAGGTCAGAGTAGACAGTCCTTCAAAAATTTTTAACAACAAAGTCAAGTAAAAATCGAATTAGATTCCTGGTCGGAATGTGGTTTATGACATAATATAGTATAGCCGTGAGTAACATTAATAAAGTCAGTCTATTGTAAGCAACCACACTTGTTTCACTGGTAATTCGAACGACCATCCTTACAAGAAACAGATTTGGAGAAATATTTTATATATAAAAAAGGGTTTTTCTTTGATGTTGTTTATAATATTATTATGATTAAGTAACCAAAAATGTTTATAGCATTTATATTTCCATAACTTAAAATGTGATTTAGTGGACAATAAACCAATTGTTCCCAGTTTATGAAGTTAGCAACTGGGATTAAAATATGATTGTGGCCGTTAATTTAGCAACGACGACAATAAGTAAAGGCGACCCTACTGCTGAGACCTTTAAAATTGTAAAACGGCCAGATCTACAAGAGCTTTTCATTTCATTGCAAAGTTTGTATAGACTCAAGAGAATGGAGCTCGAAATGAATTGGGCAGTGGTTAAAAACAACGTGGAATCGTAAATCTAAATCCTATTATGATGTCTTGGTAAAGGGTTTGAGACGGGGTCACCTAAACTGAAACCTAAGAATAGACCCCCCATATGAAATTTTAAATTATGCGCCCGCATTGAGGGTAAAATAAATAAAATTAATACGGAATGTACAGACTCGTTCCTTTTGTTTGGACCTTTTGTTAGATAAATTACTTAGAGATTATTCGTTTGTTCGTCTTGTTTACGAGACTGTTGACGTCAAACTATTATCTAGCTATTATGAGTTTTTATTCATGATCTAACGAATTCCTTAAACACTAAATGTCATTGTTATTCAGTTTGTTGTGAAATTTAATTAATTATAAAAATTCATTTCAGTATTTATTATATCCAGATTTTATTGTCTCGTACTTTTGATTAAGTCTTTGAACATTCATAGATATAACTTTATTAAGTTGAACAAAAACATCCCACTTTTTCCCGGGGGGAAAATGCATTACGCATACCACCCGGGCGCAGGGGGCACCCGAGTGGTTATGTGGGACTCCCGTATAGGCTAATGAGACCCACGGTATACCCACTAAAAAACCCCTCCATCTTCCGCCTCGCCGCCTTGTGACGGGGTTACGGGAATGCTTTCACACACATCCGCGACCCCGCCGGCGGCAGCCGCCCACAAGCGGCTCCATCGCGAAAGCCCGAAGGTCCTCCACGATGGGCGCACCAGATGGTAAGGTGCGCCTCCCTCCTCGGCCTCCACCAGTACTGTAGCAGACTCCCACCGAGTCTGCTACTAGGAGGCCATGGATACCAGATCACTGGTACCCGGTGGAAGATCAGGTCTGTGGTTCTTCCACCGAACACACCTCGGCTGCAGAGGATAGAGCAAGCGGCGCACCGTAATTCCGACATGCCTCTTCCTCTGCGGCCTCACCAGTGCCGTTTCGACGGAACGGCCCCGCCAGCTCGCAGGGGGTAGGAAAAGTGGCGCACCGTAATACCAACACGCCTCTCCCCCTGCGATCCCTCCACGGCCGCAGAAGATAGGGAGAACGGCGCACCGTAATACCGGCACTCCTCTTCTTCTGCGGTCCCACCTCCAAGCGCGTCCGCAGCGGGCGCCTTCCTCGGGCCAGCCGGCGGCCCAAACTGGCCGGCCCTGGTTGCCCCTTGGCTTCACCGTGGGTGACCAGTCCACGGTTACTAAGCCCCCCCGCCACTACAAGGCGGGCAACCCCCGGGGGGGGGGGGGAACAAAAACATCCCAACTTCAACACCACTTCAACACATAACCCAAAATTGTTCCACTGCTCGCCACAAGCAAATTGAGAAAACAGGTTGGTAACCGAAAATAATATTACCTGACAGTGGTTTCTTTCTCCATAATTATTAATAAAATTCAGTTAAAACATCGATATAATATAAAAAATTTAATTAAATTTTTTTAAATTTTTTCTCATCATCATAAATCATAACCTTATACCGAAACTTTAACCACCAAAAAGAAGTCTTGACTTCGGTCGTGAGCGTCAATAGCTATTTATGTTGGTGTATCTCTGTCTTTACAGTGATTACTTTGGAGCTGGCCCAAAACCACTTTCATTTTATCCATCCAGCGATATTTGGTGCTGCTAGGATTCCTGATATTGGGTCAACCCATGCTTTACTTTACCCCTCGAATTTCGTTCACGTGTTTAACATTTTGGAGTTCCTTTAGACACTCCAACTGGCACTCTCTATTTTTATAGGACCCAGGATTTTCCAGAAACTGGAAATCCTTCTGTTGCCACTCATCCTCAGTATTATTTCTACAGATTTTTATTTGACTTTACCCTTTAAGAGTACATCGTCAAGTATAGCATAAATACTAAGAATTGCTGGGAGTAGCGGGCAATGGAATCAATCGGAGAATGCGGCTCGAAGATCATCAGTGTGGCATAACTTATATCTAACGATAAGTCCGATAGTTGATTTAACATGTTTTCTGAAGCTCATGAAAATTCTCGTGAAAATGTCTATGAGCAGTTTAAATACAATATGTCGTTTAAATTTACTCAATGCTTGTTTACTGCATAATTACCTATACATTATTTTATCAAGAGAAAATCGCTGAACTCTAAATTAAAATAATTTTGTCATCAGCCACGAAAATTAATTAAAAAGTTGGTTCACTCAAATAACGTCCAGTAACTAATGTGGTGAACGATTTTACTTTAAAATTAACCCAATTAATAATAAAATGTAAACACGAACGTTACACAACATATTTTATCCAACAATTTTTTTACGTGTTACAGTTAAACTACGTGTTACAGCTATATGATAAAATTATATTTAATAACATGTGTAAACAAATCCGTAATTTAATCAAGTAAGTAATTTGGTTTAAGAAATACTAGGATTAAATCGATGACTACTAATATGTTTTTTTTCTAGTCTTACACCAGAGGAATTGGGTTCAAATCAATAAAATATAAAAACAAATTATTTATGTATTGTTGAATAAAACATCGCAATGTACATCGTACTCTGTTGGTTCGAGAATAGTTCTCGAACTGAGATATACTTAATTTTGTTTCTACCTCTTAAATGAAGTCCCGTTTCCGTTTTACTCGCCACAATGGAGACGGTGAAATAAAAAAAATTGCTGTTTTTGGCCTTTAGTTGGTAAAAATCAAAGGTTGATTGCAAAATATTTAATGTGACTTTTACCCCATACAATTTTATAGTTAGTACATACAAAAGATCCAAAAAATTGGGTACCGACACTTTCCTGGCCAGACCACTATAATGTTTCGTGCAGCGTGCTCCAGATGCTAACAGCAACATTTATAAAATGTCATTAAGCTGGACACAAACTGCAGCACGTTTCGTAAGTAATTAGCAAACATGATTATCTGCAGCGTAATTACATTTTAAGCTCGATGAGGAAAGTTGAATAGCATCCTAAAACTTTTGAATATTCCATGCAATTTGGACGACCGTGCTTGACATGCTATGAATGTTGCTAGGTGCATCCAATTATAATTTAAAATTAACCCAATGTAATCAGGTAATGTTAGCTGATAAAGTAACAAATGTTAATAGTGTTACGACTCGTTCCCACTTTCATCATTGCCGATTTGGTATCAATAATGATTCTGTAAAGACGAATAGATGTTCACATATTTGAGCCAAATTGCGAATTAAAATGTAGATACCATTCCATAAATACAGATTCGTATTTTATTAAATATTTTCACTTTTAACGATCCGTGAATTTGTGAATATCGAATCGTTTTAAATCATCCGGGAAAATTACGATTCATCTAAATAGCAGAGATGCCTAAATGTAAATTTGGAAATGTTCATGAAATATGGTAAACCATATTTAGGAATAAAGCTGGCCATAAACGATCAAGTACTTGTCAAGTTTGCAGTTTGACTTGATGTGGCATCCAGTTTGCATGAGATAGCTATATGGCCAGATAGCCATACCGTGGCCATACACGGTCAAGTTGGATGCCATGCCGCGTCAAGTCCGCTGCAAACTTGACCTGCATAAAACAAAGGGTTTTTATTATCGTGGAAAACTCGCGGGAAGAGCTTTAATATTTAATATTTACAAATGAACAATCCAATTTCATTTTCCTTGAAAAAATATTGATTAATGACCAATACCGCAATGCATTAGTTTATTATAAAACGTGATGGTAATTAATGAAATAGATGGAATGGAAGATAAAGCTTAGTTAATTAAATTAATTAAAAAATCAAAGTTAATTAATATTAACATTGTATCGACAAAAGAGATAATACATTGTAAATCTATTGAGGAATAACCAAAGAGTCATATATGCTATGAGACCACGAAAAAGTTACAAAAAGTGAAAAAATTTCGTTGGTAAATTTCTCTCGATTGCATCTCGATTGACATGCACTTTAGTTTTAAATCGGCTTACAAGAGAAATTCCATGAAAACAAATACTCGCTAAAAGCCATATCACTTTGCTGAAGCTAAAAGCTTGAGGCATTATGATCAACGTAGCAAAACATCAATTTATCCCTGCCAAGCTTAAAATTAAAACTGGAACATTTTCGTACATTTTGCAAGTGTGATGTCATTACGCAAGCGCATTAAGAGACATTTAGGAGAAATTTGTGATCATTTGGCATTTGAATTAACACCTCATAAAGCCAAATGGTGCCTTATTTGTTTATTCATAAGCGTAAAACCTGTAAAGTTTTTAACCTCCAACGAAAAATGAGGGGTGTTGTAAGTTTTACGTGTCTGTGTCTATGTGTATCTGTGTGTCTGTGTGTGGCATCGTAGTACCTAAACAGATGAACTGATTATGATCCATTGAAGTAATGTCATAGAAGAGACATCTCGAACAAAATGTGTGTCCCGCCCGGGAGGTTCCATTTTCAAAATTGAGCCCCCATTCTCGTTTCAAAATCGAACGATCTATTAAAGATTGAAGCCACGTGGCGCCAATACATTAGGTCATACATGGTGTTTGCAGTGTCGGTTCTATACGCTAGTAATAATACTTCAATGTTTTGAAGCTCTTGCTTGTTTTTTTTATATTTGAAAAGTGACTTATTTGGGTGTTCTTTAGATAAAACTGTTTCATTATTCAGTTCGTTCAACAAGTTTAAAAACGAGTAGTGAAAACGTTTGGCCGAAATTTGGGATTAGGTCAAAATCAGTGTTGCCGTGTGACCCTTTCAGTAATATCTGGCCTCTAGATCGACATATTTAGGTCAACACCAAACGTTCCAACCACGTGCCTTTTAGTGTACCAAATCGATATCATTATTATTTTTCATGAGTTGTGTTCACTCTTATTTTGTATTGTAAGATTTATGTTACCTCAAGCTCTTGCAAAATTATTACTGGTTATTTTTTTAATCTAACAACATGCGTTATGAATTTAAAGTATTATTATAGTATGAGCATGTTATTATGTAAAATTATAATTATCGAAGGACAGTTCGCCACAAGTCCCCGAGTACAAGATATTGGAGAACTTCCTATCAATATTAAGCATGTATACTTTCAACAATTGTGCGAAATCATTAAAATTTAACATACATATTTGCCGTCGTACTTGCGTACGTGTGGCACCTGCGACTGTTGACCTGAAGCGAGCCACTCGGTGGCGACCGCGGTAGCAGTAGGCTCAGCCTCAGGGGTTCCGCGTTAGCAGTCACATCAGGCACGCAGCTCAACGCGCGGCGGCAGCCATGGCTGCAATGACGGCGGCGGCACCCACGAAGCCGCAGCGTTGACGGCGAGGCCTCAACTCGACATATCGACGTTCGCTGTCTCTGCAGATTATCCAAGAGTGACTCGTCCGATCACAAAAATTCTTAAACGTACTAATTTTCTTCTATCGCCGTCAGTACAAAGTTCTAATCGCCCAGTCTCCATAACAGTGTTGGCATTAATCAATTAAATTTTTAATCAATTAATTAATTTGATTAATTTTAATCAGATTATAATTCATAATTCATAATTTCTTTATTGCATACACATGTTACATTACATTACATAACATTACATAATATAAATACAATGAACACATGCACCTTGTTAGGCATAGCAACTCGAGGCAAGGGAGAGGCTGCATTAATCTTGCTTCTTTAATGTAGTGGAGTAATTTTATTCTAGTTATAATAATAAATTGAATTTATTACCGGCATTATTCAGGATTTATATTATTATTTTGTTATTATTATTTATCATTATTATTTTAATTTAATTGGTGATAATATCAAATTTAATTAATTTAGCATAGATTATGTTATATTCTCAATAATAAAATTGTCATCATTTAAAAAATTGAATTTTATTTTTTTATTTTAAATATGTCTTTGTCCTCCATAAATTCTTTTATTGTGTAGTATGACTTGTTTATAAGAATAGTTTTTAGTTTATTTTTAAATACATTATCGGATTCTTCTATTTTTAGTGTTTTTGGTATTTTGTTGTATATTTGCACACATTGATATTGCGGACTTTTTCTAAACATGTCTAGTCGGGATACCGGGATGATTAAATTATTATTCCGCCTTTCGCTCTTTACATGTTCAAACATACTACTTATATTTTTTCTCACAAACATGGCTGATTCTAGTATGTATATTGACGGGAGGGTAAGAATATTCTCTTTGATGAAGTGAGGCTTACATGAATCTCTGGGCTTTATTTTAAATATAATCCGTATCATTTTTTTCTGTTTGGTAAGCAAATCATGAACATTGGTGCTGTGTCCCCACATAAGCACTGCATACCGTAGCCAGGCATAGGCGTAGGCATAGTATGCAGATAGAGCACATTGAGTGTTTGTATTTGCTTTTAACACAGTTAATGCATATATAAATTTAGATAGTTTAAGTTTTATTTCTTCTATATGTTTTTTCCAGTTTAAATGGGTATCCAAGGTTACACCGAGTAATTTGAAAGTGTTAGTCTCTTCTATGTGTAATGTGTTTAAAATTTGCGTCAGGTCCATAAAGTGTTTTTTGTACGGTTTAAATTGGATTATTTTTGTTTTATTTTCATTAACAATCAAATTATGTTCTGAAAGCCATTGTTTAACTGTGTTGAATGTATTTGTGATTGTAGTAATGCTATCATGGTCGGTTTTATTGCATTTGAATAGGAGAGATATGTCGTCGGCAAACAAGACACAATGGGTGTTGGCTATTTTAGGCAGGTCATTTATATAGACTAGAAATAGGATGCATCCTATCACACTTCCCTGGGGAATAGAGCTATTTGTTGTTATTAACTCTGAGCTTGGTGTCGTCAACTCACCGGTCCTACCGTCTCGGTGTTCGATCTGGACGAGTTGCTTGCGGTCAGTGAGATATGATTGTATCCATTTGTGTGCGATGCCTCGGATACCTACTCCATACAATTTATCAAGAAGAATTTTATGTGAAACTCTATCGTACGCTTTAGACATATCGAGAAGGATTCCTACTGCATAGTGCTTATCGTTAATGTAATTCAATATTTCCTGGACGTAAGTGTACACAGCTAGCGTTGTAGAGCGTTTTTTACGAAAGCCGTATTGATTTGAGTCAAGGATATGATATTTCTCAAGGAAATTATATATCCGATTTGTCATCGCCTTCTCAAAAACCTTAGATATGACAGGAAGTAGAGCTATAGGGCGGTATTGGCCTGGGTCATCCGGTTTCCCACCTTTTTTTAGGATAGGTTTTATTTTCGCTATTTTAAGCTTATCTGGGAACGTGCCTTCGTTAAACGATTGGTTTATGAGTAGCGTCAAGGGAGGAGTTAACTCTTGTATGCAAATCTTAATTAGTATTAAAGGGATATCGTCTATGCCACTACTAAATTTATTTGGGAGCCTAAGTATTATTGTTTTGATTTCGTTTTCGGTAACTGGTTGCAGGAAGAATGAGTTGACGGCCGGTGTTATCACAGGGTATCCCTGTGGTGGGATGGTTCTTGCTTGGTTTTGTTGTAGCAGGGAAGAGGTTCCTACTGAGGCAAAATATTGATTAAATGTGTTTGTTACTAAGTGGGGACTTTCATTGGGGTGGTTATTAATTTTCAATTTTATGTTTTCATGATATTTATTTTTTTGTTTAGTTGTAACTCTCTTTATTATTGTCCACATAGTCTTTACTTTATTTTTAGATGCTTTCATTTTTTTTGTTAATAGGATTCGTTTCGAAATTTTTATACTTGTTTTTAATATTTTTGTAAATAATTTGGAATGACGTTTTAGAACTTTATTGTTACTTTGGTTTATTAGTATTCGGAGGTTCCTTTTATGTTTACATGATATTTTTAATCCTTTTGTTAGCCATGAATTTCTAGATTTATTTTGCATTTTTATTGATTTTTTGGGCATGTGCGAGTTTAAAATTCTTTGCAGAGTGGCGTGAAAAATGTCATAGTTTTTATTTATGCAATTTCTGTGTGACAGTATGTCGCACCAATTTATGTTACGAAGCTCCTCTTTGAATAATTTCATGTTTTTTTCACTGAAAATTCTCTTTTCCGTGTATATTTGCTTGTTTTGCCATTGTGGTTGTTGCTTGTAGGTGTATAACAGTGATTTGTGATCCGACAGTCCCAAGTCTTGCACTGACAAAGTAGAGTTCTTTATATTTGTAAATAGTAGATCGATGCAGCTTGAGCTATTTTTGGTCACCCTGGTTGGTGTATTGACTATTTGGTGGAGGTTATGTTCTAGCATTTCATTCACCAGCTTCTTGTAGTTGTTATTGTTTTTTATAGCACATATATTGAAATCTCCTGTAATTATGCAGTGTTTGTTATAGCTATTTAACGTTATCTTCGTAAGCAAATGCCTTAGGAACTCGAAAAATTTATCAATTTCGCGATCAGTCCTGTATATGGTGATTAACAGTAAATCAGTTGTTTCCATTGCACAACACTCTACAACGAGCTCCACCGACAAATTTGTCAAATCTTGTCGTGTTTTAAATTTTATTCCATTTTGTAGGAGAATGGCTACGCCTCCTCCTCTGTGGTCTCGTCTACAGAAGGCTACTGAGGTATCATATCCATCCACTTGTATATATTGATGTTGATTTTCCATTATCCAAGTTTCGGTTAGGCATACCGCCTGGTGGTTTTGTTTCTGTAGTACGGTTTCTAGTAGGTCCGTTTTATTTTTTATGCTTTGTATATTCTGTACCATAATACTAAAGTTGTTTTCGAAAGGAACGGTTTAATTTTTTCCTAGAGTCGTTGTTTGTGCTGGCGTCCATGGGTAACGTACGTTGCGAGCTTTTTTGTAAGTTATGCTGTGTAGTCGGGTGCTCAGACATTATACTCGTATTGTTACTAATTTCGGTTGCGCATTTTGGGTCATATTCTTTTCCGTTTATTATTAATCTATTCCCTCTGATTATTGCATGGTTTCCTTGCTGTCTTGCTTGTTTTAAAGCGTTGCCCAGTTCCTTTCTTTTTTGTAGAGACTCGCGGTCGAGAAATTCTGAAATTAAATTAATCATGATTAAAAATAATCACGATTAAAAAAGTAATCGTAATCATGATTATTGACGTTAATCATTAATCACTAATCATTAATTGATTAACTTGATTATAAACTAATACATCCATCAATGTTATTAATAGGCATGATGACAGATTTTGAAATACGGTTCTATAAAAGCAAAGCAACAACCCATAATTGTCCCACTGCTGGGCTCGGGGTCTCCGCTCACAATGTGAGGGGTATAGGCCATAGTCTACCACGCTGGCCAAGTGCGGATTGGTAGACTTCACACACCTTTGAGAACCTTATGGAGAACTCTCAGGTGTGCAGGTTTCCTCATGATGTTTTCCTTCACCGAAGCAAGTGATAATTAACTTGTAATACGCACATAATATTTGGAAATTAGAGGTGCGTGCCAGGATTTGAACCCGGGCCCCCGCGTTCGGGAGACCAACGTTCTACCACTAGGCTATCACTGCGTCACTGGTTCTATATTGTTGGGAAATATATTATATTATAATAAAATTCAAGGGGAAATTTTTCTGTACATTGAATATTTTTTAAAAAAATCGATTAGGCGGCACTTCAATAACGTGTTAGAGCAGAAAAAATTTTTTTTAGAATTATTGTCTGTCTGTCTGTTTGTCTGTCCGGGCATCACATAAAAACCCTTGAACGGATTTCGATGAAAATTGGTAAAGTTTTTACTAATACTCTGGGTCATATTTTAGAACACTTTTTATCCCGAAAAATTAAAAGGTTTAAATTTTCTTCTGCAAGAGGTAAAACATAATTTCCGTATGCGAAGCTGAGGGCAACATCTATTATATTATATCCCACCAAAAACATAAATGTAAAAATGTAAAAAGGAGTTTAAGTAAGGAGTAAGGTATTTATTTACAATGATTGAAGTTTTATGTACGTTTTGCTCACCTTCTCAAGTGATGTAGAGTTCAGCACGTTTGCACAAATTGTCCTTTAAGCGGTTTAGCACAAGAGCACCTCACTTTGAACTTTACCAAAAGCAGTCACTATTCTTAATTTTAATTCGTCTCTGTTCGAATACTCCGTTGCATACACAACACTTTTAACCTCCCCCCCCCAAATAGAAAACCATCGGTGTGAGGTCCGGGGAGCGCGCCGGTCACGGCACAGGTCTTCCTCGCCCTATCCACCGATCACCGAAGTACCACCGATCACGTAAGGCGTAGGTATCCTGCGATTAGGAAATGCTTCGCGATATAGCCGAATGGCACCACTCACACTATTATTGGCACGAGCATATATATGCACGAACCATCTCCCAGTATTCTTCATTCGTAAATGACATTTTTGTTACTTTGTTAATTAATTAATGTTATGATCTTAGACCTGATCATCGCGTGCGCGTAAACAGAACTGAGCCTCTGAGGTACTAGGTAGTGAGTATGAGCTAGGTAGTGAGGTTTGGCGTAGATTTTGGTAGGCGGAGTCGGCCGCGGCGGCAACGTCTCGCTCAAAGAGACCGAAAGCCGCCGCGGTGTCTTTGAGCGCGCCGACTTTTGTCGATGCCGCAAAATTAAAAACACCGGTACCATTTGTGTTGTTTCACCGCGTTTTTGGTGTAATAAAATGTTATTTAATAATCGCGTGACTTGAATTCGCGTGTGTCCAAACTTTTTGTTTTTAATGGATAATTAGGTCAAATTTTAAGCACCCTTTTTAATTACATATTTGGATTGAGAATCGAGTACTGAGTATTCCCTATCAATATCACAAGTGTCGTGTGTGTGTGTTGTATAAGAAATGATGGAAAATAATGACACACATATTTTCTTAAAATATTTTATGAATTATTTAAAAAACAAAAAAATAATTTCTAACGTTCAAATAAAAAAAAGCAAATCTAATTATGAAGAATTATTAATCAACTAAACTTAAACATTACTTAGTTTTGAGATTTTTTGAAGTTTAAGTTACATTTCATGACTACTTTTTTTTCGAACAGGTCGTCTGATAATTTGTTCGACCGTGGTTTATTTACCATAGTTGCGAAAGAAAACATTCTTTCCACCGAGCCAGAGGACGGCATTGGTGTATTGTACTTAATAAATACTCTGCCTATAGCAGGATAACTTTGTAGAAGCTCTTGTTCTTGGCTTCCCTCGGCAAAAAAATTTGAAATGATCATATCCGCTCTCTTTTTAGCATCAACTGATTCCGCATCACTGCCAGAGTCGGAACTGAAATCAAAAAACTCGTCTTCTTGGTGACGTGTGTTATTGGCTGCATTGTTGACTTTTAAAAGCTCTGGGATTTCTGATATTTCCGTCCTTACGACTGATTTAAAAATGTTTATACACTTCTTTTGATCAGCGGCAGTTAGACATACTAACCACTTTTTTTTAAATCTTGGGTAACACAGAGCTGCAACGGCTGCATATTTACTAGTTTCACTCGAAAGAGTGTAAAACTCTTGAAATCTTTTCTCTACGCTTTGAAGATATTTTGCAGCAAGTGGTTCACAGAATTTTAGATTTAGAGTCATCGTGATCTTCTGTAATTTTTTTTTTTAGTGCATGCAGACAAGGTAATAATATTCCATAAAATGAGTCATCGCCCTGCAATATGTCCAAAGCGGTTGCAACTGGAGCAGCGCATTGGCAGTATTCCTCAATATATTGAAATTCAGAGTCTCGTAATGGATTTTTATACCAAGTGCTCTAGATAATTGAGAGTAACTAGTTTTGATATTCAATATATTTTTTAAAGCGTCATAGTAACTATTCCATCTAGTTATGCCAGGTCGTGTTAACGTATGTCCAAGAATGTTATGTATCACCTCAGCTGATTTTGGGCGAGCAGCAGCACTCCATAAATCGTTACATTTTTCCATTACTGTGGAATGTATTTTTCCAAGACATGTCGATTTATCAGTCAACAAGGCTTGGACATCCTTACTAGCAATCAGATTTAAAGTGTGCGCATTACACCTGAAGTGAAATGGTAACAAACTATATTGTGAGTGGTCGTTTACTATATTTTCTTCTAATAGAAGATCATCATGTTTGTGTTCCTGTTTTGTGCCGAACTCTACTTCAGTCAATTCGAGTTCTTCTTCACTTAACTCGTTTTCGCTGCTACTTGGACTTGAAGATTCATTATCTTCATCATATTCGATTAAGGATTTTGTATTTACTCCGAATATCTTGAACGCTTTCACAAAATTTGAGCCATTGTCAGTAACAGAGCATACTATTTTAGTGGGGTCAATATCAAAATCTGAATATATTTCCAGAAGCAAATCTGTTATGCGGGTAAAGGTATGTGCCCCTTTAAATCGGCGACAAGCTAAAGCTGCAGAATGCCTCTTATAGTTATTATCAATCCAGTGTACTGTAACACCTAAAAAACTTCTTTTTTTCCCTGACCATATATCAGCGGTGGTGCACAAATATTTCACTGCAGCTAAGTTTTGTTTTATTTCGCAAATCTGATCGAATGATTGTTTAGCTACTTTTTTTCTGAGAGAACGTCGCCCGGGTATCTTGATTCCACTATTTGTCACATTTAAATCTTCCATCATCTTAATGAAGTACGGGTCTTCCACGGCTCGAAAGGCAATCATTGAGTTAACGAAATAATTTACTAAGTTACGATCAAAAGTTTCTTGAGTTACAGGTGTTTTTGGAGTTTGCCTTGAAGTCAGAAGAACTGTATTATTTTTATTTTTCTTATTACTTTGCTTATTGTCTTTCATATATTTTTTACATTCCTTTTCTGTGTTTGCGCCATGTTTCCGTTTCAAGTGTCCCAAAAAGTTAGATGTCGTTTTGCCATAGCCCTTAACTTCTTTCCTTTGCTGGTCCGAACACTTCATGCAAACTGCTACTATGTTCTTGTCTGTGCATTTGTCTAGTAGAAGCTTATAATAGGTACCGTCAAATAAAGCAGAAGAAGAAAGATCCGATTGCAATACCACTGTTGAATTCCCGGAATTGTTTGACGACACCGACGGATCGTTTAAAACACTACTACTATTACAGGTAGAGTCATTATCACAATTCATGTTTATTTTTAAGTTAATCACTGAGTGAAACAATATCACATAATGTTGCAAAATCTGAAAAAAATATCGCCAACCGAGTGCGAGCGAGCGTGTGTCAGCCAGAGTGTTCAAACGCGACTGGGCGTAGGTAGGGTTCGAACGATACTTTCGATACTGAGTAGGTATCGATACTTTTGATCGCGATACTCGATACTGAGTACTCGATACTCGTACCTGGTAATTACTCGCAAGTACTCATATGAAACGTCGGTATCGAGTACTTTTAAAATACTGAGTACTTTTCAATATTTTCATATGGAAAAAGATCAACGGCGGCCCGTTTTAGCGCTCGGACTAAACAGAAATTCACTGTCGACGACCTTTTTTTTTTTTAGCTGTGATCTGACTGTGATCCTCGCGAGTACTCGATACTCGATACTGAGTAGTGTATCGATACTTCAGGACCGATACTTTTTTGGTATCGATACCATACCCGTCGATACCACACGAGTACTCGGTATCGATACCAGAGGCCGATACTTCGAACCCTAGGCGTAGGGTTTAGTTAGGGTTCGAACGATACTTTCGATACTGAGTAGGTATCGATACTTTTGTTCGCGATACTCGATACTGAGTATTCGATACTCGTACGTGGTAATTACTCGCAAGTAAGTACTCATATGAAACGTCGGTATCGAGTACTTTTAAAATACTGAGTAATTTTCAGTATTTTCATATGGCAAAAGATCAACTGTGGCCCGTTTTAGCTCTCGGACTAAACAGAAAGTGTAATCGGGATATGAAATTCACTGTCGACGACCTTTTTTTTAAGCTCTGATCTGATCTGATCTGTATCATCTGATCGATCTGATCGATACCAGAGGCCGATACTTCGAGCCCTAAAGCGCGTCGCACACGGCGAAGATACTATAACATTTTATCTTAGATAAAATATCGCTCACTATACATTTTGTATGAACTATCACACACGGCTAAGATACGATAATATTTTCATATTACGCATCTTAAGATATCGAGCGATATGGACGTTTTATATTAAGATGCTTAATATATCGTAACATGCCATCTTAAGATACAAAATATATCGTAAGATCCTTAAATACACAGGGTGCACAATATTCGATGCAAAATGGAATGAAATATATTAATTTTACTTCTTCTTAGCCATATTGGGGCGGCTTAGAATACTAACCCCAATCCCGCGCCGGATGGGTGTCGTAAGAGGCGACTTAATCCGGCCCGCTGGTGGTAGGGCCCTCGGAGGGATTATATTGGTAGTATTGATTTTAATTGTTAATTAATACCATTATTACTATTATAATTTCTCCAGGGGTTCGCCTGGATAGCTACCACCAGCATGAGTCAGCCGCCAAACGACTCGTCGTGTTCCGGCTGGGGGCTTGAGAGCCAGTTCTTTCTTTCTTTTTCTTCTTTCTTTCCTGGCCGGCAACGCATCAGTGATGCCTTTGGTGTTGCTGATGTCCATGGGCGACAATAGCCACTTACCATCAGGTGGATCGTCCGCTCGTTTGCCGGCTATTTGCATAAAAAAAACCTTTTCTCTCTGTTTTTGTTGTTGTTTTTATTATTAGTACGCAAAATATTGGAAACTATAAACTTTCCTTTGACTTTTTAAAATATATTTGAAACATTTTCGATGAAAGGTCTTCGTAAAGATTTAAACTCACCGCGGTCTTTCCTAAACTTTATATATATGATTAATTTCTACCCAAATTGTTCGGCAATGGCAACGTGCGGCAGAAATTTTTAAGTCATATTTGAAGTCAGAATCATCATCCGATGAGCTATCCAATAAATCTAATAGTATTATTAAACAAACCTTGCCGGATCCACCCCTAACCCCCCCGCCCAAATTTTCAATTTTTTTTTTTGGAAAAACCGAAAATACCATATATCTCGGAAACGGTGCGTCCTACACGATTTTTGACACGACTCGCAACCCCCCCTTAGACGCCCAAAACTCCCATTAAACAAACCTTGCCGGATCCACCCCTAACCCCCCCGCCCAAATTTTCAATTTTTTTTTGGAATAACCGAAAATACCGTATATCTCGGAAACGGTGCGTCCTACACGATTTTTGACACGACTCGCAACCCCCCCTTAGACCTCCAAACTCCCATTAAACAAACCTTGCCGGTTCCACCCCTAACCCCCCCGCCCAAATTTTCAATTTTTTTTTTGGAATAACCGAAAATACCATATATCTCGGAAACGGTGCGTCCTACACGATTTTTGACACGACTCGCAACCCCCCCTTGGAGCCCCAAACTCCTATTAAACAAACCTTGCCGGATCCACCCCTAACCCCGTCACCCAAATTTTCAATTTTTTTTTTGGAATAACCGAAAATACCATATATCTCGGAAACGGTGCGTCCTACACGATTTTTGACACGACTCGCAACCCCCCCTTGGACTCCCAAACTGCCATTAAACAAACCTTGCCGGATCCACCCCTAACCCCCCCGCCCAAATTTTCAATTTTTTTTTTTTGGAATAACCGAAAATACCATATATCTCGGAAACGGTGCGTCCTACACGATTTTTGACACGACTCGCAACCCCCCCTTAGGCCCCCAAACTCCCATTAAACAAACCTTGCCGGATCCACCCCTAACCCCCCCGCCCAAATTTTCAATTTTTTTTTGAAAAAACCGAAAATACCATATATCTCGGAAACGGTGCGTCCTAAACGATTTTCGACACGATCCGCAACACCCCCCTTAGACCCGTAACAACTCCTGTTACATAAACCTTGCTGGATCCACCCCTAACCCCCCCCCACCCAAATTTTCAATTTTGTTTTTGGAAAAACCGAAAATACCATATATGGTAAAATACCTTGAAATGAAATGAAATGAAATGAAATGAAATGAAATGAAATGAAATGAAATAATCTTTATTCATGTAGGTATCACTGATACTCTTATGCACGTCATTTTTTTAATCTACCAGCTTTTCGGAAAGGTGCTTTGTCATGGAGGAGAAGAAAAGCCGTAAAGAAACTCCTCAGCACATCTTTTAAAAATAAAACTTATATCTATTACAAAAATAGGTATTCTTTAACCTGTGCAGAACTGGTTGCCTAGCTAGTCATTTCCAAGCATCCTTGTCATTTAAATATTCATTTATGCTATAGTAGCCCTTGCCTAAGAGCTGAGCCTTTACACGTTTCTTAAAAGATTGCACCGGTAAGTCATGTATTTGTTTTGGGACTTTATTATAAAATTTTGTACCTAGTCCCATAAAAGAACGTTGCACTTTAGAAAGACGGTACGAAGAGGTAGCCAATTGATGCATCCTTCTTGTTTGACGATTTGAAAAATCACAATTTTGTTTATATGCAGTTATGGTTTTCCGTATAAACACTAAATTATTATAAATATATTGGGAAGCTACTGTAAGTATACCTATTTGTTTAAATTTGACACGCAAGGACTCCCTTGATTTTAGTTTATAAATAGCTCTAATGGCTCTTTTCTGTAATACAAAAATTTGTTCTATACCGGCTGCTTTGCCCCACAGTAAAATGCCATAAGACATAACACTATGGAAATATGCAAAATAAACAAGCCGAGCAGTGTCGACGTCAGTGAGCTGCCTTATTTTTCTAACAGCATAAGCAGCCCTAGCAAGTTTAGTTGTGAGAGATGCTATGTGCGGGCCCCATTGCAGTTTACTGTCCAAGGTCACCCCTAAAAAAACCGTGGATTCCTCTATATTTAATGTTTCATTATTTAATTTAAGAGATTTATTTACTTTTTTTACATTTGGCAACACGAATTCTAAGCATTTGGTTTTCTTTGCATTTAAAAGTAAATTATTTATAGTGAACCAATGTGAGACATGCGACAGAGCACTATTAACATCGTCAAAATTATTTTTATTCCTATCAGTCTTAAATATTAATGATGTATCATCTGCAAACAGCACAATGTTCGCATGGTTTTTAACATAATGTGGTAAGTCATTTATATACACCAGGAAAAGAAAAGGGCCCAAGATCGAGCCTTGCGGAACACCCATCACAGTAGGTGACCCTGATGACTTTTCATCGTTTATATTAACCTTTAGTATCCTATTACTTAAATAAGATGCGAGCAAGCTAAGGGCCTTGTTTTTCACGCCATAGTGACTAAGTTTAGATATTAATGTATCGTGCTCAACACAATCAAACGCCTTTGATAAATCACAAAATACACCTATAGCATTTTGCGACGACTCCCATGCTTCATATATATGCTTTAAGAGCCTGGCTCCGGCATCTGTTTTGTTGGCCTTATATGGTAAAATACCATATATCGCGGAAACGGTGCGTCCTACACGATTTTTGACACTACTCGCAACCCCCCGTAGACCCCAACAACCCAAATTTTCAAAAGATTTTTTGGAAAAATAAGAACCAAAAACATTAGAAACACTGTATAATGCTTCCTATCTCATTTTCTCCCAAATGAAAATTAATCTTATGAATTTATGTGTCTGTCTCTCTTTACTGTCGCTTTTTCGTTTCATCGACTTTCAAACCACAACGATGCTAAAGAAGTTTTCACTTCAAAAACAATATTAAAAAAACGATATTAACACAACAATAACAATATTAAAAACAAAACAATATTCTAACAATATTAAAAAAAAAAACAATATAATAAAAATAATAACAGTATTTTTTTAAACGAGCGTTTTTTAAAACGCGCGTGATTTTTTTCTACACCGTTGTTTTTGTCACCATCCGTGTTACAAATCTTAAAATTTCACTCTGATCATTTTTTCCATTTATTTCATGACGCGCCTAAAGAAATATAACTTTAAAAAATAATAAGTATCTAGGAATAATATAATTTTTTTATAATTTTTTGGGCCGATATTAGGCATGTTCAGGGTGAACATTTAGTATTTTGGTTTTACTATTTCACGAACGTGATTATAACACGTCGGAAATATCTCTGGACCTGGCTCAATGACGTCATGCAAACTGGAGAGATAGCAAAAAAAACGAGATGTAAAGATAAAAATATTTACTTGTATGTATCTACTTTTTTACTCTTTTATACAACTTTTAGATCAATCTGTACTTTATAAGGTTCTGTACCCAAATTGTTGCTATAAGTTTGGGGGATCCCTTGGGAAAACTCGCAAACTCGGTAAGTACGACCGACGAGTTACCGAGTTTGCTTTTTGCAATGCGAGTTATAAAGTATTAAAATTATATTAATACCTCGCAGGGAAATAACCAAAGATGTTTAAATAAATATAGATACGTTATGCCCTTACAAATCGACCGAAAAATCTGTTCCAAAAACAGCTACAACACACACACGTTTATCTTTTGTTTCCCTACACCAATCACTAGTACATTGGCAAATTATGTAAAAAGGATGGCATTACTAAAACCATAATAGTGAAAAAGACAGCTAGTGTTTGTCGCTCGCGTCAATCTATATAGGCTACGGTCTTTATCGCTCTCGCGTCAAAACTAGATCGCTATCTCTTTCTTCATCTGAATATGGCGTCTTTGCATGAGTTATTAGATTGTTTAGAAAAATAATTGAAATAGACTAAATAATCTAAGTATCTTAGCGTACTCAAATGTGGTATGAGATTCCTTGTGTTTTGTTGACCTTGGAGTCATAATTGGTGCACTTTCGAAACACACACGATGGCATTTTGATTTATTTTCGTAAGGACGTATGAACCTACGATGCGCCACGCTCGTGATTGCGCTCGACGCAGACTAATCACAAGAGTTCCCAATTGGGAACTTTTTGAGTCACACAACGCGCGCGCTTATGACGAATCTGCCTCTTCTTAATATATAATATCTTTGGAAATAACACTTTGTTAGAGTTATTAAATCTAAATAATTCGAGCTACTGCGTAATTAGGGGTTCATCAGAAGGGAATGGCATTTATTTTCTATTTACTAAGACTTAACGACTTACGACTTAACGAGATTCGAGTTATAGAGATTCCACTGTATTTAGCAGATGTATGTATTTAGGTTGGAGAAACAATAAACAATAATGCGATTACGAAAGCAAGAATAATACACGTGCGTCGGCGCTTGCGTTGGCAACGGTACTGGATAGGCGAAAACAGGGCGAGATCCAGGTAATTGGGAGGGGCATCGAATTCCAGCGAGGTCCAGCCAGAGATATTTCCGACGTGTTATACCTACATACATCGACGTCCTAGCCAGTAGACTCCTAATACAATAGGTATTAACGTCGATGCCTACAAACCTGATAAAATAAAAATACAAAATTAACAGGAGACGAACAATAATACTTACGCTCATTTATGCGGTAAACGATAAGAATAATAAATAATAACCTTATCGCCGCTTTAATTATTTTGGATATTAGGTTCCTACTTCGTAACTAAATACTTCTTTAATAAGCATAAAAATGTGTACAATAATTACCTCTTAAAATCCTTTGGATATCCAAAAAAGAAATATCTTTATTCCTCCCACTATTTAAATATACAGTGCAACAGTTCGGCATCTTTAAAAACAATACGTCGTCGGCACGTCGCTGACACACCTGACCTTGTCCGCCTACTTTGTTTACTTGTCTTACCGCGGGGGCAGCGCACGCCCCACCCGCCTTGTCAGTACAGGTCACGCACACATAGCTGTGCATGTTTTTTTTTTTACATAAAATAAGTTAATGCTTGACCATAATCCCACCTGATGGTAAGTGAAGATATGGTCCAGGATGGTGAGCGCACAAACTTAATAAAAGCCTATTCACTCTTTTCTTGAAGTCATCCACGTCATAGGTGGGTGGGAACGCAGACGCAGGCAAGCTATTCCAATCCTTCGCGGTGTGCATAATGAATGACGATGCAAACCGCCTCGTCCCTACCGGCGAGATGTCTACCACGAAAGGGTGGATACCCGCCGTGCATCGTGTCGTTCGATGGAGGAACGGGGAAGGGGGAATTAATTCAAATAATTCCTGCGCACACTCTCCAAAATGTGCCCTATAGAAAACCGAGAGACTGGCCACTCTGCGCCTGTGCTCGAGACTTTGCAGATTGGTCTTAACCAGATCTCGGTCACCAATGAGCCTCTTCGCACGCCTCTCCACCGAATCCAAAGCAGAAAGGTGACATTTGGCTGCACCTGCCCAAATGTGAGAACAGTACTCCACACATGGTCTAACCTGAACTTTGTATAAGGTTAACAATTGCCTCGGTGTGTAGTAGTGTTCTCGCGTAAGGCGTTTATATGAGGCTTACATTCTGTATTGTTTATTCTGTGCCTCAGCCACACCCCCTACCCGGTGTTTACGAAGGCCATTAAAGTATAGTCTGTGAAATTGGAATAAACAATGTTTACATTTTGAATTAATTGTTTTATTATACAGAATTCCATTTTGGTTTATTTATTACTGATTTTTAAGTAACATATTTATGCATTGCATAAGCTGTTGGTGTTGCTCTTCCAATAAATTAAATAAATAAATAAATAAGTAGTTAATCGTTATGAAATAATCAAATTCACGATTAAAGATTAAGATTAATAATCTTAATCATTTTAAATTTGATTATGATTAATTAATCTTAATCAAGTTTTTTGATTACGATTTTTAATCATTAATTTTTAATCGTTAATCAGATTAACTTTGGGCCAACACTGCTCCATAACAACACTTTTACTTTTACAATTACTTAATTCTGGCGAAGTAACAGTACGCCTGCTGGAGCTAGTTTTTGACAGCTCAATCCATCATACTGTTTTTTATTAGTTTTTCTTATAATGACAAACATGGCCAGTATCTTAATTGAAATTCACATCCTGTATAAAAATCTATCCTGTAAATATATAAAACAAAAAAATGTTTGTACGGATATCCATAATAGACTTTGAAACTATGCAACAGACATGCCCCGAAATAGTTTCATTTGAAAGGCAATAGCGAAAATGGTTTGAGATCACTAATACAATGCACCAGGCACATTTCAACTTTTTCCATACAATTTTTTTTGTGTAGTACCTAGCACACGTTTTTTTGTCTTTATGTCTGGTCTAATCTCTAGAACGACCACTTTTCCACTAGATCGGTACATTTACGCGGGAAAAACTTCCACGTGAATGAAGTTACGGCCACTTGTAGTATACAATATATTCGACATAATAATATATTATACATAATATACGATCGCGCAATAACTTCTCTGGTACTCCAACAACTAAATTGTCTGAGATTGATGGATGGTTGGCGGCTGTGAAATTCACAATAACCTCTTATTTTGTGTTTTTCGAGCATGTTTCATCGTTATAGCTATTTGTTTAATTACATTTTATTATTTTAGTGAGTTATTAATTTGAACTTGTTGCTATATATCACAATTCAAGAATTCATTTATAAACCTACTTAATATATTGTATATTGCTATTAAGTTTCTCATTATAAATGACAATGTACTTATAAGAATTAATAAGTAGACATATCTAATGGGAAATAAGGAATCTTTAAACCGAATATAGACATATACATAATAACTTTTCCCCCTTTTAAGATTTACTTGTAAACATGAAAGACATCTCAAAAATATTGAGTTATTTTTTAGCTACGGTGATAAAAAAGTGATCTATTATCCATTTGGTACGAGACTACGAATATAAACTTGATTTAAGCATTTTGTATTCGTTGATGTAAAAAGCTCTGCTGATTTGCTATCAATTTGAAAAAAAATATTAATGGAATAAATTTATTGCGATTCGAGTGCCGTAAAAATACGACGAAATGTGCGCAGAAATTATAAATTCAAACAAATTATATATGAAGCCCATATAAATTAAATTTACTACATGAAAAATTCCAGTTTAAAATTTTTAAGTCTATTATTCTATTCTAGTCTAAATAGAATATATTATACACAGTACTTAAACAAGTATAAGTGGAATTATCAATCTCTTGTTTAAATTTCATAAATACTAGGAAATCGCCCTCGCTTCGCTTCGGCAAAATAGTAATAAAAAAATATAATATAGCCTATGTCACCCGGGGATAATGTAGCTTTCCAACAATGAAAGAATTTTTGAAATCGGTTCGGTAGTTTCGGAGCCTATTCAAAAATTATGAAAAAGCTATGAACATTGGATATCGGAAATACATATATCGTCAATCGTTCAATCAATCTGGGTTAATGGTATTGACAGCTTGGGAGTTAGGGGCAGCGGTCAATGTTCATCTGTATTATAAATGATATTAGAGAAACTCAGCTGACCATACAAGTGTGTAATAATACAGGGGATTTGTAGTCTTCTGATTACTCAAAGCAAAGTGTCGCCCTGTTGTGGGTCGCAGGAACCTCAACCTAGTTTGATCTTGAAGGTACTGCAATTATTCCTACCCTTGCGCTTTTTTAGTCACCTTTTAATGTTTTTAGCCATGCCGAAGCCCAAAGTAGGGTTATTATTTCAGCCCGTATGTACAATATTCCTCTGTTCTCATAGAATTTCTAAATTACTTATCACTTAAACAAATGAGCTATCCATAGAAATATCATCGTCCGCTGATTGTAGTATAATAATATAACGTATTGTATAGGTATTAAATTCAAAATGACGCCAGAGAGGTCATGTTGTAAATAGAAAAAATAGAAAATAATGTCATAATGGGTATGATATTAACGGGCTTAAAGCACATTAGAGGTGCTACTCATTACTTAGTTTTCAAAGTGCGATTTGTGGGTAGTCGGATTTCAGATTTTAAACTTTGTCTTGTCACGTTAATCGGTTATTATCTACGCAATACCGGCAACGCGTCAGTGACACTTTTAGGGTGCTTTTCCACCAGAGATGTGCTATGTTACGTTGCTATGGATGCGTTTGATATCCACCAATCAAATTCATTGGTGGAAATCAATCAACTTATTGAATCAATCATATTTATTGGATTTCACATCTTCGCAGAATAGCTGCATAGCACATCTTTGGTGGAAAAGCACACTTAGTCTTAGGGAAGTCCATAGACGGCGTTGATCGCCTAATTATTGGCATGTTGGCTTATTTACTGAACAAATAAAAAAACCTGTATACATCCCAATTTTTAAATTAAAAAAATAGTCAAATAATCTCGTTAGTAGATACTAAAGACAGCCTTAAAAAGCGATTCAATGCCAGTTTATATAGTCTGTACTAAAAGAACAAAGAATTAGGTATACATTGCGAGAAGCATGTTCAAGTTAATTAAGCGAAACGAATAAGAACGACGGAGATAAAATGAATACCTAATAAATACGGGAAGATAGAATGAATGCAGGAAATTTCGAATAAGGCAGTTTATGGTTTACCGTTTGGCGTGCATAAATTTATTTTAAATTTTACTAGATACGTACACATAGTAGTATATATGTTACTGTAAAAGTCCATATATTAATAAATATTAGGTTTTACTAGTAAATCTTAGGATTTACCACCATGGGTTGGTAAATGTAAGGATTTTATAAAAAAGTGGCCATTTTTTACGCGTTTATTTCAATTAAGTATCAGTCAAAACCTTACGTAATATTAATTATCTTTACGATGATCATTTCCTTATCATTTATTACAACAATTTACTTAATTTATCAAGGGGTCTAATCCTTATGTAGTTAGCATTATTATAATTTGGCACGTTTGAGTTTATTTATTAGTCACTAGTAAAACATAATAATTATACAAAACCTTCAAAATACTTTTTGAATAGAAAAAAAACACAAAAAAACAAAAAAAAATATTCTCACAAACATAACGATACTTTGGCTAAGCTAACTGAAACACTATTTATCTTAATAGGACAATAAACTTCTTAATAAAACAAAAATCTTTGTTCTAGAGTTAAATATAAATGTTGAAATTTGAATAAATTATGGTATGTTTTGAACACAGCGCGGGTATGCAGACAACCCAGGACTACGCGACGATGCATCTAACACTATTGGACGTGTCTATTTTTTAACATTTACCGGGTCTCTGATGTAAAACCATCATTTACAGAGATTTACAGAGTGTATGATGGTAAGAGTTCAAAATGAACAATAATCACAGACCACTTCGTACCTTTACCACTACAATCTAACATTTTAACAAAAAATTAACCGACTTCAAATGAAGTACATTGTACTTTTCACATGGATGCCATTGTCAGATCTCGTTCAAATTTATGTGGGACCACACGACAAGCACCAGCTTTCAATTAAAACAAAAATCATCCAAATCGGTTCACCCAGTCCAAAGTTCTGAGGTAACAAACATAAAAAAAAAAAAAAATACAGTCGAATTGAGAACCTCCTCCTTTTTTGAAGTCGGTTAAAAAGTTGCTAAATCTTAAGTTTTACTGGAAAATCTTAAGATTTACCGTAGGTAGGGCCTTTACAGTAACATATACAAAGCATAAATTTAATATACTTTATTCTTTTAACACATACATCTGCGGTATATAGGATTAAGTGTATCAGGAAGCATACACTAACACAACAGCGACACTTTTGATTAAAGTCACAATTATATCGATTAATTATTAATGTTATTTAAAACCATAGACACTGTGTTACTGTGTTATATATCATGTTTCTACATATTTATGCAATAAAGTATTGAGTATTGAGTACTGAGACATTTTAAACAATAAGTAAAAAATCAAATAAAACAATAATAAAAAAGAAGCAAGAAATGAAAATAAGTTGAATCCTAAAAAAATTTTTTTTTTTAAACGCTTTTATTTCAATGTTTAGTTTATAAAATTAGCTACAAGTTGTGAAAATTTCAAGTCTCTACGTAAAATAGAACATAGAGAATTATGCGTCTAAAGTCTGAAAATCGTTTTTTTTAATTTAACAACAAATAAACAATGAAAATTAGTTTAAAATATGATTTTCGTGTATTGTCATCGGAAATACACATGTCTGCCAAATTTCATCAATTTTCATTAAAGGGAAGTCATTCAAATTAACGTTACAAGATTTGATCCTCCGAAGTGAAGCTAAATAAAAGCGTTTAACAAAATGTTACAAGATTAAGGAAAATTAGCAACAACGTAAATTTTTAGCAAATAACAAAAAAAAATTATAAAAAGTGTGACACAAATATCAGAAAAACTCTTGTTGGAGCTCTCGGCGAACGTTTGCAGAGTGGTCGGTAAATCAAAGGGCGGAGGGAAGTCGCGGCTTATCACAACCGTGACGTGAGTCGTCAGCTTTAACGAGCGAGGGGAAAAACTTTGCCACTTTTATTGTATAATGTAGGCTGTGTAATAAGTAATGACACATTTTATTTACTTTTCACAGATATTAAAGTTCTCTTCTACGAGTATAATGTAAGAACAGCTTCATGTAACGTTCTCTTCTAATATGTTAGATATGTTAGAATAATTAATTTATAATTATGTATAAATTTTATCATTATTAACGCTTATTATCCCGTCCAATAATTATTGTTACCGCCAACCACACCTCACCTACACCATGGGTTGACTGGGAGAGAATGACCCATGGCATTAAGTCCGCCCTTTGTAAGCCTAGCTTGTTAGTTTTACAATAAAGCTTATAAATAAATAAATAAATAAGAGCTTAATGAAGAGTTTCGTGTAACTGAAATCTAGAATGTGGAACGGTCCCCAAACAGTCTGCAGCCAAGGTAACGTGAATTCTGGGCTCAATTCCCGGTATTAAAATTGGATTTTCTAAAGTACCTCTGTTAGAAGGGAAGATTTCCTGTAACTGAAATCTAGAACGTTTAATGATCTCCAAGGAGTCTGCAGTAAAGGTTCAGAACTCTGGATTCTGGGCTCAATTGTCGGCCTGAGAAGATAAATGTTCATTTAAAA
This sequence comes from Thymelicus lineola, assembly GCA_963932265.1. NCBI lineage: Eukaryota > Metazoa > Arthropoda > Insecta > Lepidoptera > Hesperiidae > Thymelicus > Thymelicus lineola. The sequence continues at coordinate 13,379,438 of OZ010689.1, forward strand.
GATTCGAGTAAAATAGATAAAGCTTAGTCTCCGGAGCCCTTGGGATCAATACCCACACTACAAATAACGCAAAATATTTTTTTTTGATTTTGGTTTAATATCCTAAATAAACATTTATATTTATAAAGCTCCTTAGCCACAACTTAGCCTAGTTGTGTAGTTTTTGAATGTTATAATATTTATGTTTTATTTTTCATAGTTATAAAGTTCACCGACTTTAATTTGTTGTTACCCTAGGGGAAAAGTGTAAAAATAAAAAGAAATTAAAAAAAGGTGTGTGTGCGATTCACACACGATAGAAGTGAAACTAAACAAGATATAAAAAACCCCTCGACAACAACACGTAAATTATTAAGTGCCATCTAGCAGCCGTCTTACACAAAATTACTGTAGCGCGCCATCTAGCGACTAACTAAGAAACAACAATCGGTCGGTCGATCGACAGATATTAAATAAGCAAGATTGACAACAAAAATGAAATTCTTATTTTTTGTTGATAAATTCTTTGAAAATATTTAAAAGAGCATTAGAAAGTATTTAAAAACAGTATAAAAATAAAACTAAAAAACATCTTATTTTTTGTTGATAAATTCTTTGAAAATATTTAAAAGAGCATTTGAAAGTATTTAAAAACAGTATAAAAATAAAACTAAATAAAAAAATTCTTATTTTTTGTTGATACATTATTTGAAAGTATTTAAAAACAGTATAAAAAAAAGATTGTGTGGTTTTATGAAACCACGGTATAAGTGAAACTTTTTTTCGTATTGTAGACATTTAACTAAACATTTTTGGATAAATATTCGATTTAGGGTATTAAAATGGCATCATCCTCGTTGATCAGTTTTTCGGACTGACTAGCTGTGTCGTTGTTTATCAAAAGCAAGAAATAGCAACATAAGTATATACCTGGTCATCATCAGACCTTTAGAATGTATCATGTAGTAGCACCCGTACTCAATCAGATAAATGTTGAAAGCTAGGTCATCCTAAGTACTTCCGTTACTGAGAACCGATAAGTATATAACTGGTCATCATCAGACCTTCAGAATGTATCATGTAGTAGCACCCGTACTCAATCAGATAAATGTTGAAAGCTAGGTCATCCTAAGTACTTCCGTTACTGAGAACCGATAAGTATATACCTGGTCATCATCAGACCTTTAGAATGTATCATGTAGTAGCACCCGTACTCAATCAGATAAATGTTGAAAGCTAGGTCATCCTAAGTACTTCCGTTACTGAGAACCGATAAGTATATACCTGGTCATCATCAGACCTTCAGAATGTATCATGTAGTAGCACCCGTACTCAATCAGATAAATGTTGAAAGCTAGGTCATCCTAAGTACTTCCGTTACTGAGAACCGATAAGTATATACCTGGTCATCATCAGACCTTCAGAATGTATCATGTAATAGCACCCGTACTCAATCAGATAAATGTTGAAAGCTAGGTCATCCTAAGTACTTTCGTTACTGAGAACCGATAAGTTAAGAACGGACCGTCACGCGACATGCGACACACATACCAAAAAGTTTGAGACGATGTAATAAAAGTTTCACTTTAATAAAACTAAAAAAAAGAAATACTGAGAGACGCGAACCTGCGCATCAGGTATTGTGTATCTACGTCCTGACCATTGAGCTACGGAGAAGTTAGATTCAACGATGAAATTAGCAGTTATATTATATGCATGCTTAAAGTATGTATATTTCTGTCTCATTCTTTCCTGGCTTCATCCTACACATTTTTGTATTTGTGTCTCTTACCAGTCGTTTTTTCCGTTACATCCGGTTTGAAATCACAACGATTCTAAAGAAGTTTCACTTCAAAAAAATTTTTTTGACGCGATGCAAGCCAGCAAAATTACCTTTCTTTTAACGTGGCTTTGAAGCAAGGCAAACACACTCATAGCCACTAGGATTCCCTGTATCGTGGATGCCATAGACAACGCACAAACACAAAAAAACATATACGAAGAACGGAAATTCAGACTCATGATTAAATTTTCCGCCTAATTCGGACCCGAATCTAGGACCCTTGGCACAACGGTCTGGTATGGTACCCATTTTGCACACAGGTCGTCATGACAACCGATACCGGTACGGCGAGTGTGATTTATTTTTCCGTTTCACTACTATCGCATATATTTTTTTATTTTTACAGGCTTATATCATAAAGCCAAGCATTCAGTTGAACTGGCAATCCCCATGGTGAAAGCAGCGAATATTCCAGAGTTTCCTCATTGTGCGATGAAAATATTGCAGTGGGCCGTTAGTGGGGCTTTTACCCCGTTGTTGGCCGCAGTTTTACTTAAAAGCCGGTAAAAAGTCGCAGCTTATCGTTAGCAAACAAGAAAAATATTTATTATTTCTATACAAGTTTATTTTTTATGCAATTGTTCGTATATTTTATAGGTGTAGGTATAATGATGAACTAAAGATTGTCAGGAAAAATTGTTGTGTAGCATTAAGACTGATTGCTTTACTGTGTTTAGCTTCAAGTCATTCATGGCCCATCAATGGTCTCTATTCTTAAAACTGAGGAGACAGGGCGTATTCGACAACACGGCTTCAATGCGTCATTTATTACGTGCCCTCCCACGCACGGATGTGATCAAACTTTGCCACTTACAGTCTAGCAACTTAACTACCAACCACACCTACTATGAATCACTGTGATGTGAGGTATGGGATAGCCCAAATGCGGTCGTGGGTCATAGGAGCGCATTTGCTGTATACTATTGTACATCCAATTAATATTATAAATGTAAAAGTTTGTGAATATGTTTGGGTGTCTATTCCTCAATCACGCAACATCTACTTAATCAATTTGGCAGAATTTTGGAATGGAGATAGCCTATACCTTGGATTAACACATAAGCTACTTTTTATCCCACAAAAGTTCAGGGTTCCTGCGGGATTTGTAAAAAATCGATATCCACGCGCGTGACGCCACAGGTATAGAAATCTAAATTAATTAATAAAAATTTCGATATGCAAACATTCTACCGTGGGCGAAGCTGCGGGCAAAAACTAGTATTTTTATATTTTCCATGCATGAAAAGTTGCATTGCACTGTATTAAACGTTGTACATTTAGCAATTCGGTATACAAGACTAAAACACACCGTCGCGTCGTGTAAAAAAATGATATTAAAAGCCATATTTTCTACGAGATCATGTTTTCATTTTCTTAAGCTTTGCTTATCACAACAATTACAGTCACCGCAGACTCTAGAGGGTCCGTTATCAGCAAAGAGATGTCGTCAGACTTATACAATATTTATTATTAAACTTCCAGTGTATATTTTATCAGAGCTGAAATGATTTAAAGGAATATTCCCTTGAGCTTCTGTTGGTCAGATAGAAAACCTGAAAGGCTTCGTTACGATAAGGTAACCTTATTTTGTACAATTTTATGTACGTAATGTACATCATTAGCAATAATGTAATTATACAATGACATTTAACTAACTTTAGCAATATTATCCGTCCGTATTAATTAAATCAGGAAAATAAATGTAATAATTATGAATGACTACCTACGTAATCAAGACTCGAAAACAATATTACCTATACATATATTAAATACTAAAAACGCTTATCATCGCTGGTCTGTTTAAAGTTTAAACTATTTTTGTTCTATTATTTTCAGGCATTATTTTAATGTAATAAATCGTAAAACAAGCCTATTGTAAGTTGTTACCCTCGTCCATGGACATCTAATATCACCGATGCGTTGCCTATTAAAGCGAAAGATGAGCGGCATCATTATTGGCTCTCTGACATTGCGACCGAAAGACCTATAAAACAATTAACGATCAATTTTAAAGAGCGGGTTGTAGCAACAAGACTGCAATTGGACATGAATTTTATAATTATAAATTGTAAGTAGTTAAAAGTTATAGGGGGGTCTAAAATGGCCTGACCTGCTTCGAGAAAAGGATGGTAAGGCGATGCCGCTTTTTTGTTCAGCTTGGCGGGGGCACTACCATGCCCCCAAATGAGTGTTTTATGTATGTGAGTAGAAAAAAATACCTCGGTAGTTTCTTGCTGCTTCTTCTCCCGGGTCCAGTCACAGTTCCTCACCTTTGTTGAAGCATTGGAATAGCTAGCATTACTTTCAAAAAGTGTTTGTAAGCCAAACCATTTTTAAATAAAATATTTGAATTTAGCTGACTAGCTATACGTGTAATATACCCTACATTCTATAGGTATGGTAGGTAATAGCCATATCCTTGTTCATATTTGACACATGAAGGTGAGGTTATTTGGACTCGTCCGTAGCAAGCATAGCCTAATTTTATACCAATTATTTTATAAGTTAGATAGAACGTGCACGTAAAAAGTCCTATAAAGAAGTTTTCACTTCTTTTCGAGGCTTTTGAAGTTTCAAATCCAATATTTTGAACCCGGTAGGTACCGAAAAAAAGTCTGTCCAACATAAAATTTTACCTTTCTATTGTTACCTAGTTGTTTGGCAAAATGTTTTTGTTTGAAATATAATCATTGTTTTAAAACATAGTTTTTCGAACGGATTGCAAAGGAAAGGGTTATGTTTGAAATGAATCATGTTGTTCAATATTGTTGTTTAAATATAATCTTGTGTTCATTTAGTGTAATTTCCTAAGGTATCACTTAATTGGATGAAACACATAAAAAAAAAAGAAAATGTGTGCAATTCACACGTGGTAGAAGTGAAACTTTCCAAAATTTTGGTTTCAAGATAATGATATGAAAAAGCAATAAATCAAAGTCAAAGTCAAAGTCAAAATATTTTATTCATATAGGTATCACTGATACACTTATGCACGTCATTTTTTGGCTTTTCGGAAGGTGCTTTATCGTGGAGGAGAAGAAAAGCCTAAAGAAACTCCTCAGCACATCTTTTAAAAAATATTACAAAAAAAAGATAATAATACAAAAGTATTTACTATTCTGAGCGGAACTGGTTGCAGAGCTGGTCATTTCCATGCGTCTTTGTCATTTAAATACTCGTCTACACTATAATATCCCTTGCCTAACAATTGTGTCTTTACACGTTTTTTGAAAGTTTCTATTGGCAAGTCACGTATTAATTTTGGGATTTTATTATAAAAATGTATACCAAGCCCTATGAAAGATCGCTGCACTTTACTTAGGCGGAACGAAGGCGTAACTAATTGATGCATTCTTTTCGTATGGCGATTATTAATATCAAAATTTTGTTTATACGCGTTTATATTCTTCCGTATAAAAACTACATTGTTAAAGATATACTGGGAAGCTACTGTAAGTATACCTATTTCCTTGAACTTTTCACGCAAAGATTCCCGAGACCTAAGTTTATAAATAGCCCTAACTGCCCGTTTCTGGAGTATGAAAATTTGTTTTATATTGGCTGCTTTGCCCCACAGCAAGATGGCATAAGACATAAGTCATCCTAGCAGTTTCGACGTCTGTATACTGCCTTATTTTCCTAACAGCAAAAGCAGCCCTACCGAGTTTTGTCGCGAGATTTGTTATATGTGGGCCCCATTGAAGTTTACTATCTAAGGTCACCCCTAAAAAGACCGTCGATTCCTCCATATGCAATGTTTCGTTATTTAGTTTAAGAGATTTGCTGACTTTTTTAACATAGGGTAGCACAAACTCTATACATTTCGTTTTTTTTTGCATTTAATAGTAAATTATTGATAGTGAACCAACGCGATACATGCGAAAGAGCACTATTTACGTCGTCGAAATTTACTTTATTCCTTTCACACTTAAATATTAGTCATGTATCATCAGCAAATAGTACAATATCCGCTTGGTTCTTTACATAATGTGGTAAATCGTTAATGTATACCAGAAAAAGAAACGGACCCAAGATCGAGCCCTGCGGTACACCCATCACAGCCGGTGACCCCGATGACTTAATATCGTTTATGCTGACTTTTTGTATTCTATTACTCAAATAAGACGCGATCAAGCTAAGGGCCTTGTTTTTTATACCATAGTGGCCAAGTTTAAACAGCAATGTTTCGTGCTCAACACAATCAAATGCCTTAGATAAGTCACAAAATACTCCTATGGCATTATGTGACGCCTCCCATGCTTCAAATATATGCTTTAATAGCCTAGCCCCGGCATCGGTTGTACTACGGCCTTTAGTGAAACCGTATTGCTCAGGATGTAATAATTTATTATTGTTGAAATGGGTTAGCATTTGATTCAATATTATCTTTTCGAAAATTTTACTAAGGGTTGGTAAAACAGAAACTGGTCTATAGTTATTAAGATCAGTTTTTTCACCTGTTTTAAAAAGTGGAATGATTTTGCTGCATTTCATAAGATCTGGAAAGATACCTAGATCTATACATTTATTAAAAACTACGACCAAATATGGAGCTATAATACCTATAATATGCTGTATTATTTTCACCGAGATGCCCCACAAATCACCCGTATTCTTTACCTTCAGAGACTGAAAGGCCTTAATTAAGTCTCTAGCGGTTATATGTTGAAATTCAAATAAAATATTACATTCATTAATATGATTTTTTAATATAGAAAGTGCTTCCGTCGGTGAAGAAGCTAGTGAACTGGTTAATGTTATAGGAATATTACGGAAGTGATTTTCAAATTCGCTTGCCACGTCTTTATCAGCACTGATTATATTATTATTAATCAATAATTCGTAATTGAAATCACAGGACTTTGCGTTACCGTTCTCACTGTTAATTATATTCCAAGTGGTTTTTATCTTGTTATCCGAATTAATAATTTTGTTCTTTATGTACATTGATTTCGCCTGATTACAAACAATTTTAAATATTTTAGAATAATTTCTCACGTGCTCCTGGAAAGTTGGAGAAAAATTGTATTGTTTCTCGGCGTAAAGGTCATACATCCTGTTCCTACTTTTATAAATACCTACAGTAGCCCAATCACTAAATTTACTATTTTTAGCTAGATCTACATACTTAAACTTGAATATTTTATTAAATTCGTTATTTATGTTATTAGACAATGTGTTATATAGTTTTATTGGATCTCTTTGTTGTAATGTTAACTGCGTTTGCATTTCCGAGTGGATTTTTTCTTTAAAAGTTGAAATCTTATTTTTAGTTATTGGTCTACATTTTATTATTTGTTTTTTCTTAGTGATTGAATTATACAACGAAATTTTTTGTCCGCAGTGGTCTGACTTCAACTTACTGAATATCTCTTTATTTAAAATCTCACAATTGCAAAAGATATTATCTAAACAAGTAGCTGTAGTTTCAGTTATTCTGGTTGGCTCATTGAATAATGGATTTAAATTAAAGCATTTAAACAAACTTAGTAGCCTAGTAGCCATAGTACTATCTGATAAAATGTCTACGTTGAAGTCGCCACATATCACTAATCCTTTTCTAGAAACACATAACCGTTTAAGTACATCCTCCAATGTATCTTCAAAAATAGTAAAATCACCAGAGGGGGGTCGATACGCGCAAACTATAACAAACCGCTCCAGTTCCACACAGGCCAGTTCAATAGTGCGCTCAATAGAAAGACTAACAATGTCTTTACGATCTTTACAAGACATATTGTTGTGCACTAATATTAGTGATCCACCATGAATTGCAGTCTCTCTACAGAATGCACTTGACAATTTATAATTACCTATACTGACAAGATTTTGAGTGCTTGGTAACCAATGTTCCGTTATACATAAAACATGTATATTACAGTATTTTATAAATAATTCTATTTCTAATCGAATCTTAAAGCAATAAATCGAAGCGCCATCTATGAATACAACTTAGCACTTTTTAAAAATCTATCTAGCAATAAAACGAATGTTCTATCTTACTCCTCACGCCATCTATGAATACAACTTAGCATTTTTACTGTCTGTATAATCGGTCGGTCGATCGACAGATATTAAACAACGAAAATGAAATTCTTATTTTTTGTTGATAAATTCTTTGAAAATATTTAAAAGAGCATTTGAAAGTATTTAAAAACAGTATAAAAATAAAACTAAAAAAAAAGAAATACTGAGAGACGCGAACCTGCGCATCAGGTATTGTGTATCTACGTCCTGACCATTGAGCTACGGAGAAGTTAGATTCAACGACGAAATTAGCAGTTATATTATATGCATGCTTGCCGAGTATATTTCTGTCTCATTCTTTCCTACATATTTTTGTATTTGTGTCTCTTACCTGTCGTTTTTTCCGTTGCATCCGGTTTGAAATCACAACGATTCTAAAGAAGTTTCACTTCAATAAGAATGATTTTCAAACGCAATTAAAACTTTTATGAAAAAAGATTTCATGTTCCACAGTTTTTATGTTTATTAAAAATTTCAGGACAAACTCCGACATCGATATTAATATTTCTTTCTGTCTAATGTTTCTATACATTCATACGAGTACAAACACCTCTATTTAACTCATATTCGCAGCTTAAACAATAACTGCTTTAAAAACGGCCAAAAACAGTAACTTAGTATCACATAAAACTATTTTATTGTAGTTAAATTCAACTATTTCCACAACGTTGACCCACACAGAAATAAACTCCAGCAAATTGCCAACAAAACAAATTGTTTCGCCGCCTGGCGTCAAATTAGAAGGCTCATTACTACACAAGTACACACGTAGAGCTTAGAGCAGCCCTCGCAAGTCCGGCCTTGGCCACAACTTTGTTTGGTCTAAACGCGACCTAAAAGCCGCATATTTGTTTCCTCATTTCCATATGACTTTTATTCTAAAAATGTATGACATATTTCCAGTTTCTTTATTTTTTACTGGTTCTCTCAAATACAGTGTATTATAGCATCGTAATTATGAGTTGATGAACCTGCTAATAGGTATGTTGACTAATTTTAGAATTCAATTTTATTTTATAGATAGAACCTCAATATTCACGAAAAAAATATTATAAAAATAGTAATCTTCAATTTAAAAACAAAAATTGATCAATAAAAATCATTATCAAATTTCCCACCAAAAACGTCACGTGACGTCACTAAACTATATTCAATACTATCTGTCTACTAAGTTTGTTGAATTTCCATATAAAATTGTTCCAATGACGTCATATTCTCAAAATGGTGTTTGAGGTCACGTGACAGTGAGTACAATTTTTAACATTTTAAATTAATGATATTTAATTTATTGTGATTGATTTCAATAAAAGATCATATTTTAGGCCTTTAAATGTTACCACTAATATTTTAGACATAAAATTATATTAATTTATAATTAGTGTCAACCGTATTAGTTGATGAGCCTTCTAATAGTATGTAGATTTTTGTGGTTACGACCAAACTGGTTATTTGGAATGCCAAACTATATATTACCAATGCGTTTTAGCCAGTATTAGGACGCATTAGTTAAGCCTTCCAATAGTTCATGATGATTTTAGAAATAGGGTGGTTTGTACCTACTTAGACAAGGAAATATATTTATCATAATATTGTCATATACGCGTATACCTGGAAACGACCTTATCTATGGAACATACATAATTCTTATCATAAAATAACCGACTTAAAAAAATTAGGGATAATTCAAAAACTACTCGTCAGACCTCGCTCAAATTTAAGTAGAACCACAAGCACCAGTTTTCGACTAAAAAAATCATCAAAATCGGTTCATCCAGTCGAAAGTTCTGAGGTAACAAAGATAAAAAAAATACAGACGAATTGAATACGTCCTCCTTTTTTGAAGTCGGTTAAGGTTAAAAATAGATAGATAGTAAAATAGATTGTCGATAAACAAGCTGATGGTAAGTGGTTACCGTCAGCCAAGGACAAGATTAACACCAAAAGTGTTGGGTTGCCGACATAGGTATAGGAGCTAATAAATACTTGTGGACAACATTACACGATCTATTTTATCTGAAGTTGAATTCTCGGCAAGAAATTTTGCCTTTATTTTCCTCAAAGATTATATTTTTATATAAAAACAGCCCATTTGATTTATGGCTTTTTACGGCAGACACCAATTAGTACTTAGGTACGTAAAGCTTTAAATCGAATTTAAGACTGACTCACATATAAATTTACTTTTGTTATTGTATCATGTTGTTTATGTTGAGCTGGCCATATACGATCAAGTTTACTTGTCAAGTTTGCAGCGGACTTGATGCGGCATCCAGTAAACTTGACGGTGTATGGCTTATATCTGGCCATAGCTATCTCATGCAAACTGGATACCGCATCAAGTCAAACTGCAAACTTGACAAATATACTTGATCGTGTATGGCTAGCTTAAGCACTCAATCGCATTTGGTTGCTTTGGTTTCAAAGCAAACAAAACGTTTTACGTGTAAGTACAGTGGTACAGTGGTACACTTATACATATTGGAATCTATTATTAATAATGCTCACAATATTTCACTGGCCTAAGATATTTAATTTATCTCTGTTATTTATTATCATGATTGAATATAGCTCTAAATAATACTAACGTTATTACAATGCTGTGTAACATATTAGTTTGTAGTAATAGGTAGTCGCATAAAATTATAATCGTTTGATTGTCATAATTTTTATCAAAGTGTTTATTGTAAAATGCCAGTCTATTTACATATTCTTATTTACGGTAATTAAAGTTAGTGGAAAAAGCAAAAACCGCAGCTCAACGGCAAACAGATATTCTTGCTATTTGTGCATCTCGTAAAAATATTACAAACGAACGGTACTTTTTATTACATTGTATCATGATGATACAATTTTTTATAAAGGAAAATTTCCTTTTACGAGGATATTATTGTCTTAATGAGCTCTCGTTAGCGGTAAGCTTTGTTTTGCTAGAAATGCCATTTACCTTTAGACTTTTTTTGTCCCTTGTGTTTTCCGCAACTAATTATTTTATGCTAATTTTATGAGGTCCCTTTCTCAGTTAATGGTTCGTTGTCTTTGAGGGTCACCTGTCGAACAGTAGAAGTCCCTACGGTACCGTTAAAGCTTTCTTTTCTTCATGACCTCATTTCGGGAGTGTTTAAATTTCTAAATGAGGGTTCTGCTTTTTTGAGTGTGCACTTCACAGTCCGAAATGTAATTGAAACATCTCGAATTTTTCGTAACATTTTGTGAATGTTTAACATATTAAGTAATCCATTCTCAGTAGCGTATGATGAATGATCCTATAATGTTTTCTTTCAAAGAAGCAAGGCTTTGCTAATATTTTGTTTAACAAGTATATTAATATTTTAAAATAAAAAAATGCCTGCTATCAAAAAAGCAATCTTGATATACCTTTTTGAAATTCTTATAGTGAGTCAAACAATAGCATCTTACCACAGAACATCTAATAATTAGTAACTAATAATTAATTATATTATTAGATATTCTGTGCATCTTACAGCCACCATATTTTTTTTTTATTTCAGTTATCTAAAAACACTTGGGTTTTTAAGACGAATCTAACGATATCTTAATTATATAAATCAGTTCAGCGGTTTGGGAGATGAGGTAATAAAGATTATTAAATACGTACATACATACATACATATTATACATACATACATACGTACATAAACGCATACATACATACATGAATACAAGATAAGCGAAAAACATAACTCTTCCTGGCAGCTGGGTAAAAGTAGCCAAAATTTACATTGTAACGAGGATAAGCCTCGGGATTTGGTGACAATAATATAAAAATAAATAAATAAATAACGCTTAACCCCACACTAGGATTCCCTGTGTCGTGGGTGCCATGGACAACACACAAGACAAGGACATTCACACCCAGACCGAGAACAGAAATTCAAACTCATCATTCAAATGTCTGCCTCGCTGGGAATCGAACCCAGGACCCTTGGCGCGGAGATCCGGCATGGTAACCATTGCGCCACACTGGAATAAGACTATATCGCTACAGCACGAAGTATTAAAAATTACCTATTCACGCTTTATAAAACGGTAGGTTTGTAAAAATTTATTAAATTAATTTGTTTTGTTAATTATAAATAAACACTTATAAATAAATAAATAATCACTACAGATTCATAGCCCCACACTAGGATTTCCTGCATTGTAGGTGCCACTGATCATACACAAAGACCAAAATACACACCCAGACCGACAACAGAAACTCAAACGCATAGTTAAAAATTCTGTCTCGCTAGGAATTGAACCCAGAACCCTTCGCGCGACGATTCGGCATGGTAAAAGTTATTATCTAAAATCTAATAAATCTAAAATTTATTATTTATTGTCTAAACATCATTCAAGAGTTCAAAAATTACAGCTTCAAAAACCAATTTCCTGAGCGAGGTCCTCCATAACTAGTAAATTGTCACTAAGGATTACTAATTCAAAGAGAGCTCAGTGAAAGTCGTTTTAACTTTAAATAGATATCATTATCATCACATAATTATGATCCCAACCCAAATGTAAAGTATGTACTTTTGATTTGGCTCACAAGTAATTGTCATGTCACAACCTTTTCCAATGATCTTTTTTGATAAAATAATAGGACGTTACATAACGGTTTAAATTGTAACATAATGAATAATACGAGTATTATGGATATTGCTTGCTATAGTCTAGTCTAGAGCATCTAGACTAGACTCTCTCAGAAGGAGATACCCGCGTCCTGTAGTTAGTGGGCCATTAATGGGTTGAAGCTAATACATAAACTACTCCAATTAATCAAATCTTATGACGAATGATCTCAATTTATGTGTTATAGATAATATGCTTCGTTACACTTAACGATGTTAGGTATCTTTGCACTAAATCAATTATGTGATTAAACATAGATATAATTCAAATGTATGCAATCCATATACAATACAGTGTTAATATATTATATCTGTATTCTGTAAGTACACTTCAGACATGATAAAGAAAACTCGGCTCATTTAGAACAACATATCTAAGACCAATCCAGTTTAAATCAGATTCATGATTACCACGTACACTACTTAATGACCTTAATTCATAATATATAACTCGAAAATAATACCTAAATGATGTTCCAAATAGCAGTTCGCACTATTTACTACAATATATTAAATACCAGTGGTAAAGAAAGATTAATGTTCCGCAGTAGCCTCACAGGTTGCAGCTAGACTCAGCAAAAATACCAGTAAAATCTCAAGACTAAGAACTTTACATTATAAAATATCCTAAAATCCGTTTCATTTGATGACAAAAACATCATCTTAAAAAAAAACAACTTAATGTATTCACAGGATGTCATATTGAATTAAGTATGACATCACATATCTAGCCCTTAACCAGCGGAGGAATAGCCTATGTCACCCGGGGATAGTGTAGCTTCCCAACAGTGAAAGAATTTTTCAAATCGGTTCTACCGAACCGATCTACCGTTCTACCGTATCCGAAACTACCGTTTCGGAGCCTATTCAATGCAAACAATCAAATCTTTCCTCTTTATAATATTAGTATAGATTACACTTTATTGCACACATTTGCAAGGATGGAAAAGCTTAAATATTATTTGTGCACAAAAGGCGATCTTAACGCTAAATAGCGATTTCTTTGATATAACCTTTGCGAAGATGACTAAGGGAAAATTTAAATTAAGGAAAAAGGAAAGAGGTATAATGTATCGAGTTTGTAACTCAAGCCAAGGACTGACTTGTAATATTAGTTTGTAACACTCAAAGGGAATTCGCGAAAAAACCGAAGCTGAGTGTAGCACGCGGCGCTCGCCGCGAACGATTACAAACAAAAGAGTCAAACTTAACCATTTTTAAGATATACTCAGGACTTTAAATTTTTTTTTATAAAATTGACGATTTTTTGTCTATTATCCGGTTATTTTGTAACTTGTGCCTCTTAATTTATTTTTTTTACAACTTTTCATTATTCTCAACACCGAAATGGCAGATAACTGAACAAACTGGGCCGTAGTAGACGAATGATGGTTAAAAAGAGAAATTAATTCGTAAAAAGTATTTTTGTTCTTTCAATAATTAAAAGAAAAAGTATATTATCTATATATATTTGAATTACTATTTAGGAGTTCTTCTAGAATAGATCATATGTTCTAATGGATAAAAGTACATAGAACTGAGATCGAAATTCTCGTTTTGGCTTCACGGTGCTCGGTTAAAAATAATATTGTAAACGCAAGTATTTATTTGAAGTCTGTATAGAAGCACCTCAGTTTATTTAGTTTTATACTTGAGTAAGAACATTGTGAAAGTTTAGAAATCGTACCAGAAGTGATCAGTCTTCTGTCCAGCTCTTTGTTGGAGTAGATTTGCTCCGAATTGGCAGCTCGCTCTACTTCAAGAGTTTTCTCAACTTGTTGGCATTGCATAGCTTTGTCTCTCGTCTTCGTTTACTAGTTATCTGTTTACTTCTAAGTTTATTGTTTGTTTTGACGGAATACAACAAGTTTTACCATTTGGAAATGAATAATTTCTAGAAATGAGTATTTAATGGTGACTTTCGGTACTATACTCTTTTATTAACGTTGATAACGTATTTGGTTTAAATCTTGAATTTTCAAGTACGTATTTCTTCTTAACGAATACATGCGTAGCACTAATAATACACAAAACCTCTAAAACTATAAGTAATATTATATAATAAATAATTTTGGTTTCTTCTGCAAAATAAAATCCGACCCTTTTGAAATATTCACGCAGACGAGATTTTACGCGCTTGCTAATAGGTATTCGATCAATTCTACGTTTCTAAACCAGAGCTACATGGCTCGCAGGCCTGAGCCTGATATATTTTTATAAAAATGGAGCATCCCACTCCAATTTCCATTAGCCAATACCACGAACAAACTACATTGGTATTGAAATGTATTCAGTTTTTATTATTCATTCATTGAAGTCTTCCGTAACCAAAAGGTACCTTTTCCATGTGCGGCATTTTTTACTTCCCGTTTTTACAATTCCATTCCTGTTTGTTTCATGTTTAATGTGAAATTCATGTTTGTTATAATAATGCTGACGTTTGATTTAAATATTCAAATAAGTTTTTAGTATCTTTAAAAATATTTAGTCAACCGAATTCTAGACGTCCTGGTTTTATGCTTCTTATCATTACATGCTGTTAGTCATTAAAGTTCCTTTCTTTCACAAAACTTACTCGGCATGTCATTTGCTCGACAAGCATGTCATTATTCATAATATCTGACTTACTTGAATTACGTTAACATCATACAGCTTCACGAGGGTAGAAGTAACCCTGTAGAGGTAGGGGTAAGCTGTAGTGCCAGTAAACAGTAACTGTCCATTCAATAAAAGATCGCCTAAAGGTGTGGACAAATAAAAATTATTTTTTAGTGAAAATAAAAATTAACTTAAGTACAAAAACAAATTATCATTTTGTGCAAATAACAGTTACTATTCATGATGATTTATGTTGATCCTTTTCAAAATAATCGACAACCATCTGAATATGATTCCATTTTATTGGTTACGACTACAATATAAACCATTCCTATATAGGATTTTCTTGTATCACAATTTATAACAATTTTTTCACACTGTGATAAAAGTTGTTAAATTTTATATTTGTATAGGACCCAGATTTTGTCACGCCAGTGCTATCAATCTTTTCTAGACCCACATAATAGGCATCAGGCAAGGTTTCATACAGCGTAAGCGTTATAAATTTCTTCCTGGCAACTCTGACACGTCCCATCAATCATTGTGATGCAAACTATACGTTTTATATGTAAGTGTTGTACATACGTAAATTGATATGGTATCATTTATCAGAGCGAGCAGATGTTATTATGAAAAACGTTTAGTATAAAGCATTCTGGAAGTTGTATAAGGCGAATACGTGAATTTTGTTCCAAGTACGATAATTCAGTACGTTACAAAGTAATTATAGGTGTTTTACTTTCGAATTCGTTTTTAGATTAAGAACACATTACATAAAGGCTATAATAACCATAGTAATTTCACATTAAAGTAATTAAATTAAAAGTCGTAGATAACGATCTATAAATTATAGGATAGGCTATACCTACAACTGTGACATAGAAATTGTATTTACCTAACCACAATTAAAGTTATTACAAAAAACTATTATATAATTTACAAAGCATGCTTATAATTTCATGTATCTTATGTATGTATTCAGTAAAGCAATATTTGAGCCTAATAAAAGATAATAAGAAATTATCCTGGACACAATTACTAAAATGTACTTATGTAGGTATAACATTATTATTGACATTATTTAGACATTATTTTATTTTTAAAGTATATTATTTATTAGCGTATATTATTACAATTTACTTATTTGAGAGAAGATTTGCTTAATAGTTTTTCATTTTATTTAATGCCAATTTTTTCGAATCTTGACATGCTTTACATACTTCTCATATATTCTACATACAGGTATTATTATTTTATAGCAACAATTACATGAACTTAATTGTTAGATGTAGCGTTTACGCGGAAAAGTAATGATGATGAAATATTTACATTGTGTCTTTTAATTGTTGATTAAATTGGATATCAGCTATTACAACACTTATTGACAATTTACAAATTAACGATTCCTATCAGCTTTGTGGTATTAGGATAATAATTACAAAATGTCATATGTCAGAAACACTATAGATTCTCTCACAGTAAAGCGCTTTAGTTGACTGTAGTAACAATGAAAATTCTAGTAAGAGGACCAAAAGTTAACCCTTCAAGTGACACCCCTTCAAGAAAACCTTATGATTACCCCTCAGAATCTTCAAAAATCATATCTAGTCTTAAATTTTATATATTATTGAATTCATTAGTAGGAATGAACCGTACTTATTTATTTAAAAATAAAAAAATGTTGTTTATACTGGCTTCTATATTCAATTTCATTCTTGTGATTTCTGTAATTGTATTCATGTTCCACAATAAAGCAAAATATTCAACTTTAATTATATATAAAAATTTAATCTGTGCTAAATATTTATTACTTACGTTGAATGTCATGTTTTTACAAAAAATAAAACTCGTGAAACTTTTTAAAAACTTATGTAAATTTGATAGTACTTTAAAAATTGAAGATAATCTTGACATTACAAATTCCTTTATTGATTTAATATTATGGGTCATTTTAGCCCTTATAGGTTTTGTTTTTGAGTCTCTAATAACTTTTTACATAGCTTATGATACTGTAAACTATATGTTTCCATTGGTATACGTTGCTTATGCGCACGATAATGAGATTTTATTCTTCTGTGTTTTGATCAAAACTATTTCAAGAAGACTCCATATTCTAACAGCACATGTGAATAAACTTTTCCCAAAAAATATAAAGAACATCAGGAAGAATGCTACTGTGAGGAAACTTGAAGGATTATCAGAAAATGTAAATCTTGACATCACTTCATTGCACCACGCATATGAGAAACTACATGAATGCTGCGAACAGTTGAATTCTATTATGTCTTTATCGGTGATTACTGACAATTTATTCAGTCAATTATATAATTGGCATACTCTTATTTTTACTAAAATAGCCGAGAAAATAGCTTCCAAATCTTTCTTTATAAGTAATAGCAGAGTGATTTAAACTTTTTGAAACCTTTAAATTTCCAGTGTTGTGTTGAATAATTTTCTTCTATACAGTTTTAAATTTTGAATAAAAATCAGTTTTGTTTAATTCTTTAACTTTTCAGATGTTATTATTAATATTAGTATCAGGAACAGCAACAACAGTGCTATTGACGCGTGTCATTAAAATGGTGCTATTGAGCGAACTTAATACTTTGGTTAGTACTTCAAGTTAAATTTGTTTAAAAATACGTAGTGGCCTAATCATTTGCACTTTGTGCGTATAGATAATAGCAGTTGTGAATAAAGAGGGGCTCGTTAATATACCTACTTAGTGGCGGTTGATGTATTAGCGACATAAACATTTTCAGACTATCCACTAATCTAACAAAGTGAAATATTACTATTATTATCACAATTCGCTTTTGATAAAATCTATGGATTGAAGACACTTATGTCAGCCAATAATAAGTCGTACTTCTGTCTTATCTTATTTATTAAGTTGCTTATCGTACCTAGTAATAGTATAACTTATCGTAGCTAAATGTCCTCGATGTGGAACTTAATTAATGAAATATTAATTATATGCGGATTTTTAATCAGAATTTTTTTTCAGACAGCAAAGTTATTGTGTATCTATTTAATCTCCCGATGTGTTAGATACGTGACACTGGTGATATATCCATGCTATTATTCAAGCGCTACCACGAAGAAAGTGCTTGAAATACGAGATATGTTGTATGAAGCAATACATTTCATGAATCTTGGTAAGTTTTACTGTCACTAGTATTAAAATAGCAATAAGTAGCAATAACAAGTTTATCGGATATATAAAGAAATATGAGGCAGATTCGAATAAATATTCAATTATCTTATTATACCGTGACTGTCTCTCGAAGACTTGACGAATGTAATGATGAAAGAACGAGTTAATCAATTAAAAATAAAATATTACGTTTGTAATTTTTTATAACCAAATATTAACTGATTAAAATACACTTTGACTTGTAGATGCTATGACCGAACTCTAGATAAAGTTAAATCCACATTTCATTAATCACTTAACTGAAAACTAACGAAGAAATAAGCATTAAGCAGTGCCTTTGTACATAATCTATACTAATATATAAAGAGGAAAGATTTGATTGTTTGCATTGAATAGCCTCCGAAACTACTGAACCGATTTGAAAAATTCTTACACTGTTTGAAAGCTACACTATCCCCGAGTAACATAGGCTATATTATATTTTCAAAAAAATTAGGGATCGTTAATAAAACTCCAATAATGTAACCCAAGGTGTAAAAAATAAAGAAAACCGAAGCAAAGCGAGGGCGGTTACTCGTTACTTATATGTTGAGTCCTAATTGTATATTCCATTGTGTGTACATAAATAAATAAAACTATGTGGTAATGTCAGCGGCCAACCGTGAAATTATCAGATCGGCCACTGACAGTCCGAACCGACACTATTGACTAGCGTAATATCCTCCTTTGCTTCCTAAACGAAATTTACACAAAATAGTGTTTATTTTGTTTATGAACGATTTAAATTCACTCGTCTATCAACTGCAGATGAACATTGTGTTGCAAGTTCCGAGGAAAATAGGATAAGACAAATCATCTACTTATGCAACATCTGTCACATTTCTGGTAATAAATTGTATAAACGGTACCGTCTATGGGACGGATCGTTATAATTAAGATAATTGTTTTTGCGACAATATTTCTCTAGATTAAAAAAATATATTATTAAACAATTAATTTTTCATACTAACAACAATTTCATTCTGCGAAATACTTGTTTTTAAGTTAACCTTTTTTTTGTTTGGTTTAAAAGCAACATTTTAATACTAACCTAATACATAAGCATAATACAAGTCTTGAACAAAGAAAATATAAATTTCATTTATGTACTTACTTAACAACGAACAACTCTGCTTTCCAACTTTTTATTTGCCAGTTGCCACTGAAGGTCTTGTAAAGGATTTAATTATAAATGTATGCTTATGTTATTTTATTTATTGATTAGGTATAGTATTTTATTACATTTGTAAAGAATTAGGTAATTACCTTGAACTCAAAAAATCCATGTAAGTCACCAATAAAGTAAATGAGAAAACTAAAAAATTCAGGTAAAAGACTGGCAGAAAAACACAATTAACATATTTTTTAATCAGGTCTTTCTCAACAAAATAATATTATTATTTTCGTAAGCCCATTTTACGTATAGATGCAGAACATATTCTTATTTATTCTCAATAATTTATTTTCTTACTTTGTGATGTGTCATAGAAATACGAAGATAATTACAAGAAGTTTAATATCCGAAGTGTATCGTTTTTATGACGTCTACAGATAAATTAGAGCGTCGCAAAGCAAAGACGTTCTTTCAACTGACTGAAGACAGTGATTTCTCATACTACATGGGCGGCATCATAAAGCTTAACATGAGTTTTCCTCTTAGCTTCAGCAGCCATTGCATTACGTACTTGATTATCATTCTTCAGTTCTCTAAATACATCGACTGATAATACTGGAATTATTAATATCTCATAATTAATATCTCATAAATGTGTGTTTTAATTAAGAAATAAATTCTTTGATTGAATCAACCTTATGTTATTTATTTTTATCACTTTAATAAAATTGTTATTAAATATTATAATAATGTTGTTAAGCTTTTTATCTTTCAAATTATGAAATATTTTTATTTGTTTGATTATAAAAAATAAATGTTGTTAATTTGTTTATTAACAAGAAAATAATACAAAACGTAATTATTGTATTACTATTGTAGTACTACTTAGATTTAATTACTTTCTTTTTTATATTAGGTACTAGCTGTTACCCGCGACTTCGTACGCCGAAAATAAAGATCCCTTCAGTATAAAACATGTTTTTCATAAATTGACAGCAAACTTGTCCATACTATGAAGAGAGGAGACCCGTGCCTTGTAATAGTCCATTATGGGTTGAAGCTAAAACACCTATACTTAGTACCTAAATCGTATTATGTAAATGAGTAAAATATTAAACAAATCTTTAGTGTTGATAATGAAATGATAACTACGATCTGATATTGTAGCGTGATTGGTAGTCAGCAAGATACTAAACTCTTCACCAAAATTACAGCAAAAGTGACATGTTCTTAGAACCCATTAATTACCCATCGGGAGAAGAATTCATAGCCCGGGCGCAGCGGCTTGTGTCGGTTCTAATAGTAATCGATGAAGTTAAACAATAGCGAGTGCGGTCGGTAGTTGGATAGGTGACCGCTAGTGGCAAAAAATTCTTGAGCTCTCCGAGCTTCGGAGGGCACGTAAGGCTGTCGGTCCCGGTTGTTGTCGTAAGGTAACAGTCGTTACTCCATCAATCCACACTGGAGCAAAGTGGTGGAGTATGCTCTAGGCGTCCTCAAGAGTGAGTGTTCAGTAGTGAGCCATTAATGACCCACCCATAGAAAAGGTCCCAAAATAATTAAACTTTTTAGAATTTAGAAGTTTAAGTCAGGGCCTGAGAGTTTTTGAATTTTAAATTTACATTGTAATTTTACAGAATACACAAAAAAATATCTTTCTTTTCTTTTTGGGCAGCAGCAAATCAGTGATTCCTTTAGCGTTGCTAATGTACATTGGCGATAGTGACCACTTACCATGAGGTGACTCATCTGTTCGTTTTACAACTTCTTACTCCAAACATACTCTAAGCTTATAACCTCTAGTTTTAGCCCTTAGGGAATGTATTACCAAACAATCATGTTACAGTTATTTTTGTTTTATGTAAGATTACATACTAACTACCAACTTTCACAGTTTTACCTTAAAAAACCGGGCAAATGCGTGTCAGGCCACGTGCAATATTGGGTTCCAAAGTAGTAAGTTTATTGACTATTACTCATTAACTACGATACGTATGTTAACATAACCTTGATAGTTTTCCTTATAAATCCATCGTATAACCTATTTTTGAGAATGTTTTCACTTGTCCAACTCCAACCGTTTAGCCGTTAGGGGGGACACTTGACTTGACTTGGGTACCCAAAATTAGCACTTTCAAGCCAAATATTTCGCAAACGGAACTCTACATCCAAAAATGGTCTCAAAAGAATAATATTTTTGAAAAAACTTTTCAACGATACCCTACACTATAGGGATGAATAAAAAATAATGCTCACGTTACCTGTAGTGGAGGTACCACGAAAAAAAAAGATTTTTCAGTAGTTTATTCTACGATTTTGGAGTTTAAATAAATATGTATATCCATGCCAAATTATAGCTTTCTAGCACTAAGGTTCTCGGCGCTTTGCTTTGGACAGACGGACAGAGTGACGGACGGACATGACGAAGCTATTAGGGTTCCGATTTTACTTCAGAACCCTAAAAATGACGGTGTTTCGTATAAACATTCCCTGAATTAACCCTTAAAAGATTGATTTTTCAAATTATGTTAAAGTTAATTTTTGTTTATAACAGTCGAACTGACTGAGAACCTGCTACTTTTTTGAAGTTGGTTAAAAACCGGCTAATAGCGTGTCAGGTCACTGGTAATATAGGGTTTCGAAGTTCTAAGTTTATAGAACTCAATAACTACGTATGCTAATAATAATATAGCCATGATAGTTTTCCTTTTGATGCTATTGCCATGAATTTTTTTACGTGTCTAACACTTACGAATATTTCGCAATAAAAACTAAAAACATATTTTTAAAAATGTTATTATACCAGAAGTTTAAATAAACATGTATATCCTTGCTAAATTACAGCTTTCTAGCACTAAGGGTCTCTGCGCTATGCTACGGACGGACGGATGGACGGACGGACGGATGGGCATGATGAAACTATGAGAATTCTGTTTTGACTTCGGAACCCTAAAAAGGGTCATAAAAATCGCTTCATAAAATAAAACGAATCTATCAACTACATATAACAAAATGTGACCTTATCCCTCAGGAACAGGTCTATTTTCCGGGATAAAAAGTATCCTATGTCCTTTCCCGAGCTCAATTCTATATCTGTACTAAATTTTATCAAAATCGGTTTAGTGGCTTAAAAAAGTTATCCCTCAGGAACAGGTCTATTTTCCGGGATAAAAAGTATCCTATGTCCTTTCTCGAGCTCAATTTTATATCTGTACCAATATTCATCAAAATCGGTTTAGTGGCTTGAAAGAGTTATCCCTCAGGAACAGGTCTATTTTCCGGGATAAAAAGTATCCTATGTCCATTCCCGAACTCAATTCTATATCTGTACAAAATTTCATCAAAATCGGTTTAGTGGCTTAAAAGAGTTATTCCTCAGGAACAGGTCTATTTTCCGGGATAAAAAGTATCCTATGTCCTTTCCCGAGCTCAATTCTATATCTGTACCAAATTTCATCAAAATCGGTTTAGTGGCTTGAGAGAGTTATCCCTCAGGAACAGGTCTATTTTCCGGGATAAAAAGTATCCTATGTCCTTTCACGAGCTCAATTCTATATCTGTACCAAATTTCATCAAAATCGGTTTAGTGGCTTGAAAGAGTTATCCCTCAGGAACAGGTCTATTTTCCGGGATAAAAAGTATCCTATGTCCTTTCCCGAGCTCAATTCTATATCTGTACCAAATTTCATCAAAATCGGTTTAGTGGCTTGAAAGAGTTATCCCTCAGGAACAGGTCTATTTTCCGGGATAAAAAGTATCCTATGTCCATTCCCGAGCTCAATTCTATATCTGTACCAAAGAACAATGCCCAAAAATTATTTTTTATTTTTTGTAGCGTCTTAAAACGTCAGTTATACCGAAGCAATTCATTTATTATTTTACGTATTTTAAAATTAATACCTGTGCCCGTATTACCCAGCGTAAAATAATTTTATAAATAAGTGATGAATTGACTATAATAACAATTATGTCAACAATGTCCATTGTCATTTGGGCACTCACTTCGATACATAGCTTGTATCAAGCAAGATATAGGGAGACTTCTGGCCAATATTACACACAGAATTTCATTATAAATGTTGGTAACAAATGTAATGATGTCAAATTTCCATTTCCGGTTGTCAATCAAAAAAAAGTCAGAATAAAAAATAATGGTAAAAATTACGTTCTCCCCTACTCTATGACTCAATGGTTATAAGAATTCAATCTCAAAATACTTTGGTTCTGGGGTGTGTCTGCTGAAAATTGTTATATATCTAAGCTCAGAAATTAAAGCGGCGATTTTTATAATTTTTGGAACGAAGTTCCTTATCGCGCGTTGTGAAAGAGGGCTAGACGGAAAATTTCGACACTTTTTGATTTTAAGAATGACCACACCTATTTTTGAAGTGATTCAGACAGTTCTACAGAGATGGCGCTGTACTGTACAACTTTCTGAATCACGCTTGCGTGATTCAGAAAGTTTTACAGAGATGGCTAAATAAACCCGAACCGAACCGACATTCATGTCATTAGGTCGATTACTTATATGTTTTACAAAGAATCTCAACAGCGTGATTCAGAGTATATTTTTGTAGCGACATCTATTATTATTTGTTAAAATGATATATTATGTTCTATTTTCAAAGTATTCTTTATTATTTGAATTCAAATCATATTTGACATTCCAAGTTTCTACAATGGCGCTGTACAACAAAACAATACTTAAATCGAAAGGAACTTCGTTCCATCCAGGTGTCCGTTGACACCTCTCATGTTTTTTTTTATTTTAAGACGCTAAAGTTGAAAATGAAATAAAACGATGTATGGCAGTTGGGCATTGTTCTTTCATCAAAATCGGTTTAGTGGCTTGAAAGAGTTATCCCTCAGGAACAGGTCTATTTTCCGGGATAAAAAGTATCCTATGTCCTTTCCCGAGCTCAATTCTATATCTGCACCAAATTTCATCAAAATCGGTTCAGTGGTTTTGGCGTGGAATAGTTATCCCTCAGGAACACGTCTATTTTCCGGGATAAAAAGTATCCTATGTTCATTCCCGAGCTCAATTCTATATCTGTACCAAATTTCATCAAAATCGGTTCAGTGTTTTAGGCGTTATTGAGTAGCAGACAGAGTTACTTTCGCATTTATAATATTAGTATAGAGTATAGATATATCTAACAGTGCTTTTTTGGACGCTAACTTTTTAAAGTTTTTTTTAAAGTTTTAAATCGATATTATATAATAACTCCATCATGATTAGAAAACATGACTGCGCGCTTTTTTTTTTCTAACTAAAAATAAAAAGCGTTGGCTCGAATTGCGTTCGAGGACGGCTTCATTACCTAAACTTCCTTATTTCTTTTACACGCAGAAATTCTTTTAAATGATAAATAAATAAACGCTAACACACTCATACCCCCACAGTAGGCTTTCACCTGTGTCGAGGCTGGCATGGACGACACATATAACACATCACAATCACACCCATGATCCGAGTACAAATATTTATCTGTCACATAAATATCTGCCCCGGCCGGGAATCAAACTCAGGACCCCTCGCTTCACAGGCAGGGTCACTACCAACTAGGCTACAGGGTCAGAATTTTGTTGTACACTCTCGATGATTTCAAAGATTTGACGACCCTGTAGCCTAGTTGGTAGCGACCCTGCCTGTGAAGCGAGGTATATTTGATCGTGTATGGCCAGCTTTAAACAACACAATTACACATCAGTCTCACTTTGAACTGGTTTTTTTCAATTCCCTTGGACATAACACAGTAGGTTAATACTTCACAGGGATTCATTTTTAGAAAGGAACGTTTTATAGACTATGTTATGAAAGGTCAAATAGCCCTACAAATTGCACAAAACACGCTCCCTCTTGATTAACTCAAGGGCCCGCCGTTCAGATTGTAGTAAAATAAAATTACATTTCGTCGATAATGATGGTCTTTTTCCATCAAGTTCAAGTTTCAAGGTTACATACGTCGTTCACTGTAAGCTACCGGTAAAACCTTTTTTTAAAAATTCTACTCAATGGTTGTTGTAGAGATCGCTTCTTAGAAATAACACCGCCTTTTGTGTTATCTTACACCTAGGTATATCAGAAATTTTCTCCTCTGGGACTTATTCTCCCTGACTTATTAACCAAACATTTATAACAGATTCAAAAGTACTTGTGGCTAACGTGTTACGTTTTTTGTTATATCAATAAAAATAGTCTGGCCGTTGCACAATTTTCGATTGAAAAGATTAATCAATATGAGTTCGAGATTTGTTTTCCCAAAGATTGCGTCAATCCGCTCTTTTCCGTCACCCTAAATTTTATATTAGCCGAATGGAATTATTTCTTTTCCTTCTTTTCCTTTCATTTCCGACACCATAAAGCTTAGAATTTGAAACGAAATGGCTATGAGTGTGACTAAGCTTTACTTTGAAATTCATGTTTCTGAACTGAGTATAGTTCACTAAATTCAAATTCAAAATCATCCTATTAATACGAGTATTATAAATGTGAAAGTTCGTGAAGATGTTTTGATATTTGAATATATGGATGTCTGTTCCTCAATCACGCCACAACTACTTAACCGATTTGGCTGAAATTTGAAATAGAGATAGTCTATACCCTGGATTAACACATAGGCTGCTTTTTATCCCCGAAAATTTTAGGGTTCCCACGGGATTTGTAAGAAATCAATATCCACAAGCGCGAAGCCACGAGCATCATCTAATATCTAATATGGTTCTATAAATCTAAATCAATTAATTAACGTTTATAAACCACTCTACCACGGTCGAAGCCGCGGGCTAAAGCTAGTATAATAATTATAAAGGTATCCTTGATACCAATGCGCGTCAATTTTTCTACCACTAGTTCGTCGTAATAAAGAAGAGAAGTGCCGAAACAAACTCCTCATCCTCAAAAATCATACTTAAGTGCACTAATTTAGTTAAAACCTATTCAGTCTTTTCTTATCATACTTTACCCTTTGTCTTTATTGAAACTTTTCTTTCTCAAGGGAGTTCAGTTTCGAGCCCTTATGCATTACTTTTGAAAGATTATGAGTGTCTTAAAATAAAATCTGTGAGCTAGACAGGTTTCATAATGCTAAAAGTGTGAAAAGCTCGACTCGTAGATACATTACATCTCCTTAAAACCTTTTATTTTTAAAATTACCTAACTAATTAATATAATGCATTGTTTATGTATTTCAACCTCCAATTTAGAGTGAAATAAATTTAAAACAAAATTTCTTTAATTATATTATCATTTTGATATTCAAATGTCTTTATATACTTTGATATCCAATAAACAACTAACTTCGCTTCAAAAAATCCTTGTTAGCTGAAAATACAAGTTTCAAAACAAACTATTTGCATTTAAAGTTTGCAATTTAAAATACAACAGTTGTTAATTCTGAATAAGGCATTAACTAGAAACTTGGTTTTATAACTTCAGCAGATGTATTTAATTAGGACTGAGATTATTATGCAGCTTGCTATAATAAAACCGTATAAATTTAGCGTTAAATCTTAATAGCTATAATATTTTTGATAATTATTAGGTAAATGAACCTTCTTCGTAGTGTAGCATCGTCTAATTTAGCCAATATGTGTTTCGGTATGAAAATTTTTATGTGGTTTTATGGGGTTTTTAGGGGTTTCCATATTTCAACACATATATATATATACGCAAACTCCGCTTTCGCTTTGGGAAACCCATGTACATATACTCAACAGGAAAAGATTGACATAAATATTATATTTGTGAGCTTATTTTTTTTACACAAATTTATTGAAATGTTTCCTCTATCTTACTTTAATACAGCAATAAAATTTGTATCAAATACAGGCCATTTCTTAGATTAGCAGAACCTAGTACACTGATAATCCTAACCTAAGTAAGATGTTTGTTAATAATGGGCCTTAAAATTGCCGGAATTAAATTATATCGTAAAAATCCTGAATGCCATTCCCAGAGTCAGTGAAAATCTGGAAAACTGTTCGGTTTTCCTTTCTCCATTGTCCCGTCATTACCATTAGACGCAGATGACGATAGCAGTGCCACGTCTTATCTTTTATGTGTCGCTTTTGTCCTATAATCGTTTTAGTGACGCTGTTACTGGGAACGACGAATCGAAAACCAATTTTGTGATGCGGCTAGTCCGATGTTCAGATTCTATTACTGATTATTCTACTCAGGGAAAGTACGTATGGAGCTTAATAATCTATATATTTATACATATATATATTTATAATCTATATATTTTCTTTTACTTAATAATCTATATATTTATATATAATAATATATATATATATTATATATATATGACTGAAAAGAGATACACTGATTAAACAAAAAATCTCAGAAACTATCGAACCGATTATGATGAAATTTGGCAGGGAGATAGTTTATGCTAAGGAGACGTCAGCTAAGAACGGATTTTTGAAAATTCATCCCCTAAGGGTAAAAATAGGGGTTAGAAATCATTTTCATACAAACCAACTTCGTCAGTTTTAGAATTATAAATATGAAATTGACATTAAAAAATAAAATTTAAGAACAAAATATTAAATCTCGAAATTCAAAGAATACATATACATATACAAGTACAGTACAGCATGGCGATGCTGCCATCTTTATTTATTTTTTCAATATTATTAATATAAATATATTTATTAAAACTAATATTATAATTTGTATGACTGATCATTTGCAGAAACTACAAGGATCCGCAAGATACTTCTGATCTAAGATCGGTTATTCGATTAGAGTGTCATAAGTCCAAACGCTTTCAAGCCTATGTAAATAATGTTTGAATTGGCGTTAGTAGAAAAGTTAAGGTCATCTTTATTTGTTAATAAACAACAAAGAATAAGAAACAATAAGCCGCAACTGAGCAAGCTGAATGTATTGGGTTCGTTAATTCCACTTAGGAATGGCCCATCGATACCTCCATAATTGCTCAGATCTCCAATAGTGGATAAATCAATTATCTTCTGTACCCTCAGGGCCTTCAGAATGCAGATCTTTTTAAAGTAGTAAATGGATAATTATGTTGTATCGCATCGCCTCGTTAGAATTATATGTATTGTCACTTACCTTTGTGTAATTTTTGGTAATGTCAAAAAGTGAAATACGATAAATACAAATTTATTTATAATATTTATTTAACAATTTTGTACACAGATGTATATTATATATTATGTTATTGTAAAAACCCGAACTACGGTAAATCTTAAAATTTGCCAGTAAACATAAGATTTACCAATTTTTAATGGTAAAAGTGCGAAATGGTCTCTATAGTTTTTTTTTATAGTTTAATGTTTGTGAGTTTCATTAACCCCCGACGAAAAAAGAGGGGTGTTATAAGTTTGACGTTTTGTGTATCTGTGTGTCTGTGGGTCTGTGTATCTATATATCTGTCTATGGCATCGTAGCTCCCAAATGGGTGAACCGATTTTGGTTGGTTTGGTAGATATTGACAAATAAAATTTAAATTTTAAGATTATTTTATTTGTCAAATTTCAAAATTAAAATTCATTTAATCATATAGATATCAATGATACACTTATGAACGTATTTTTTTATTCTATCAACATTTCGGAAAGGTGCAACATAAATATGGAGGAGAAAAAATGGCGAAAGAAACTATACTCAGCACATCTTCTTTAACTGTCAACTAATTTATGGACTGAGTTGATTTACACTACATATCTTTAACTTGCTGCTACAGTAATGCATGTAAATATGCGATTTTCTTACGATTCTATGTGCTTACTTTTTAGATGTCTTCTACACACAGCTTTCTACTTCTACATAAATATACAAAAATTATATTTCCTGATGCTTTCTAATATGTTTAATCCTTTAAAGATTCCTTGCGCAGTGTTCTTCGTGTGTGGGTTGAAATGAGCTGACGCGAGAGCTACTCTTAAAAATGTATATGTCATGGCATTAAATAAGAGCAGCCAGAACCTTATGAAAGAGGCATCCGTTTCTTTCAACGAACAAGATACGTTTTTAACAACAAGAAACATTAATACACTTCAACGTCTAATAAACTGATCAGTACAAAAATTATAGTAGAAATAATATTTTTTCTATTCTTCTTCCCGTATAGCTGATCTCCATGGGTGACGAAGATAAATCAACGATTAAGTATAAGGATTTTAAAAATATTTCCTACGTGCGTAAATAGTTTCAAAAACATATCCGAAGCCAAGCAAGTGAGGCTAAAAGCGTAATTATAAACCATAGTATCAAAGGATCTTGTTATTATAAAATAATAGTACATTTAATGAACCCTTACAAATTGCAAGGTAGAAAATTTGGACAGAATGATAAAAAGGGTCGCTTCACCAAATTATCCTAAACAAGCCTATCTTCATAAACTCGAAACGGTGAAGGTTTTGTACCTCTAAACTAAATTATGTTTAAATATGGCGCCTTGTCAATTTCATTTTGAGTAAGAATGGCTTGTAATGAAATTTCGGTTTCGGCCTTTGTGCTCCTTATTTGCCAGAATTTAGTGTGCCAATTTAAGACTTTGGAAAATATGTACCAAATGCATAAAAATGTTAGTATGAAAAATGAAATATATGTGCAAAGCAATTAATTAATTAACATAGTTCTTCTTAACAATAAATAAGCTCTGTAGCTACTATGACTATTCACTATGCACCAGTAGGGGTTAACGGAATATAAAAGAAATATTACTTCCTTGAGAATAAACGTGTATAGCAATTTGGATATTTGTAATTATATAGGTATTTCACATGGTACATAGCATAGTATACCTATGGCGTTGATTTTAGAATTTTAAAATATACAAACGTGAAGTGTCAGCGAAACGTGGTATCAATCAAATTGAACTGATTAACCAATTAATTTAAATGAAAGAAAAAATCTAACTTACCTCAACTGTCGGTGTTGTACTCTGAAATAGCTATATAACATATATAGATAGATACCAGATAGCTGTAGTACTGGATAGTAATTTTGACAACTAGGTGTTTTTTGTTTGCTTTTTTGTTTGTTTGTTGTGTTGTCATTAAATCTATATCTATACTAATATTATAAATGCGAAAGTAACTCTGTCTGCTACTCAAACGCCTACACCACTGAACCGATTTTGATGAAATTTGGTACAGATATAGAATTGAGCTTGGGAATGAACATAGGATACTTTTTATCCCGGAAAATAGACCTGTTCCTGAGGGATAACCCTTCCACGCCAAAACCACTCAACCGATTTTGATGAAATTTGGTACAAATATAGAGTTGAGCTCGGGAAAGGACATAGGATACTTTTTATTCCGGAAAATAGACCTGTTCCTGAGGGATAACTCTTTCAAGCCACAAAACCGATTTTGATGAAATTCAGTACAGATATAGAATTGAGCTCGGGAAAGGACATATGATATTTTTTATCCTGGAAAATAGACCTGTTCCTGAGGGATAACTCTTTCAAGCCCCAGAACCGATTTTGATGAAATTTAGTACAGATATAGAATTGAGCTCGAGAAAGGACATAGGATACTTTTTATCCCGGAAAATAGACCTGTTCCTGAGGGATAACTCTTTCAAGCCACTAAACCGATTTTGATGAAATTTGGTACAGATATAGAATTGAGCTCGGGAATGAACATAGGATACTTTTTATCCCGGAAAATAGACCTGTTCCTGAGGGATAACCCTTCCACGCCAAAACCACTCAACCGATTTTGATGAAATTTAGTACAGCTATAGAATTGAGCTCGGGAAAGGACATATGATATTTTTTATCCTGGAAAATAGACCTGTTCCTGAGGGATAACTCTTTCAAGCCACAGAACCGATTATGATGAAATTTAGTACAGATACAGAATTTAGCTCGGAAAAGGACATAGGATACTTTTTATCCCGGAAAATAGACCTGTTCCTGAGGGATAACCCTTCCACGCCAAAACCACTCAACCGATTTTGATGAAATTTGGTACAGATATAGAATTGAGCTTGGGAAAGGACATAGGATACTTTTTATCCCGGAAAATAGACCTGTCCAGAGGGATAACTCTTTCAAGCCACAAAACCGATTTTGATGAAATTCAGTACAGATATAGAATTGAGCTCGGGAAAGGACATATGATATTTTTTATCCTGGAAAATAGACCTGTTCCTGAGGGATAACTCTTTCAAGCCACAGAACCGATTATGATGAAATTTAGTACAGATACAGAATTTAGCTCGGAAAAGGACATAGGATACTTTTTATCCCGGAAAATAGACCTGTTCCTGAGGGATAACCCTTCCACGCCAAAACCACTCAACCGATTTTGATGAAATTTGGTACAGATATAGAATTGAGCTTGGGAAAGGACATAGGATACTTTTTATCCCGGAAAATAGACCTGTCCAGAGGGATAACTCTTTCAAGCCACAAAACCGATTTTGATGAAATTCAGTACAGATATAAAATTGAGCTCGGGAAAGGACATATGATATTTTTTTTCTTGGAAAATAGACCTGTTCCTGGGGGATAACTCTTTCAAGCCACAGACCGATTTTGATGAAATTTAGTACAGATATAGAATTGAGCTCGAGAAAGGACATAGGATACTTTTTATCCCGGAAAATAGACCTGTTCCTGAGGGATAACTCTTTCAAGCCACTAAACCGATTTTGATGAAATTTAGTACAGATATAGAATTTAGCTCGGGAAAGGACATAGGATACTTTTTATCCCGGAAAATAGACCTGTTCCTGAGGAATAACTCTTTCAAGCCACAAAACCGATTTTGATGAAATTTAGTACAGATATAGAATTAAGCTCGGAAAAGGACAAAGGATACTTTTTATCCCGGAAAATAGACCTGTTCCTGAGGGATAACTCTTTCAAGCCACTAAACCGATTTTGATGAAATTTAGTACAGATATAGAATTTAGCTCGGAAAAGGACATAGGGTACTTTTTATCCCGGAAAATAGACCTGTTCCTGAGGGATAACTCTTTCAAGCCACAAAACCGATTTTGATGAAATTCAGTACAGATATAAAATTGAGCTCGGGAAAGGACATATGATATTTTTATTCTTGGAAAATAGACCTGTTCCTGAGGGATAACTCTTTCAAGCCACTAAACCGATTTTGATGAAATTCAGTACAGATATAAAATTGAGCTCGAGAAAGGACATAGGATACTTTTTATCCCGGAAAATAGACCTGTTCCTGAGGGATAACTCTTTCAGGCCATTGAACCGATTTTGATGAAATTTAGTACAGATATATAATTTAGCTCGGAAAAGAACATAGGATACTTTTTATCCCGGAAAATAGACCTGTTCCTGAGGGATAACTCTTTCAAGCCACTAAACCGATTTTGATGAAATTTAGTACAGATATAGAATTGAGCTCGGAAAAGGACATAGGATATTTTTTATCCTGGAAAATAGACCTGTTCCTGAGGGATAACTCTTTCAAGCCACAGAACCGATTTTGATGAAATTTAGTACAGATATAGAATTGAGCTCGAGAAAGGACATAGGATATTTTTTATCCTGGAAAATAGACCTGTTCCTGAGGGATAACTCTTTCAAGCCACAGAACCGATTTTGATGAAATTTAGTACAGATATAGAATTGAGCTCGAGAAAGGACATAGGATACTTTTTATCCCGGAAAATAGACCTGATCCTGTGGGATAACTCTTTCACGCCCAAACAACTGAACCGATTTTGATTTTTGGTACAGATATAGAATTGAACTCGGGAAAGGACATAGGATACTTTTTATCCCGGAAAACAGACCTGTTCCTGAGGAATATGGTCAAATTTTGTTATATGTAGTGTATATATTCGTTATTTATGAAGCGATTTTTATGACTCTTTTTAGGGTTCCGAAGTCAAAACAGAATTCTCATAGTTTCATCATGCCCGTCCGTCCTTCCGTCCATCCGTCCGTCCGTAGCATAGCGCAGAGGCCCTTAGTGCTAGAAAGCTGTAATTTAGCAAGGATATACATGTTTATTTAAACTTTAAACTGGTAGAATAACATTTTTAAAAATATGTTTTTAGGATACCTCTCCTAGAGGTACTATGGGGATAATTTTTTTCCGTCACGCACCCCATAGTGGTAAAGTGTAAAGGTCGCTCAAAAATAATATGGATCTGATAAGTCCATTTTTCGATTGAGGGGTCTGTTTGAAATATTCGTAAGTGTTGGGACACGTAAAATAATTTATGGCAATAGCATTAAGATGAATTCAAAAGGAAAACTATCATGGCTATATTAGCATACGTAGTTATTGAGTTCTATAAACTTAGAACTTCGGAACCCTATATTACCAGTGACCTGACACGCTATTAGCCGGTTTTTTAACCAACTTCAAAAAAGTAGCAGCTTCTCAGTTCGACTGTTATAAACAAAAATTAACTTTAACATAATTTGAAAAATCAATCTTTAAAGGTTTAATTCAGGGAATGTTTATACAAAACTACGTCATTTTTAGGGTTCTGAAGTAAAATCGGAACCCTAATAGCTTCGTCATGTCCGTCCGTCAGTCTGTCCATCTGTCCAAAGCAAAGCGCCGAGACCCTTATTGCTAGAAAGCTATAATTTGGCATGGATATACATATTTATTAAAACTACAAAATCGTAGAATAAACTACTGAAAATAATATTTTTTTTCGAGGTACCTCCACTACAGGTAACGTGAGGATTATTTTTTTATTTATCTCTATAGCGTGGGGTATCGTTGAAAAGTTTTTTCAAAAATATTATGGGTCTTTTGAGACCATTTTTGGATGTAGGGTTCCGTTTGCGAAATATTTGGCTTGAAAGTGCTAATTTTGGGTACCCAAGTTAAGTTAAGTGTCCCCCCTAACGGCTAAACGGTTGGAGTTGGACAAGTGAAAAAATTCTAAAAAATAGGTTATACGATGAATTTATAAGGAAAACTATCAAGGCTATGTTAGCATAAGTAGTTAATGAGTAATAGTCAATAAACTTACTACTTTGGAACAATATATTGCCCGTGGCCTGACACGCACTTGCCCGGTTTTTTAAGTTAAAACTGTGAAAGTTGGTAGTTAGTATGTAATCTTACATAAAACATAGAGGTTGTAAGTTTAGAGTAAGTTTGGAGTAAGAAGTTGTAAAACGAACACATGAGTTACCTCATGGTAAGTGGTCACTTTCGCCAATGTACATTAGCAACGCTAAAGGAATCACTGATTTGCTGCTGCCAAAAAAGAAAAGAAAGATAATATGTTTTTTGTGTATTCTGTAAAATTATAATGTAAATTTAAAATTCAAAAACTCTCAGGCCCTGACTTAGATAAACCTCTAAATTCTAAAAAGTTCAATTATTTTGGGACCTTTCCTATGGGTGGGTGGGTCATTAATAGCTCAATACTGAGCACTCACTCTTGAGGACGCCTAGAGCATCCACCACTTTGCTCCAGTGTGGATTGATGGAGGGATTAGAAATCAACCCAAGTGTCGGAAGTCATTACGCCGGGCGAGGACCTTCAATATGTCATAACGACTGTTATCTTACGGCAACAACCGGGACCGACAGCTTTACGTGCCCTCCGAAGCTCGGAGAGCTCAAGAATTTTTTGCCACTACTAGCGGTCACCTATCCAACTACCGACCCCGCTCGCTATTGTTTAACTTCATCGATTACTATTAGAACTGACACAAGCTGCTGCGCCCGGGCTATGAATGCTTCTCCCGATGGGTAATTAATGGGTTCTAAGAACATGTCACTTTTGCTGTAATTTTGGTGAATAGTTTAGTATCTTGCTGACTACACCAATCACGCTACAATATCATATCGTAGTTATCATTTCATTATCAACACTAAAGATTTGTTTCATATTTTACTCATTTACATAATATTATATATGTACTAAGTGTAGGTATTTTAAGTTTTAACCCACAATGGACTATTACAAGGCACGGGTCTCCTCTCTTCATAGTATGGACAAGTTTGCTGTCAATTTATGAAAAACATGTTTTATAATGAAGGGATCTTTATTTTCGGCGTACGAAGTCGCAGGTAACAGCTAGTAAAAAATATATTTAGTGTTGATCGCCATCAGTGTTTCCTTAAACTTAATTAATGAAACCTTCACTAATCGATTTTCTGCCACAAAATACAAATTTTAATCTAAGATCAGTGCAGTAAATATTTACATCAAATAAATCGAAACATCTCATAAAAGCAGTAGAAAATTATTGGATCATTTTGCCCACAAAATAAGTGATGACAGCTGGATATTATTTACACTAAGAATAAAAATCTTAAAGATCAAATTACTCGTACTACTTAGCTAACAAAGACGTACTACTTAGCTTAGTAACTAAATTAGTATTCCAGTAATAGTTTATGTCAGTCAAAAACATTCTGACGAAAGAGTTCAGTGCGTGGTGTCGTTAGTTTTGTCTACTTAAACCTGTGCCTATATATAAAATTAATTAATATATACAGGGTAAAGGGTAATTAATATATACAGGGTAAAGGGTAATTAATATATACAGGGTACAGGGTTATATACAGGGTAAATTTTTCTAGTGTGCGTGGATGACTAAATTCTTAACTATGAGGAATATCGAAAAATGGTCAAAGGAGTCTCGGGGCCGATTTTGATGAAAACTAAAACTAAATTAACTAAAGAAAAATTGATATACCTGACCAGCACTTCAATTCACGTAACTTTAACACGCATCGATTAAGTTGCAGTGACGCTGCAATGAAGTTGCATTGACGCTGCAATCATGTTGAAGTTTAGCGTCACCGTATTCTCGTAATTTTTGATCTGCGCGTCAACTGCCACGCATCCTGCGCGCCTGCCAAACTTTTCTTCGACTATTTAGTACTCTGTGTTTGTGTTGTCATATGAGAAAAGAAATAAAATTATTCATTAATCAAACACAATTTATTATGTTTCCATTATAAAACATTGAAGAATATTTACTTATTATCCCAATAAGGATTTTAATGATATTTCTTATAAAAAAAGTAAAACTGTGTGCTTCAGTTCACAAAAAACGTCATATGTTATTTCAATATGGCAGAATGAAGGTCTTCACTTTGCCTCGTAAGTCATAATGAAATTAGTAAAAAAAATCTTGACACGCATCAACAGAATACCTTTTTGTGACGTGAGCGTTTTTACAAGCGCTCGCGTGACGTGAGCGTGTTTGACAGCGCTCACGAAAGCTAAGAGAATACGGAAAGTGTCATTTTGATCGGAACGTAACTGCAACTGCACTGCAATCGAACTTGTTAAATTACGTGAATTAGACTGCAGTCATCGGACCTGGCTGATTTGAAAAATAACTCATCCTGTATTATTACACTATTCGATAATGTTGCTAACAAGGATCAAATTCTGGAAAGTGTGCGTGCACTTGAAAAAATCATCCTGTATACGGG
The DNA here is from genome assembly GCA_963932265.1 of Thymelicus lineola. Taxonomy (NCBI): domain Eukaryota; kingdom Metazoa; phylum Arthropoda; class Insecta; order Lepidoptera; family Hesperiidae; genus Thymelicus; species Thymelicus lineola. The sequence goes on from OZ010689.1 coordinate 13,416,229, forward strand.
GTGTCGCAAAAGTTGTCACCCGATGTTCTTTGACTGCATTTTTTTTAATGAATGAAAAATTTTAGTTTTGCTATTGTATTGTGTTTATTTGATGTCTTATTATTTTGCTTGAATAGAAAATAATCTAACATTTTAACAAAAAATAACCGACTTCAAATGACAGACCATGGTCAGATCTCGCTCAAATTTATGTGGGACTACACGACAAGCACCAGCTTTCAATTAAAAAAAGAATCATCGAAATCGGTTGGCGCGATATTGAGTTATTCGTCCATTTATCGCGGACATACTTAATGCAAATTTAAGACTTATATGGTTTTTGACATGGATGCCATTGTCAGATCTCGTTCAAATTTATGTGGGACCATACGACAAGCACCAGCTTTCAATTAAACAAAAAATCATCCAAATCGGTTCACCCAGTCCAAAGTTCTGAGGTAACAAACATAAAAAAAAATACAGTCGAATTGAGAACCTCCTCCTTTTTTTGAAGTCGGTTAAAAATGATATCAGCCAAACGGCTGCCGCCAGAATCGATGGTCATTTATGGACTCGATTTATGGCATTTTCCACTCTTGGTACTCTTGCCAGAACGTCCGGTGATAGGTTCCCGCATTTATGACGGATATTCTCTTTGAGGGCTTCAAGAGTCTGAGGCTTGTTGACATAGACTCGTGGCTTCAAGAAACTCCACTAAAAACTCATAAAAGTCTAAAATGATTAAATTGGGTAATCTTCCCGGCTAATGCATTTGCATCGTTTGCGTGGTTTGTTTTATTATGATTATTCCGCGTTCTTGAGGATTATAGCATGTCTTATTAACGTGTATTTTGTATCTGTTTACTTCCCAAATGTCAGAGCAGAATTGATATTTACCGCCATTTGCAAAAATTATAGCATCTTCCGATAGGGCGGTGACTTTCGCGCCACCCTATTCTTGAATGAATAAATTAAAAAAAAACCCGCCTGTTATTAAAAAACCTATCATGATATACCGATTTGAAATTTTTATGGTGAGTTATTTAATTTGATTCTGCATACTGTTCTTTGATTTGATATATAGCTATTTATTTTTGGTACTTTACACGATGTCATCTCAAAAATGACAACCATATTTGTTTTTTTTTATTTATCTAAGGACACTTGTCTATCTTATCTTAATAATATAAATCAGTTCAGGAGTTTGGAAGATATGAGGTAATAAAGAATATTACATACGTACATGCAAACATACATACATACATACAAGATACTTGCAAAAAACAAAAAAACCATTCGTGGCAGTCGAGTAAAAACAAAAGTAACTTAAAGTTGACTGGCCTAAATGTAATTAGTGTGTGCCAACTGACACCTGTCAAGAGTTTTTCGCGCCACCGAGGTCTAGCCGTGACCGAAAGACATTATTATTAATTTAATACTGTACTAGTGGGTCGCTTTGGCCTTGCTCAGGTTGAACAATGAGCCAAAGGCACCAAAATTATAGCGCGCAAGTTTTTAATTTGTGATGACTCCTTTGAAGTTAATCGAATTAAATAATGTAAATGTTTTCAAAATCAAAAACTTTACAAAAAAAAGTTTCAACAAACTATAAAAAATAACTAAACTATAAAAAACTTACTTTGTTATTTTAAAGTACCTACACGAGTAAGATTTTTATGTACTTTTAGTATCTGTTACCTGTAAATTGGCTCTGCTTTGAAGCTAGTAAGTATGCATACCGTCTTAACTGCATATTAGACTATTAACCCTTACAATTTTAGCTGTACTAAAATGACGTACATCTGGGATCTTGGAATATTTGAAAAGGTGAACTTTAGATTCAAGAGTGGTCAGAGGTCCTTATACCTCAGAACTATTAATTAAATTACCCATACACCGACTATGGTCCTATAGACGATGCTTAGCGTGCACATTCATTTACGATTTAGGCTTGGTTCACATGCTGGTATTATGTAGGTATGCTGGTATTATTTTTTTAATAAGTGTTCAGTGTCGATATAATCAAGTGTGTGTCACATCACTATGTTCACACGTTTTCAATCGGGGAGCTAATAGGCATTATTTTCCAATAACCAGTTTAAAAGTATAATAATTTAACCATTCTATCCACCGACAGATGTATAGCAACGCTTATTTAAAGATTTTTTCCAGTAAAATCGAGAATAAAAGTTAAAAAATATTAAATAAGTCAAAAAAACTGTGTGTGTCAGCTCCGACGCACGACTGGAGTTTAACGCCATCTAGTTTGCAATCGTCAAATCAGTAACAACGTCATCACAAGATTATTTTAATGACATCTAATTTTCGACTGTCCAATCAGTTACAAGATTATTATTATCATCATTAGATGACGTTGTTACTGATCAGTAACAGCGCCATCTAGATTCTGTGTTACGAATTACAAAACTAACGAATAACGTATCGGAGAAAATTTGACTATACTCCTCATAAATTTTCATACCCCGGGCTTATATATGAAAATCGATTGCAAAGGAGTTAAAACTGCAAAAAGAAACGTCGTTTCTCGCATGATCTTAATTGGCTGAACAAACTTCTAGTTTTAACTGAACGTAACCCGCTGTCGTTTACGACATTATCTATATAGTCTTTAGTCAATAGTTCTTTTTTTTATTCTTAAAAAGAGGGCTTTATCAAAATAACGATTATGCCGCCCTGATGTGATCACCTTACAAAATACATGTCAATTTACAGGGAATAACGTCTATTCTCTGCTAACCTGTAAAGAATTCTGGCGGAGACCGATAACGGCTCAGCCAAAATGCTATTACAGACGCCAATGTGACCGCAGTTCATCTTCAACTGCTCTCTGAGGCTGCTGTTCCGGACACATTCCATCAATACATGGGTGACATTGTCAACAATACTTACAACACTTACAATACTTATAAGACACATAACGGGGAGTCTGCTTTCTTAATTAAATAGTAGAATTTGTTGGTAGGAATGTGGCCTGAACGCAGCCTCAATGCAATACCTAACAGTTTCACATCTTGTTAAGACAGCATTATCAATCCAAGGGGCGTCAATAGTTCTTGGGATATAAAACCTAGCTACCTACATCAATGATGAGACCTGAATGAATGATTTCCATAAACATAATATGGAATTTTTAAATTTAGCGTGAACATAGCTCATAGCGAGTCCTCGCGGGTTAATGTATGTGGACACGCCTTTACTCTTGGTATGATGATATGGACATGTCAGTAATGACACTTAATTAAAACGGCCCAACCGTCCGTGTTCACAGGCGTTACGTTTTGGACGCGACGGGCATAATAAACAGGAATGCCCGAAACGAATATTAAACATTATCTGCCCGTGCCGACCCTTTTTCATTTTCAACCCCGTGGATATTACATACAAATATTTTTAATGCCTTTTATATTACTTTTAATGTATATCTATATAGCTGTAATTTTTAATGGTTTTATTTATTGTTCTCCTTTTTAAATTATTTATTAAGCATGTAAGTAAAATAAGCTTCCACACAATTTTACTTTCTTACTAAGATATTTGTACACATAAATATATAAAAAGGACAGAATGAATATCCTAAAGTCAAAATATTCTCAACAATAAGCAGCAGAGTCGATGGGTATAGAATACTATAGAAATAAATTATGTGAGGTTTGCATAAAGCTAGGTAGTTTATATGAAGTTAAATACAGAACAATAAAAATATAAATGACTTAGTAAACAAAAAGTTTTTATCTCATGAATTATTCCCACTGAATCATAACAGATGAGGCGCATGTTATGAAACTTCCCTGATTTGCGAATTACTGAATGTTTTCTACATTTCTTGCATTTTTGTGAAATTTTCTAACATAGAAAAATCGTAGCAATGGCTACTGGTCACTCCTCATTAATCAACAAACTTGAATTACTGGTTTTTTAAGATAACTTTAAGATTAATATCTAGTACGTAAAAATTATATGGATATAATTCAATTTCTTATGCCTTATGGTGATCGCACATAATATGTCAGTATCGTACGCACCGCACACATAACAGAATGAAAAACTAATGTGTTTCATTATTATAATGTTAGCAGTACCTACCTATAATGCTAGCACTACCTAAAATACTGTGTTAGCATTAAGCTCTCTAAATGTACCTTCTTTAAGTACAATCAAGTGTTTTCATGTTATTTCATGTTAATACTGATGTTATTTATTTACATAAATTTTCGTAGCATTCTGCATAAATCTAGGAAACGGGGTTTGGCTCGAATATTGCAAATACTACGAACGATAGGCTGAGCAGCCAATGTTTCGAACACTGACAAATGTATTATATTTTAACGGAATAACTCTTGTATTTTGATAATACAAGGGTATCTTGGTAAACGTATCTTATCTGCTCATTTTTCGACTTTTTATATTAAAAACAGTCTTATTCAGTCACAGTTGTATTGCTACTAAAACAGTGACTATTGCTTTTCGGTAACATTAAACATAAACTTGTTGCTAAGTAATAAGTTTTTATAGACAAACGATTAGCGCGAACATCTCATCGCTCAATGACGTATGTTTGACGTATGTGTAAAGCCAGTCCCCTGCCCGCGACATTGCCCACCGGGATAATAAATGGTCAACCTGTGTCATTGAAGTATAATGTCATAGAACAAACATCTCGAACAAAATGTGTGTTCCGCCGGGGAAGTTCTATTTTCAAAATTAAGCCCCCGCTGTCCTTTCAAAATCGAACGAATCCATTGAAGATTGAAGCCTATCGGTGCCAATTGACTGGGACATACATCGTGTTCGCGGTGTCGGTTCTATACGCTAGTAAGTACCCGGATGACCGAGCTTAGCTCGGCTTAGTATTGTTTAACAACGCCATCAACTTTAGCTTTAGTGTACCTACTCGCCAATAGATGTCAGGAAGAGTCTATTGTAGCCGTTTTTCATTGCCTGAAAACACGGATAAAACGGCATTTTTTAAAAATGAATCCTAGCTAGATCGATTTATTGCCCCCGAAACCCCCTGTATACTAAATTTCATGAAAATCGTTGGAGCCGTTTCCGAGATTCAGAATATATATATATATATATATATATATACAAGAATTGCTCATTTAAAGGTATTAGATAATACACTTCAATGACCTGTGTGCTGAATTTCATAAAAACCCGTTTAGTAGGTTTTGCGTGAAAGACTAAAAAAATCCATACATCCTCACAAACGTTAACATTTATAATAATTAGAAGAAACGGTCTACTCATTGCCGGCTACGACGTAAAACCAAAATTCCATTTTTTCGTGGACCGCACTGCAACCGAAAACGTCTAAATTTTTCAGTCATATCTAAAGAAAAGTTATTTAAGTTTTGTAGTAGCATAACAAAATTAATGTGAACACTTTCAAAAAACATTGTACATTTTAGGAACATAATTACCGCTTTAAATGTATCTCGCATGAAATATATGCAAACTTCGTTTCACGGATCATGGGCCCGGTCTAACGAAGTTTTTTGTCAACATTGTTCATTTTATAAATTGCATAGCTACCTAAGCTGTATCGTAGTGTTAGCTTTTACAGTTGTTACAAATACGGAGTTTCATGTGGATTTTGTTACGATCACGAAGCATCAGATGTTAACATTAAATACGCATGTACATGCGTATTATCTTAAATTAAAATTTAACAAACTCTCGACAGTTTTATTTACACTAAACATAGCTAAAAACACTCTGGATTATGTCACTTTTCATACAAAAAATAAACTAGATCAAAATCGGTTCATTCATTTGGCAGCTACGATGCCATATATATACATACAGATCCACAGATACACAGACACGTGAAACTTATAACACCCCTCTATTTTCGTCGGGGGTTAAAAGCGTTTTATAAAGAGAATGAAAAATTACCCAGATACGGTTAACGTTTACGGATATAAAGAACTTATGTAATCCCACGGACGTGAAAATTCTGCGTGTAATCCTTAATAATAATTTGAAGAAGTAAGTTTTTTCCGTTTTTCCAAATGTTACCTTCATTTGGACAATTTAAAATAAAGAAGTTGTAAGTAATAGGATTAGAATAATTTTTCATTCTACTACGATTTTAATATACCAGAAAACTTGAAACATTAATATTTACTCATAACTTTGCCCCCGGAGCTGGCATAAAAGAAAATAAGAGTCTCTTTAAATTCAAACTTCGAATTCTGCCACAGTTCTACGAAATTTTCTCTTAAAAGGAACAATTCGTGCGCACTATTTCCATTTTTGAATGTGGATGGCGAATGATTTTAAGTAACTAGTAATGTTTTAAAAATATTTTTTTTCGAATGGTTAGTTGCTGTTATGTCCTAGCGGCTTTTACATCTTCAAATAAATCGATATTAAAATATGGTTATGTAATTTCACGGACTAAAAATGAGTTATTTTATTTCATTTATATTGAATTTTTTTATGGAAGCTATAGATTTTTGTTGTTGTTTACTGTAACGATAAATAATACATCGATATCTGAAATTTCAGGTATATGAGGTGTCTAGAAAACTTTATTTATCAGTAGGTACACTGTTTATTCTGAAACAGATGTCTACGTCTACATCTGAAAGAGATGTAGGTTTTTGCAAGGACTCCTTGTTACAATTTATGAAGATCGTCTACGTGACTGTCCCACTACTTTTTGTCGTCATTCCAACGACGACAACGTCACAATTTTTGCTGACGATTCTGATTTAAAAACATCCCTGGAGATTGTTGTTTAACATATTATTTGAATGTATCTTATTTATAATAAAACATAACTTTTTATAGTACACAAAAATCAAAGATCAAAGAGAAGGTTACAAGAAAACATAATATCAAAATCAAAATATAATATTTGAGGAGTTCAACTTCTCGTGGATCTCATGTTCATAACAATGATAAATATGAGATCAATAAAATTGTGTATAAATGACGAAGTTCTGAGAAAACACAAATTAATAAAAGAATATAGGTTAAGCAGTACAATGATTGGCCCTTTAATATGACCATCGACTTTGATAATTTCTTGTTACAAAATAAGGTTCCTACTCTGGAAATATTTTATGTTAAGTTGTGCCTTGAGAAGCTGGTAATTTAAATTGATTATAACTATAATCATATTTATAATTAACACTTAATTAACAACTTTAATGCAATAAACATCCCGCTGTTTATTAACACGTCATAAGAATAGAAATCACTCAATTAAAATAAAAAGAAAACTAGTGATTATCATTACAAAATGCTTAACACTTTCGAATTTCGTAATAAAACACCGCTTTCGTTGCAGTCACCGCAAAAGTAAGTTTTTATTAGTTTACCTAGCTGATCATTTTAGAAACAGCCAATTACGTTTGAGAGTATTATAAACACAGAAAAATAAGAATATTTTTTCATGCCTCGCAAACCAACACTACTTAATTACACTTAATTAATAAATGGATTTTATATCAAATGGTCAATTAATTAATTGTAGAGGGCAGAGCAAATTTATTCCTTACCCTACCCATAAGCGAATTTGCAAACTCTTTCTTTTTTGAAGTCGGATAAAAATCACTGTCAGACGCAATATTTTATAAAAGGCGACTAACGATCAACGATTGGGTTTCAAGAGTTTCAATTTCAATTCATATCGCATTCGATTCGGTTCACAGCTCAATCTTGTTTACAGTACACAATTGGTCTATTTTTGGCACAAAAGCGAGAAAGGTCAAAAACTTAAAAGATCCCTGACCAAAGACCAAAAATAATGTTTGATATAAAATTGTAAGGTACTTAATATTGGATGGCTGTTCCACCGAAAGTAAACATTTCTCAGGAATATTTTAAAAGGCTATATATGCCTTCATTACATTATATATTTGAGACTATAAACTAACTAGAAACGTTACGTGCCAGTAAGCTCTGAGCAAGTTAATGCTTCACGAATCATGGCTAGTAATCTTGCTGTCTCTAGTAGAATAATACCAGGGTCTTAACCGGATTGATAACGCAAACAGTGTACGAAATTCTTGACGTTTCACAGAGAAGATCTGGCTAGAATTACTTTGAAGTGTACTCCAGATAAGTGATGGAACTTAGAAATACCAGTTTCTGTTTTATCGTCAGACTCGAGTTGGAAATAATACCTATAAAGAAGAAATAATACTTTAAAGACGATTTATATAGTATGTACTACGTACAAATAAAAGTTTTGAGATTTTACGATCTATGAATCAAACTTCATAGTCTCTATAAATTTTGAAGATTCAGTCTTATGCTCATAGCACTAAAGTCGTGTGTAATAGCCATCAAAATATTAGCATCCTAAGTTAACGACTTCGTGCGATTTTTAATTAAATTCAAACTTTGGTCGAGAGACTTTAAAATTTCTTCGTAAGCAAACGTTGAAGTTGAAAAATTGTGTCCGGTGGAAATACTTAAAACTTTTAAGTATAAAAGTACCTTCATTTAAAACACGTTGTATAATTTTGAAACTAGTTGAATGAAATTAAATGTTGGCTCAAAGGACCAGTAAGGCTTGAGTAATGTTGTTGGAAAGTTGCTGGTTGAGATATTTCAGGAATCTTTCCATGTTTCGGAGAGGTCGGTAGTAAGTCCTCGAGAGTTTTTCTGTATATTATGATGTGTGAACTTCCAAAATTGAAGCTAGGTACTAACCCCTTCATTAGGGTAATGTCAAAAAGTACCGTTTCTTTACTTTATGGTAATGCAGTTGATTCCATTCCAAACACCATTTCAAAAAGAGATGAGGAGCCTGCACGACGAATTAGTATTTATTTTTAATAGTAAGCGAATAATAATTAATAACAAAGGTTATAATTTCGAATATTGGAAATATCAAACATAATAAGTTGAATCCTAAAAAAATTTTTTTTTTAAACGCTTTTATTTTTTCAATAATGTTTAGTTTATAAAATTAGCTACAAGTTGTGAAAATTTCAAGTCTCTACGTAAAATAGAACATAGAGAATTATGCGTCTAAAGTCTGAAAATCGTTTTTTTTAATTTAACAACAAATAAACAATGAAAATTAGTTTAAAATATGATTTTCGTGTATTGTCATCGGAAATACACATGTCTGCCAAATTTCATCAATTTTCATTAAAGGGAAGTCATTCAAATTAACGTTACAAGATTTGATCCTTTGATCCTCCAAAGTGAAGCTAAATATAAAAGCGTTTAATAACCTTATTGCCGTGTAAATAGAGTAGCATTTTGATCATAATATTGAAGATTTGATGCTTTGATGCTCCGAAGTGAAGCTAAATAAAAGCGTTTAAAAATATGAATAATTTGGCGCATCCAATGTTGTGTGAAATTTATTGCATGCATTTAATAAACTAATTGGGTTATGAAATCTTAATTCATTGAACACAACTGACTTTAAAATTCATGAATGTTTCGTATAACAATTACACACACAAAATTAAATGTTTATTTTAATATTTAAAAACAGAACATTGATTTAAAACTCCTTTAAATAAAAATACACACGCCAACAAAAAACAATGTTATTAAAACACAAAATTAATTGATTGAAACACATTTCACAATTTATTTGAACACATTGAGAACAATAATTTATTTAAAATGCTTAGAAACTGAAATATATATATATTTTTATATATATATATATATATATATATATATATATATATATATATAAATATATATATATATATATATATATATATATATATATATATATATAATATAGTCCATTATGAGAATAAAGTAAAGAAAAAAAATATTTGAACCAATTCTTGCGTCACCCATAATTACTGCGTAAAGACAAGCATATAATAACAGCAGATAAAAAATCCAAGGGCAATTTTCGAAGTATCTCACTTGATTCAAATTGCTGAAAGTTCCACTCAATAATGAAAGTTAGAACCCAAGTTACGAAAGAATACTTAACATAAATTTACTCCAATATTTCAAATTGCCAAATTACTCGTTTATTAAGTGAAGTATGTTTTCCTGCTTAACTAAAAGGAGGATCATTAGAATCTCTGCTATACGTTCTTTTCCTGTTTATTTTTAGAAAATCATGTTATTGTTGCTAGATCTATATGAATTTGCATTGGAGCAGCGTCATGGAGTAGGTATACTGTTTAGGCCTCCTCGATTACTAGGAAAGAGCTCAGTAGTGGCACAAACATTAGTGACGAAAATATTATTAATAGTGGTAATATTATTAATAAACTAAATAATACATTAATTCTATAATTATGGCTTCAACCCATTAATGGCCCACTACTGGGCACGGGTCTCTCCTCTTGAGGAGGCCTAGAGCATTCTCCACCACGCTGCTCCAGTGCGGACTGGTGGAGGATTCTATAATTATAACTCGACTATAATATTATAATATTACCCCACTTCAAAACCAAACACTGAAAAGTTAAAACAAATGGTAATGACAACTTTAAATCCCATAAATTCATTGCCGATATTGCTAAAATTTGAGAATATTCGGAATATTACGTCAATAACCAAACTTCAAAGTGCAACATCAAACCTCAAACAATACAGGACCGATTGCTTTCAATGCAGGTAACATGTTTAGGTTATAAACGATAGTTAATGACGTAGAGTTGCGTTGGGGACCACTCGTCATTCACTGTAACCTAATGGAATAATAATGAGCTATTAGGATTACAAAGCGTACAGTTTGAATTATAACTGTATATATATAAATTTAAATAATGTTATTTCATTCCCTCTTGTATCTTAGTTACTTATGGTTTCTTTTGAAAAACCGCCAATATTATCTGCAGTTACGCGTTTTAGGAATTTAACGTGATTTACAAAAGTGGACAATATTTTGAGTGGTAGGAAAACAATGTTTATTTGTAAATGTAATATGTAGGTATGTAAATGTAATAAATGTAATAGGTATAATGTATGTATGTAATAAACAATATGGTAACTTAGAATGATGAGTTTGAATATAATGATTTCTGTTCTCGGTCTGGGTGTGTGTCCTTGTCTCTGTGTGTTGTCTTTGGCACACACGACACAGGGAATCCTAGCTTGTATGAGTGTGTAGCGTAACTTTTCTATATACCTGTTAATAACACTTAAATAAATTAAATAAATAAAGTATAATTATTATGCTGACGTTGTTTTATGGTATTTCATAACATTTTACAATAGTTGTGTTAAAAAATACCCATTTTGTCAGGTAAATTTATTCTTTCTTTCTTGCCTCCTTCCACATCAGATTTTTACGCGCCTTACACACACACACGCACACACACACACACACACACACACACACACACACACACACACACACACGCACACGCACGCATGCGTAAATTCTGTTGCCTTTACACACTCGCCCAAATTATAGACGCTTAGCATTATCCATTTACTAATTTAAAATGTTTACTCTTATTTAACTTTAAACACTCTATTAACGTTATCAGCAAATTTATCTCGTATAGGGCTCCAATAATCCCTTTATCCGCGTCGTCCACTTTAGTACACGGTTTAATCCAGACAGATTAGCAACCTCCATTTATCTGACCTCATAACAGGTCATTGAGCAATTTGCTGGGCCCTATCTGTATCTTCCAAACGAATCAGCGCGTCAAATAATCACTGTACGTAGTCACAGCAAGTTTGATCGAGCTGTTGAATAATGTAACGAAATTATAACAGAAGCTGTGTTCCTTTTTGTAAATGTATTCTTACAAAATCCCTATGTTTCTACTAAGGATAATGTTTTTGTAATGGTGTCATAGTTTATGATAATATCAAAACAATAACCTTTAGTTAGGAATTATTGTATTGTAGATTATACGACGAAATATATACAGTTTATCTAACTATATACTACTCGTCTATACTAATATTATAAAGAGGAAAGATTTGATTGTTTGCATTGAATAGGCTCCGAAACTACTGAACCGATTTGAAAAATTCTTTCACTGTTGGGAAGCTATACTATTCCCGGATGACTTAAGGTCGTAGCTGACTTATACGACACCGCTCCCATCCAACCAAAGTATGAGAATTCAAATATAAACTTAAAATCGTGCTCTGTAGGTACACTTTACAGTAACAACAAAAATTAGCAGGCCGCGCGCGGGAAGCAAGCTAACCGCAACCTTGCCACTCAATAGTTGTACCTACAGAGCACGATTTAAAGTTTATATTTGAATTCTCATACTTTGGTTGGATGGGAGCGGTGTCGTATAAGTCAGCTACGACCTATAGGCTATATTATATTCTTTTTTCACAATTTTTTTCCGAAGCGAAGCGAGGGCGATTTCCTAGTTGTTTAATAAAGAAAATCATCCATCTATCCTCAGCCCTTGGAGGTCCACTACTTGATATAGGCCTCCTCTAACTTGCGCTACTCAGACCGGGCCTGAGCCTAGGAGATAGAACATAGACACTTTTGATTATGGCAGTTGTTTAAACAATTTCATATTATATTTTTGGCTACAATAAATCTTTGAAAAAGTCTTCATCGTGCAGAATATATTTATATTCCGCATGTATAGCATAATGATAAATACTATTATACATTAATACTCTTGATATACAATATATCAAAATCATAATACAGCCCGTATCGTATAACAAACAACCGAAGCCGTGACCTGGATCGAATGAACATCCGAAACTGACCCGGTCGACACCGGATAATAATGGCTTCGATGCAATTTGAGAAATGATCGCCACCTGTCAAAGCCTACTGTAGCCTAAAAACGAAAAAACAAACGCCAGTATTGAATTTAGTCGACGGACTCGTCAACTTCAAAAAGCATCTGAAAACCAAGGAGGCTTTACACTGGTACAGTCGATAAAAATAATCGCTAGCGTCATTTAGACTTTTAAGTTGGCTTAACACTTCGATGGTTAAGTATCAATAGTGTCTGTCTCTAAAAAATAAACTTAACAGCAGATGAAAAAAATATATCTTTATTGTTGTAATGATAAAGAAAAATTATTTTTTACTGTATATTACTATACTCTCTTTAGTATAATATATAAATATATATTATTAACATTTTCAGTAACCATATCAAGGAACAGTAAATATGTTGTTTTTTTATCTCTTGTTAATTTTACTCTTTTGAGATAGACACTATTGATTCTTAACCATCGACATATCGATATTTACAAATTAGAGAAAGTGTTAGTGGCCAACCCAAGTGTTATAAGTTTTGTAACCGATAATAAACCTGCCCTGATCTAATCGTTTTGGTGCACGGAAGCGTTCATTTCGCCACCAGCAGTCAGGTAATACATTCAAGTAATCGCGCCTGAATTAACTTGGTCGATCACTTACTACTGAGTTTTGAGTGATTCGAACCTCCTTTTATCCTAAATACTAAGAGGATCGGAGTAAGACAGTAAATTACGCAGTTCATTTCTTTGAGACCACATGGAAAATCAAATCAATGGCAATGAAGCCAGTAACTAGAACCGTATAAATACGTCAGAAATGATTTCCGATATTTTTTACGTAGAAAAATATTATTTTATGAACGAGCGTATCTGCTGTTGCTTTTTATAAAGGCAATGTATACATACATAGTAGGTATACACATAGTATGAAGCGTAATCACTGTGTTTGATATTCTGTATTCGGTTATGCTGCACGTTGCGCATAATATTTTATCAACGATCGTTGTAATTTTATATTATTAAGAAAGAAAATATGCTAAGACCAGTTAGCCTACCACCCTTGAGCATGAGTCAGCCGCCAAACGACTCATCGTGTTCCGGCTGGGGGCTTGAGAGCCAGTTCTTTCTTTCTTTTTCTTCTCTCTTTCTTGGCCGGCAACGCATCAGTGATGCCTTAAGTGTTGCTGATGTCCATGGGCGACGATAGCCACTTACCATCAGGTGGATCGTCAGCTCGTTTGCCGGCTATTTCTATAAAAAAACTGCCAGTATAATTTTATTACTGTTTGTTATCAAATTAAGATTTAAGGCACGTCGCCACATAATGTTCCTTTATGTCAAGAATTTCTGAAGCAAAATATTATTTCGATTTGTATTCGGTATCTGAAGGTAGCTTGTAGCCACATGGTTCCACAGTACGGAGCCCTTGTGAGCGACACGCGACACGATTTCGAGACGTGCTCTGGTTTTATCGTCCTTTTTACATGGGTTACCCCCCAGTGCCTTGCCAAGTTATGCGTGAATATCATGTGCGTGTGGACATGTGCACACTCAATTTGTTTTATGAACTCATAACAAAACTACACACAGAAGTTGTATTTATTTATTCTGTAGCCTACTGGTAAATATTCTTTATAGGTGGAGAGCCCAGGGCCGCCAGACATCACTTATTTTCTGACGGATGAAATGTGGACGATTGAGTAGTGTCAGTATGTACTATGATCGTATGTCTACTTGCTAGCTTGGAAAAACGGCCAATTTCCAGGTATCATTACTAAGTTCACGTATTTTCTCATGGCTGATTTTCACGTATGTTCTAGATAATATAGTTAGAAATAAGTTGTCAATACTCCCAGACACATTCCGTGGGCCATTTTGCTTTACAGACACCTTGAAGCTGCCAGAATAATGAGTTAAGTTCACGTATATTCTGACGCTCCATTTTTATATGAGAAAATACGTGAACTTAGTAATGATTTTTTGCACCTTGATCACCTGATACCTGGAAATTGGCCGTTTTTCCAAGCTAGCAAGTAGGCATACGATCATAGTACATACTAACGCTACTCAATGGTCCACATTTCATCCGTCAGAAAATAAGTGATGTCTGGCGGCCCTGGGCTCTTAATCTATTAGCAATTAGTTCATCGTGCATCTGTGCTAGCGTGCTGTTTTTTTTGATTTCAAGAACTTGTAATTAATGTTATTTTTATATTAAGCAAGTAAACGAGCATAATCTTCGCTACAATAAACCGTAAAGTAATCAAAGTGGTCACCAATTATTTCATTTCCAGTGATGAAGGAAGTTAAAGACTAGCGTTTTCCCTATACAATACAATACAAATCCTCCTTTATTGTATGTACACCAACATTTTTCAGAACCCTTAATTACAAAACTACATAAGTACAACAGACGGTCTTATCATTAAATAGCGATCTTTTTCAGATAACTTTCATAAATATCAAAAGAGTTGCAAATGAAGCAGAAGGGAAGGGATGCGCAAATGATCATTTCGGCCATGAGGCCACTGTAGGAATACCATTAGATACTGCTGATTATTATCATTAAAATTGAAGAGTTTGAGGTTGACGTGATTAATACAAATTCAAAGGGATGGCCCTTTCCCCAGTTGATAGTTATATACGACGTGTAGTGTGGACGAATTTTACACGAAAATCACGAATGAAATCGTTAAAATAATAAAACCACTAGATTTTTTAGCTTAGTTATTACTGAAGTGTGAAAATCTAAAACCCTTAATGTAAAAGCTTTCAAAGTTATTAGTTACGCTATTTTAAATCTAAACCACATTTTTTTCCCTTGGAGATTGGTACAAGCAAAAAATCTAAGTTTGCAGTGTATGCAGCACTATATCCATTGTATACAGTATAGCACAAATAAGTACACACTCTATTATATCGCGTAGTCGCAAACTTCTATACCTTTACAGCTTGCGTACGATCGTTAGCTATTAACGACATACAATTTTTAATTTTACATTAATATTCTCCACATCATGGTAGCGACGTGAATATCAGTGTGAGAGTGGATAAATCTGTATAAAATTTAATCATCCATCCATCTATCCATCCATCGACTTTTCGAGGTCCACTGCTGGACATAGGTCTCCCCTAACTAGCACCAATCTAGCCAGTCGTCAGTCCAATTAGAGAGGGGCGTCTTGTACTCCTTATAATATTAAAAGAACAATGCCCAACTGCCATACATCGTTTTATTTCATTTTCAACTTTAGCGTCTTAAAATAAAAAAAAATCTAAAAATCGCCGCTTTAATTTCTGAGCTTAGATATATAAGAATTTTCAGCAGACACACCCCAGAACCAAAGTATTTTGAGATTGAATTCTTATAACCATTGAGTCATAGAGTAGGGGAGACTTACGGCTGCCTGTAATTTTTACCATTATTTTATTCTGACTTTTTTTTGATTGACAACCGGAAATGGAAATTTGGCATCATTACATTTGTCATACCAACATTTATAACGAAATTCTGTCTGTAATATTGGCCTGATATCTCCTTATAATAATATCTTGCTTGATACAAGCTATGTATCGAAGTGAGTGCCCAAATGAAAATGGACATTGTTGACATCATTGTTATTATAGTCAATTCATCACTTATTAATAAAAATATTTTACACTGGGTAATACGGGTACAGATATTAATTTTAAAATACGTAAAAAAAATAATTGAATTGCTTCGGTATAACTGACGTTTTAAGACGCTAACAAAAATAAAAAATAATTTTTGGGCATTGTTCTTTAGTTAAATCCCTCTCATCCATACTGGAGCAGCGTGGTGGAGTATGCTCTAAGCCTCCTCAAGATGAAAGACCCGTGCCCAGTAGTGGGCCATTAATGGGTAGAAGACAATTATAAATTCCTAATTTTATCTCTAGACATTGACATATTCGAAATATTTCTTCTCTCTAAAAGCTCATATTTCAGCCGGGGTTTGAGTTTGGAAGCTCACAATAGATGGTACCTAAGCTATAACCTATATAAATAAACTTTGTAGCTTTCAAAGTAATCAGTGATGTTTTAAGTGCCAAACTATGTCAATTGGGTATGGGACGTGACTTATACAGTATATTTGATTCAGTAGTTAGGTAAGTATATTTTATACTTATTTTTACTTATTAGTACCTACCTATAGGTATCTCGTTCATATTTTCTCGTCGTTAATTGGACAAGTAACGGCATTGTGTGTGAAATCTAGGTTAGAGCCACTTTTAAAGGTCCGGGCTAACGTATTTATAGGAAAGTCGATTGGAAAGGCTGCCGAGAAAAGGGGTTAAGTACAGCTACATGTGGTGACACTTTTGACTTGCACTTAACAAAGTGGATTAAGCTATTAAGAAGTATATTGATGATATTGATGGTATAGTTCTTGCGAAGTGGAAATTGGTATTCAGTTGCTATGGTGTGACCAATTTATCAGTCTGCTGACAGTTTTCGTGGTACTGTACACACTAAACCGGCAATTAAAAATACGGTTTAAAGCAATATAACCGAGTTTTGGTAATTGCACTGACCTGTACGATACTCTGGGTAAACCTTATCTTCTACATCTAATTCTGTCTCTGAATAAGGTAAATTTTCAAGAATTTGTACTTGTTTCTCTGTTTCAATGTTTGATATTTTTACGGGACATATACGTATACTCACATACCACTGAGGACTTTGCCACTAATCAAACAATAAGTATTTCGAGATATAATTTACATCATGACGTGTTTATATCAAAATATTAAAAGTCAATGAGTGTCGTATTCAAGCAAAGCGTAATTTTAAAAATACGACCATTTGTACATTTTGCGTCTTGTGTTCATTCTGCGTTTTGTACATTTTGCGTTTTGTACATTTTGCGATTTGTACATTTTGCGTGTTGTGTTCATTTTGCGTTTTGTACATTGTGCGCCGAAGGGCATTTAACTTGACAAAATCGTCAATTTGATGACTCCTGTCATTATGTAATTTGGTTCGATGAAAGCAAAGCAAAGCTCACGCAATTCGCTTCATGTTTAGCCGTTCAAAGCTATGAGAAACTAAGTCAACGTCAGATAAGTAAACTTGCAGTCCGTCTCAGCAAATTTGAAAATTTATATAAGCTATTTTATATTTTTGCTATTTTAAATAGCTTGGAAAACCAGTGGCCCTTCAACATCCCGAGCGCACGTCAACTTTGTACTCTCGTCTCAATAAATTATATCAGCTGATATACAGTCTCGCGTATGTTTAAGCTAGTATGCGTAACTAGTAAGTTAATTAAATCTTAGAAAGTTAGCGATTAGGCCTCTCCAGGTCCTACTCGTATAATGACGTTATAATAAATATATTATATTATAATACTATAATGTAGACATGTAAATTTTGCATTAAAATGTTAAGTTGCGACGTACGATTTCACCCTACGATCAACATCAAAGCCCTCAGTGTTTCGTAAGTATCGAGTAGGTACATCATATCTCTCCAAAGTTCAGTCGAGGAAGTTGGGGATAATGACGCAGAATGTGTGGAGAATGTTGGTTTGTAACTGATATGAAACTACAGTTGCAATGTCTCTCACTTTACTAAACATGAATGCAGTACTAATGAATGGACATGAGAAAGGATAAGGAATATAATAGTAATATTACGTCTTCACCAATGAAATTGGAGATTTTATACTACACCATCGAAGGATTAACAGTCTTCCATAAACACCCATTCAAAACAATGAAATCTTGTTTGTTTTTTCCCAAGCAGCCCTGTAAATATTTAATGGGTCCTGACTGTTAATCCTTCTATGGTATAATTGTTCAGTATTACTTTTAACAACATTTTAAACTACTGGGCTTGTTTTTTTTTCTTTTTAGTTTTTACTACGCAGTATTTAGTTAGGATTCATTCAATCCTTTATAAGGATTATAAGACGGTAAAATTTGCAATTTTGTCATTTCATTGAGGGAGTTAATAAAATAGCGAGATTGCTTGATTAAACCACTTTAAATCGTTATATGTATATCATAAACTGTTACTTAGAAAAATGATGGAAGAAACCTTCATTTTTTAATACCTATTCAACGAGACTAGGGTCTTTTGACTTAGTTCTATTGACTTAGTTCGTCAATATAATATATTGACGATATTTTTTCATTTTGACTTTATGACGTCGGGTTGTAGCTGTGATGAGTTTTGATTATTATCATATCTATAATGACACTCGCAAAGTTAAAACGAATCGATTACCGTTTGAATCATCAAAATTGGTTGACACATTTGGCCTCTACAACGCCACATAGGAACAAACATACATCCATACATAGACGATTGACACATTACCCTCCCTTACGTCGCGCAGTCGGGTAAAAATTAGAAACCACTGAAATTCTGCTAAACATAATAAGTAACTCGAATTAGTTATTGTTGAAATTAAACGATATTTGAAGAAAACTACGCGTTTTATTTTGTATAAGAATAAACAGAATAATATGATTTGTTACAGAGCAGATTGAAAAGTCAAAATCAAAAAATATGACGTCACATATTAAAGAACGTGTCAATTTAAAAAGAAAACTACAACACTCTCTCCAAATTGTAACGTTCTTCACCTTAATAATATAACAGTAGGTACATACACTCCTTAACCCCACATAGTAACAAAAACATCAATAGTTACACAGTACCTACATCATTTAAATTTTCTGTAACTGAATTACAATTGGTATAACATACACATCTAATGCTCAGTAAACTTCTATTTTAACTAAACTTAATTTTCACAAAGGTAAGTACTTCTACTGCTTAATCAGTTATAAAACAAAATTACAGTTTACAAATACCATCGTGAATTACTTTATCCAATATAATGATTCTTTTGAGATGACCAATCCATCATCGACATACAGAATCAGTTAAACTTTATTTCCTTCTACTTCACTGTGTAAGTCAGAGTGACTATTAGTAAAGCCAAATTTCTTCAAAACTTAATTTGAATTTCTGATTCAAACATGTAGGAGCTTGCTTCAAGACATACAAGGACCTCTTAAGTTTACAAACAAACCCTTCAGGTAGAACCAGATTCTTCTTCTTCTTCTTTCATACTCATATGTTTTCATTTATATTTCAATAAAGAAATGCAGTTTTAAACCAAACTGCACCATTTTCAAATTATCCTGACACACTTTAGAAAGCAACACTCTTACAGAGTAATACCTCACATTTGGTGAAAGTGTCTCCTTGTTCTCACTCCTACTGGTTTTTTCACCAACTCCCAGGTCTCATTCAGTCTGTGTGCTTTCAGCTCTTCTTGTATAGACTTTTCCCATTTTTCTTTATCTGCAGATGTCAGAGCTTCTCGGTAAGTCTTTGGTGTGTCGTGCAGCTGATATCCACCTTGACAAAGGTAAGTATTTAAATCATGTTTCATATTCCTACTTTTAGATCTAGTTGTTCTATCTGAATTCTCATTTATGTTTACTTCTCTTTCAGGTACATATAGGGGATCATCATTAGAGAAGAAAAACTCATCATCAGATATATTCACTGACATATCATGCTCACTATCCGGAGTATTTTGCATGTTTGAATTATCTGATGGCATACTTCCATTTATTACGTTAGTATCATTGATATTCACATTTTCTGTTAATGGAACCATTGTATATTTTCTCTGTGTTGAATTTTCATAAAATTCAACATCTCTACTAATAAGTATTTTCCTTCTTTTAGGATCTAATAATCTGTAGCCCTTAGTTGTTTCGGAATAACCAACAAAAATCATTTTACTTGCCTTAGCATCCAGGTTTTGACATTTACTGTTGGGTATATAAGCCAAAACCTTGCATCCAAAAATTCTCAGGTGTTTCAAATTAGGCTTCTTCCCGGACCATAGTTCTTCAGGGGTAACGTATGAAATAGATCTCGTTGGACATCTATTTGTTATATAAGCCGCTGCTGCTACTGCTTCCGCCCAATAGGATTTCTGCAAATTAGCATTGAGTAACATACAACGAGCTCTCTCCATCAATATGCGGTTCATACGCTCCGCTAACCCGTTTTGTTGTGGGGTATATGGATTGGAAGTTTCATGTATAATGCCTGCATTTTGAATGTATTCCTTAAATTCCTTACTAAGATAATCTCTACCATTATCAATTCTTATTCTCTTTATTTTCAGATCCAGTTGATTTTCAACCAATACTTTGAATTGTTTGAATTTACTAAATACTTCAGACTTATTACTAAGAAAATAAACAAATACTTTCCTGGTGTTATCATCCACAAAAGTAAGGATGTACTGTGCCCCTCCTACTGACTTTACTTCCAAAGGTCCACAAACGTCAGAATGTACAAGTTCTAGAGGCTTCTTTACTCGGGAGCCTTCTTTCGGAAATGGGAGTCGGAACTGTTTACTTTCTTGACAGTATTCACACACCATTTTTGACTTGTTTTCATTGAGCTTGATCCCGTCTGTACATTTGGGAAGTTTATTCATATCAGATAAGTTGAGGTGGGCCATCCTTTGATGCCATATGTAGCTGTCACTTTCTACAACTGTGTTACACATATAGGCTGGTATTTTATTTATGTTTAGGCGATACATATTGTTTACTAACTCACAAGCCGCAACTTCTTCTTTTGAATTGTTGAGTATTTTACAGCCATTCTTGCAAAACTGTACGGAACACCCCTTCTTTATGAGTTGACTTACGGAGAGAAGATTTCTTGCTAACTCAGGTACATATAACACATTAGTTACTTGTATAGTTTCGCTTTTTCCATTGCTTTGAGTTACAGACAGGTTAACTTTACCACAGCTTTTCACAGTGAGCATTTTATCATCTGCGATACGGATGCTTGTAATCGGTGCTGGTGATTCATCATACAGCCAGTCCTGCTTCATGGTCATGTGCATGGATGCTCCTGAATCAATAAACCAACTATTACTTTCACTTACAGTTGACATTGCTGAGAATACTGCGACATATCCAGTTTCTTTTCCTGTCTCTTTATTGTTATCCTTCTTTTCAGTTCTGCAATACTTGCTTAAGTGACCATACTTATTACATTTAAAGCAACGGGGGCCTTTGTTAAACTTTGTTGTATTTTCTGGGCCTCTTTGCTTCATTTCATCACTTTTTCCAGCATACAATGCCACTGACTCGGAGCCCTTTATTTCTTGCAGGAGCTTAGTCTTTACGGAATCTGCTGTTATCGGCACACCGGAACTTTCAAGGGCCATTATCATGGGTTTATATACTTCGGGTAAACCGGCGAGAAGTAATGAACCCAACCATTCATCATTGACCTCAAACGAAATATTTCGTAGTTTATGCGCCGTAGTCATTGTTCTGTTTATGTAGTCTTCTATATTTTGGCAGTTATCTAATGTAGTCGTTATCAAGTCTTTCAGTAGACCCACACGGCGTGTTAGCCCTTTATCATCGAACGCTTTTTGTAAATTAGTCCAAACCTCTTTTGCAGTCTTCGCTTCTTGAATGTGTATATAATTCACAGAATCAATGAGTAATATTATTTTCGTTTTTGCTTTAAGGTCAAGCTTCGGATCAATATCTTTACCATCATTGTCAATACAGCACCATAGTTCCTCATGCTGCAAATAAGTTTGTACTGCAAATCTCCATGTATTGTAATTCTCGCGTCCGATCAGTTTTTCTATGCGGGTCATAGCATTTGAAAACATGGTGAAAAACTTGGTTTCTTTTGTTTTACACAATGACACCACGTTGAGCTTAGGTCGTATCACTTTTACAATGACCGGCGAACTAATCTCAAATATATCACTGCCTACTACTTTTACAATCAGATTACAGATCTGGGCCCATAACCTGTTGAAATTAAACGATATTTGAAGAAAACTACGCGTTTTATTTTGTATAAGAATAAACAGAATAATATGATTTGTTACAGAGCAGATTGAAAAGTCAAAATCAAAAATATGACGTCACATATTAAAGAACGTGTCAATTTAAAAAGAAAACTACAACAGTTATAATTTAAATTAACTAACGATCTAATAAAAACAGGTTTAATCGTTCATCTCATACACAAATTCGTGCCAATACTTCAAGAAACTTCCATCATTAGCAAGCCGATAAAACAAATCAACATAGTTTATGAAACTGTTTAAAACTCCTCGGTAGAAGTTAAACACACTCGCATATGAGTATATAAACGACGTAGAGTGACTGTTCATACATACACAGATATTCCCACTCTAAAACGGAGATGTAAATCGATAGAAAATATTTAAATGAATTGAAAAGCGTTTTTAAAATATTTATATAGATACCTACTTTATGAATTGCGATACATTGCAGGAGATTTTATTTACTGTAATTTAATTTTCTTTTTAATTTATGGTTTAGTGTAATGCATAATATATTTAATAAATCAAACTAGCAATGTAAACTCACGCAAATAGTAACTGTTGAAAGTCTTGAGGCACCCACTTGAATTTGAAGACTCTCTGTATGATTTCCTTACTTGTACGAGTTCCTAGTTTCCAACCCTACATAGCTATGTGATAAGATTACACAAATTTCAGTACAAGGAGAGATTTGGAATATGACTTTATATTAAATTAATTTCCCTTCAGTTTTGAATAATAATTTACGTATATTGGAAAACTTGCGTTAAACAGGGTGTAATACATCTAAATTTTATAAGGATCTGGATACAATTCTTAATTCTCGTGGATGAAGTCGCAGGTAGAATTTAGTATATCGTATATACCTAAAGAAAATTATTGCAAATGGGTTGCCTAAAAATATGTTCAAATAGTGCAAATAGCGACGCCAAGGAGCGACGCATTTACAGAGACTGACGCCGTCGCTTGCGCGCGGTGGGGATTTTTTGAGTCGTTGATTTTGAATTTACAACGCAATCTCGTATGTAAAGTATCTATTAACTACAATCTTGATATTATTAATACGATTATTAATTACGATTATTAATACGAGCTATAAATTAAGTAACTATAGTTCTGTGCTTCTCAGAGAAGGCGTCACTGGTAGGTGTCGATTAAAATCTGATCGGTCGCGAACTGTATGGTTTCACCCCGAAAATAACCAATGATCCTAAAGAAATTTTCACTTCAAATAATGTGGTTGGAGGAAATGTATCCTGAATATTAATTGTACTATTGTACTATTTGCTGATGATACATCACTAATATTTAAGTGTGAAAGGAATAAAGTAAATTTCGACGACGTAAATAGTGCTCTTTCGCATGTGTCGCGTTGGTTCACTATCAATAATTTACTATTAAATGCAAAAAAAACGAAATGTATAGAGTTTGTGCTACCTAATGTTAAAAAAGTCAGCAAATCTCTTAAACTAAATAACGAAACATTGCATATGGAGGAATCGACGGTCTTTTTAGGGGTGACCTTAGATAGTAAACTTCAATGGGGCCCACATATAACAAAATCTCGCGACAAAACTCGGTAGGGCTGCTTTTGCTGTTAGGAAAATAAGGCAGTATACAGACGTCGAAACTGCTAGGATAGTCTATTTTGCTTATTTCCACAGTGTTATGTCTTATGCCATCTTGCTGTGGGGCAAAGCAGCCAATATAAAACAAATTTTCATACTCCAGAAACGGGCTGTTAGGGCTATTTATAAACTTAGGTCTCGGGAATCTTTGCGTGAAAAGTTCAAGGAAATAGGTATACTTACAGTAGCTTCCCAGTATATCTTCAACAATGTAGTTTTTATACGGAAGAATATAAACGCGTATAAACAAAATTTTGATATTAATAATCGCCATACGAAAAGAATGCATCAATTAGTTACGCCTTCGTTCCGCCTAAGTAAAGTGCAGCGATCTTTCATAGGGCTTGGTATACATTTCTATAATAAAATCCCAAAATTAATACGTGACTTGCCAATAGAAACTTTCAAAAAACGCGTAAAGACACAATTGTTAGGCAAGGGATATTATAGTGTAGACGAGTATTTAAATGACAAAGACGCATGGAAATGACCAGCTCTGCAACCAGTTCCGCTCAGAATAGTAAATACTTTTGTATTATTATCTTTTTTTGTAATATTTTTTTAAAAGATGTGCTGAGGAGTTTCTTTAGGCTTTTCTTCTCCTCCACGACAAAGCACCTTCCGAAAAGCCAAAAAATGACGTGCATAAGTGTATCAGTGATACCTATATGAATAAAATATTTTGACTTTGACTTTGACTTTGACTTTAATGATGGCAAATTTTACTGAACGGAAACATTCCTTTATTTTCACAAATAGGTAAAGGCAATTAATGATAGCCTTGAACATTTTTATGCAACCCATTCGCGATAGTTTTCTTTACATAATATGATATTTAATAAAAAACATTTTTTCTCCAGTAAGCAGATGGATGAAGAAGCGCCTCTAATTCAGATCCTGTACTATAATTATGGCTTTTAAAATTGAGAACAGTCCCGCTGTTAAAATACAAAAAAAAATATCGGAACTGGTTCAATATAAAATTTACTTCATGCATTTTATTTTATTCCGCCAGAAACGTCTGTATTAAACAATATTTCATATTTTAATTCTCTTCGGATAAATTTCATCGTAAATTCAACGTTCGAATTCAATAGAATTTTACTGAAATTTCTTTTCCTGCGGTAGCGTTACAGCATAATGTGTTATACTCGTATAAAAATTTCTAGTGAGTTGACACACTGTATATTGTATAACTTTCCTCTAACATATAACTTATGAATAAACTTAAACTAAAATAATTCTAAAGGGGGCAAATTTTTATCTCGATTAGTCTAACTAGGGCTAGTTCCACGCAACAATAACTAACGCCCCAACTCAGAAAGGTTCCTTTATTTAGCTGTAAGGAGTCCATAACTAATTGACATTAAATATGTTAAGTATCGATTCCTCTCAGAGTCATTTTATTAACTCTAAGTAACCCTAGTGCGGAACAACGTCTAATAACCTTATCGATTATCATATCGATAGAGTATTAGTGTAGCCACATGTAAAATATGTTGAGAACACATAAAAAATAATACTTATTTTAGTGCTTTTAGAACGATGATTTATACTAATATAGTAACAAGAAATTCCTTTACTGTGTTTTCTTACTTAAGAACATTGCAAAGTAGCTTTTTTCTTTAAAATAAGATAAAAAAACTCGCAATTTTAAATACGGCAATACTATACCTAATAGTACTGTAGTATCTGTTGCAGTACACTGTACAGTAAATGTCAATTGTCAGTCAATTCAATGATAATAATATTATCATAATATTATAGGTATTGTTGGTTTGATTTCAATCTGAATTGAATTGAAATTTAATTTCATTTTGTTTAATATCGCCAACCTATTTATTATATAATAATATTATCATGGTAGGTACTTTCAAATTAGCGAATATGATAATAACTTATGTTAATAAATAAGGGGCACCAAGCGCACCAAGTTTGTGAATTGTAATCAAAACAACTGTATCGTTTTTTAAAGGATATGGAGTGTAAATGTAAAATACCACGAAAAAGAGTTGCTAATGGTAAACCTCCCTTTGTTGGTTTCATTAGGCCTGGCACCAGTATAGGCAATATAACCGTTTTTACACATTCTGCTGTATCGTGCATAAAGTTCTTGGACAGAGTATTTTCTAAACGCATCAGAGAAATCTCGCAAATATCGCCTTGGCCCCACATGTCTATGCATTCTAACGTACGTACGTAATCAACAAATTCAATAAAATCGGTGAAATCCGCGAAAACAGGTACATTTTGCTTGTGAAATCATTCAAATTGTAAACCTAATGTCAACTGAACGTCAAAATCAATCCTAAGTAGAGTTTAAGTAATGGTATTTGTATAATTAACTTTAATTGCCATTAAGGACCTGTAAAGGTCCATTAACTGACTCTGGGAGTGACTAATTGAGATAATGTACTAAGGAGCGATTTTAATGACCATTAAGTGACTCTGAGTTGGGGCGTAAGTAAGTTAATAATGAAGTAAATAAATAAGTAAGTAAGTTAAGTATTTATCCTGAAAGTAACATTATATGGTTACTTTGATTATTTACTGCGAAGATTAGGATTTTTCCTATAGATCTATAATAATAATGAAATACAATTATTGAATTATCCTTCAAGCCTAGGATTTCCTAAGTGGCGTATGGTTTAAGATCCGAACTGGGCGCGACCTTCACCCATCTGTTTATTGGACGAAAAGTGATTTAAATATCAAAAGTATGCTAAGTATGGTACGTTATATCTCTGATATTGCGTTAAATACATATTTAATATATGTATCTGTCTTAACTGAACTAAAAATAAAAGCGTGTTAAAAATCATATTGTAACAATACAAAAAGCGACTTCGCTGAACTTTGGTGTAATTGAATGTGTCTGTGCGTGTGTGTGGGCTGGCCACATAGTGCGAGGGACCGATAAGCGTTGGGGAAGAAAGGTCCTCGAATGGCGCCCACGACTCGGAAAATGGAGCATAGGACACCCCCGACCAGGTGGACTGACGACCTGAAGAAGACAGCGGGCATCCGCTGGATGCAGAAGGCTCAGGACCGGTCAGAGTGGCGCAAGTTAGGGGAGGCCTATGTCCAGCAGTGGACCTCCAAGAACTGATGGATGGATGGAATGTGTCTATTTTTTAACCGAGTTCAAAAAAAGGAGAAGGTTCTCAATTTGACTGTATTTTTTATGTTTGTTACCTCAGAACATTCGACTGGGTGAACCGATTTTGGTGATTCTTTTTTTAATCTAAAGCAGGTGCTTGTCATGTTGTCCCACTTAAATTTGAACGAGATATGACAATGGTATCCATGAGAAAACCATATTAGTCTTACTCTCTTACTCTTGCATTATGTATAATACGAGTATGTGCGCGACAAATGGATGAATAACTCAATATCACGCTAACCGATTTCGATGATTCTTTTTTTATTGTTATTAGGTACATAGGATGTACTTTATTTGAAGTCGGTTTTTTTGTCAAAATTTTATTTTATTACGAGTAGCTCGTATCGTTCATCGCTAGACGTAGGCTGTAAAACAAGACCTTTAAGATGTCTCTAAAGTATAACGTTCTTACTTCAATTGAACGATATCATTATTTAGTAATTCTTTAAGTTTTTAACAATACCTAATAGAATTTAAACATTTAACATGAACACATTTATTTTCTTATAATTCTAAATGTAAGAGATTTATTGTGTTAAAAAACGAACACATTCGTTAGTAACTTTTCCAGAAATTATGTAATAATTCTTGTTACTCATAAAACTGTTACTTAACTTTCACATTTTAAGTAAAAAAATATAAACAGAATTAAATGACTTTTTTATATCGATAAACAAAGTTTCAGGAATTATTCAGGCTCTTGAACTTGAAGTTCAAATTAGATATAATGAATAATAATAATAAAATAATTATAACTTATTTTTAAAGTAACAATGTTATATATTGAATAAAAATAGGAACGTTATTACAGTTTTTGTATAAGCTGTCTACGACGTATGAATTACATATTCAGTATTAAAATAACTTTCGAAACAAGAATTTTACTGCATTTAAAGATGATTTTTACGTCTGTTATACAACATTTCAAGATTCTATTTTAGGATGAGGTGGTCATTAGTGTTCACCGAGTCGTAAGAGGGTGGCGAGATTACTTTCTTAAATAACTAAAAAAATGAAATATTTTAGCCGACCAGAATATTTGAGATAAGACGTCTGAAGGCATTCAACATGGCTTAACGACTTCTACCTTGTTACACGGATGTCTCCAAGACTTCATTACTACTCAACATCAGGTGGGATAGTAATTAAGCATCTGTTATATAACAGACTGTGACCATTGAAGCATAATGTCATAGAACATACATCTCGAACAAGATGTGTGATCCCGCCGGGAGGACTATTTTCAAAATTGAGCCCCCGTTCTCCTTTCAAAATCGAACGAATCCATTGAAGATTGAAGCCACGTGGCGCCAATGCATTGGGACATACATGGTGTTCGCGGTGTCGGTTCTATACGCTACTAATAATACTTCAATGACTGTGACACACATTATTTTACAATGTCTCCCTAATAATTACTAAAATAAAATGGCTAAATGGGACAGTAATCATATGTTTCGCATACCACTCTTCTACGGGCAAACCATGGGCGGAATCTTGCATAAATGTAATTGAATTAAATGTAAATGAATCGCTTGCTTCAATTGGAAATTGGGCCTCGAAACAGATGTCTGAACTCTAATGTCGTTGAACGACATCATAGCATTAATCGGATGCTGCGGTTTAATACATCCGTATCTGCTAACCAGGCCACAAACCTATTCAACATCGGTTCCAATTGAAACTCCGTAAGTAATCATCTCTGTGGCTCCAAGCGTATCATTCTTTGTACTCCTAGCGTGGTTCCTTTCATACCATACCACTATAGTGGCGAATGTAATATCTAAAGCCGCGAGCTAGTATGTGGATTGTTTTTTCGCATTCTTCTTTCTTCGTTCTTAAATGGTTATGCGAGATAAACTTTGTCAGCGGATAATATTATTATATTATGTCTAACGTATGTAAAATAGTTTGTTGAATTATATTTTAATTTTTTAATACAGTTTTTGTAAGAGCTTTAAATGATCGTACCCCCACTTATTATTATTGTTGGAAGAAATATTTATTTAATACAAAATTGAAATAAAAATGTTTTTTTTATATTTATGTATTATAAAATGTTTCCCAATTGTTGCCAGTTACACGTTATAACAATCAAATAACACTCTTATTTTTAAAGGCCACGGTCTCTGGATTTTCAAGACCTATTATCATACTCTTGTTACGAATCCCAGTTATAACTCAGTTTATAATATAGACATATCCAACTGAAAGTCAAAGTGAAAGAAAAGGTCAACAATCAAAAATAAAATCATGCTGAAGTTACGGTAATTATATTTCAAACCTCACTAGTCGAACAGTTCAATTTATTCTCACGGAAAATTAAATAAATGGTTAGCAATTATACCTAATTTTCCACTTTATTTCATTTATTTTTTTTAACTAAACGTCATTTTATTTTACACACGAGTTGTTTCATACCTTTTCTATGCGCTTCGATAAATATATAAAATTTCGCATCATTTGTATCAAAGAATTATACGAAATCCAATACAAAATAGGTACAGTAGGTACAGTCACGTGCAATAATATATATACATTGTCACGTTTTCAAAAATATCTAAACTTGTAACAATCCATAAAGAAGTGAACGACAATTCGTTCAAAATTAAGTAACCATTAAACGATGTCAAAATAAGGTATACACGTTTATTCCACATTAATGTAATCAAACCAAATTCATAAATAAATTCACACTTCGAATATCATTTTTAACTATCCATGACAATTTCTATAACATGTATACAAAATGTATACATGTAATAGACATTGTCATGGCTACATTAAAATGATATTGGAAGTGTATATTTACTTTTGCCGTTTTTGTAACTTTACTCGTTATTTTATTCGAATTCAGTGATCGTGACGAATACAGTCATAGGCAATTTAATTTTTAAGGATTCCTACATATTTTGCTACTTATTTAATTAATAATACCCTAACAAGCTGTTGTGATTCAATTTATATTGAATCAATAACTATTATTAAAATATATTTTTTTTTGAAAATATTTTTTTTACTTTTATTAATCGCTCATAGCCTAGCTTGCGTCGATCCTAAGCGATCGACAAAGTTAAGCAACAGCGGGCGTGGTCGGTAGTTGGATGGGTCACTGCTAGTGGAAAAAAATTCTTGAGCGTTTCTGTGCTTCGGAGGGCACGTAAAGCCGTCGGTCCCGGTTGTAACCATAAGATAACAGTCGTTAAGCCATGTCGGAGGCCCTCGGGCGGTTTGAAAACTTCCGACACTGGGGTTGGCCACTAACCCCTCCACCAATCCGCACTGGAGCAGCGTGGTGGAGTATGCTCTAGACCTCCTCAAGAGGAGAGACCCGTGCCCAGTAGTGGGCCATTAATGGGTTGAAGCCAATCTGCGGACCACCGAAATAATTTTATCAACATCATCTCAGCATTTGGTTGACTCCTGCAATAAAACAAGAGCTTATACAACGTACTCCTGAGGTTATGCAATAATTTCGGCCTGTTATTCAGAACATTAAATTGGTAATTAAACGCTTTATATTTTTTTTATATTAGCTTCACCTGTATATTTGTTTGTTTGTAACTTCTCTTTGGACTTGATTTTGACCCACTTCAAACGGTCAGATTTCTTTCAAACTTCGTAGACTTATCGAGGACCGATGACAATTCAATATTTAAAGAAAAGAAAGAAAGAAAGAAAAACCTAATTACACGCTTTACTTAGCTTTAAATAGTCAGATTTCTTTCAAACTTCGTAGACTTGTCAAGGACCGATGACCATTCAATATTTAAAGAAAAGAAAGAAAGAAAGAAAAAACTAATTACACGCTTTAATTAGCTTTAAATAGTCAGATTTCTTTCAAACTTCGTAGACTTGTCAAGGACCGATGACCATTCAATATTTAAAGAAAAAGAAAGAAAGAAAGAAAAAACTTAACTTTCACTTCAAAAAAAATCTTTCAAACTTCGTAGACTTATCGAGGACCGATGACAATTCAATATTTAAAGAAAAAAAGAAAGAAAGAAAGAAAAAACCTAAAGGAGAATGCCCATTTAGTATGAAGAAATGTACTGACTTTAACATTTTTGTGTCTTGATAAAAATGCCTTTATTTGAATATGTTATCTTAAAAAATTACACATACTAACTTTAGTCAATGTTATAGTAGGAAATACGAGATTTTCAACAAAATTAGTTTGAATTTAGGTTATAGTAAACTCACAGTAATATGGACTCTATGCAGGCGTATTAAAGTCGATTGCGTATGTAATGTCGATCTTTTATGTTTCAAATTCATTGGACAGTCCCAAAACGCCATGTAGTTTGTAATGTATTATAATCACAGTTTGTAATGTAGTATAATCACTAGTTTTTTAATGCAATATGTTACATCTGTAACTCCAGTTTGCTTCCGAATTGTATTAAGTTTTATTTTGTTTCTTAGTTTAACATTAAGCATGCTCCTTTCCATACTATATTGACAGGTCTTTAGTTGACGTAGATTGCTTTCCGTCAAGCTCCATGTCTGACAGCCATATGTCATTACGGGCAGGACACACGAGTTAAATATTGTTTTCTTAGATTTAAGTGGTATATCAGGATCTTTCATAACTTCTTTTAGGGACCAGTATCTTTTCCAAGACAGATTGATTCTACTGTTGATCTCTTTAGTTGTTAGATCCTTTGGAGATATTATTTGACCAAGGTACGTGTATTTTTTTACGTATTCTATTTGTATACCATTAACTGCAATATAATTTTTTCTGCGTTTGTCATTAATTTCGTTTTTAAGGTGTTCATTGACAGTCCAACATTTCCACTTTCGAATATGAGTTTTTCGAGCATTTCTTGAAGACTTCTCGCGTCGCCTGAAATAAGTATCAAATCATCTGCAAATCTCAAGTGGTTTAGTAGTGCTCCGTTAATATTTAGTCCGTAATTGTTCCATTCGAGACGTCTGAATACGTACTCAAGGACTGCCGAGAAAAGTTTAGGTGACATCGGGTCTCCTTGTCGAACTCCTCTTTTTATAGAGAAATATTCACCTACTCTTTCTGTTCGCACTTTAGCTTTCATGTTCCTGTAAATATTGCTGATGAGGTGTATATATTTTATGTTTACTCCTTGTGTTTCTAAGGCTTCCCATATTTTTTTGTGATTAAGTGAATCAAACGCTTTATTGTAGTCTACGAATGCTAGGTAGTAGTTGATACCATATTCATTGCATTTTTGGATAATCTGTTTTATGCTGTGGATATGGTCGAGAGTAGAAAAGTCGCTTCGAAAACCTGCTTGCTCCTTTGGTTGATTTTCGTCCAAAATATTTGTTATTCGGTCCAGTAGGATCTTAGAAAATATTTTATATAAGTTGGACATCAGGCTAATAGGTCTATAATTTGCTATATCATTTTTCTTTCCTTTTTTGTGGATAAGTATTATGTTTGATGAAGTCCACTGATGAGGAATGTATTCTGTATATAAAATTTGGTTGAATAAATCTGTGATGATGTTTAGTGTTTTGGAAGATGTCCCTATTAAAAGTTCGTTAGAAATGGCGTCTTCACCTGGTGCTTTTCTCGCATTATATTTGGAATATCTTCCTTCGTTTTGTCCTCATAGATAGTGGGTTGCCATGGTTTAGACAATTTCATTATCGTTGTATAGTTCACGGTAATAATCTGTTGCGATATTTAGTATTTCGATCCTATTTGTGTTGTTTCTTTTAGTTCTTTGGTTTGTAATGTTTTCTATCCAATCTGAGATGTCTCTCATTTATTGCCAAGCTTTATTAGCGCCACCTGTTTTTTCTATATAGAAGTATTTTTTCCTCCAGGGGGCACTTTCCCCCAAAGTCTATTTATTCGATTTCAGCGGAATCATTCTGAATTTTTAGTATGTTGTAGTCCTAATCATGCCAAACAAGAGTCCCAATGGGTACAACCCCCCCAAATGTGTATGTTGTCCTCCAGGGGGTACTTTCCCCCCAAAGTCTATTTATTTATTCGATTTCTGCGGAATCATTCTAAATTTTTAGTATGTTGTAGTCCTAATCATGGCAAACAAGAGTCCCAATAGGCACGACCCCCCATATTGCGTGTGTTCTCCTTCCTGGGGCGCTAACCCCCCCTCCCCATAGTCTATTTATTTGATTTTAGCGGAATAATTCTGAATTTTGTATGTTGTAGTTCTAACCGTGCCAATCAAGAGTCCCTATAGGAACGAACCGTATTCCGTAGGCGTATTTCCGCCACCATATTCATTTAAAACCTACATTTTTTCAATAACTTTCTGAGCGTTTTTTTTTGCAAGGGGCAACCTCCCCCTACCAAGTTCATTCATGTGATATCAGTGGAATCGTTCGGAATTCTTAAGTATGTTTTAGCCCTTACTAATGCAATGTGAATCCCTAATGGGCACGATCCCTTAACTGCATATATTTATTCAGAAATCCTGCAAGTCCTTAGTGCCTTGTTTTTCATATGAACATCAGCATTTTTCGTCATACTCAAAAACGCCTTTTTGTCAAAAAAAAAATTTTTAGTGTTATTAAAGCTTTGGGGGGTTTTTCTTTCTCCTGGTAGCGGAATAACGCCTACGGAATACGGTTTGTTCCCATAGGGACTCTTAATTGGCATGGTTAGAACTACAACGTACCAAAAATTCAGAATCATTCCGCTGAAATCAAATAAATTGACTGGGGGGGGGGGGGGTAAGTGCCCCTTGGTGGAGAAAACATGCAGTATGGTTGGTCGTGCCCATTGGGACTATTGAGGATTCCGCTGAAATCAAATAAATTGACTATGGGGGGGGGGGGTTAGGGCCCCCTGAAGGAGAACACACGCAATATGGGGGTCATGCCCATTGGGACTCTTGTTTGGCATGATTAGAACCACAACATACTAAAAATTCAGATTGATTCCGCTGAAATCGAATACATAGACTTTGGGGGGAAGTGCCCCCCCTGGAGGACAAAATACGTATTCGGGGGGTTCGCGCCCATTGGGACTTTTGATCAGTACGGTTAGGGCTACAACATACCAAAAATTCAGACCAATCCGCTGAAACACAATTTCCATGCAATTAGTGCGGGGTCCTTTATTTTCTATTCTTTTTAGTTGGATTTTCTATATAAGCGTGTTTTTAGTTATTTTTAACTATTATTTATTTTTCATAATAGGTTCAATGCTGAAATTTGTATTTTTTTTTATTTTTCATTTTCATACAAATCTCTTTACTCAAGCTGGCAACGTCGCGTTATGATTAATATGAAACTTTGACATGTGTAAACTTTTCTTGACGTTAACAATTATTTCTCATCGATTCTACTGTCTGGGCAACCACTGACAATAGTAAGACCAAATAGGTAATAATACTGGTTCAAAAAATTTTACGATGTTTGTTTATTTTATGGCCCATTTAAACGAAAAGACCAGTGCAAATAATTTTTGAAAACAAAAAAATATATAATAGGATGAAACCCATTGCAAAAGGTAGAGAATATAACAAAAATGAAAGGAAAAGCATTTACGGGCGATCCGAGGTCGGGAAGTGGGGGGAGGGGGAGGGTTTAAGGGTAAAAAATGGTTTATCTCAATTTCCAGCAAAACTACAAGTCCTATGGAAAAAAGTTAAAT